>OU898277.1:109756733-110292060 GCA_918026665.1 Diabrotica balteata | reverse complement strand
ACTGACACTGGCAGTAGGTATAAAATGCACACCCATGATAATGGAGTTTATTAATTTATGTTTAGGGTCGCTGCCTGGGGATCGCCAGGGCACGTCTGGAGCCGGCGCTGGACGTGACAGCATGCGGGACGTCGGTGGCAGGGTGTTGAGGAGGCGGGGCCCCTGTCATACAATCAGCTACAGCCCAACAAACAACAACAACCACAAGTGAGCCAAACAAAACAAAGGAGCTCCACTCGCTGAAGTGCTGCGCTGGAACATCAGCCGGCGCTCACTCAAGCGGGACGACCGAGGCAGCGTATGAAGTGGACAGTGTCCATAAACGAAAATATTTTGCGCTTTTATTATAAGGTGACACACCTCGGTCAAGAAACAATCGGCTATCGACAACAACTGTATGCCGAATTTTGCAGGGAGTACCCAGAAATCCAAGTATCTGAACAAAGAGTAGCAGATCAATACCGGGTAATTTTAAGAAACAATCTTATTCCAGAAAATAGACGCGACACCATCAGACGCGAAATCGAACGGGAGATCCATAACCAAGAGCAAGTTGCAGACCAAGTCCCTAATGAAATCCCTAATGAGCAGATTAATGAGATTCTCATACAAGAAACTCAGCCTAATAATACACAGCAGGACAATAACGAGTTGCACGATAGTCTGGCGAAACGAAATGGCCGCGCCGCCGTACAAGAGTTTAGTGGAAACAAACCCACTTAGCAGACACCGCTACCAAAAATAAACTTTTCCAAGAAACTAGGAGCGCTGTTACAAATTGTGAATACCGAAGTCCTACCCAATTATATCACAGAAGCCACACATTGGAATATTTGCATATGCTGATTTACTGTGCAGCAACAGCAATTGCTATTTGTTATGGGATCTAAGATCAGAACACGACGATGTACCAACATCGAAGGACTGGTAACAGGAATAGCACCCTGGGAAAACGACTGCTGAATAAGATCGAATTACTGCGTAGGGACATTGGACAAATAACAGAGTACATAAGAGGAGTAAGAACTAGAAAAATCATCAAAAGAGCTGAAGAAATACAGTTTAACACTCTAAGACACTCACGATATGATCCAGAAACAACCACACCTCAACAATGCCTGGACACATTAAAAAAAAATACTATCTGTTTACTCAGGCCGCCTGAGGAGATACAAAGTTAGTAACAACCGGAAATGCGACAATATACTTTTTGAGCAAGCAGAGAAAACATTCTATAGGAAACTTATTTAACTGTAGAAGACGCAAATAAATCCTACCCAAGCCAAGAAGAAATTCATGAGTTTTGGGGAAACCAACTTTCGACGCCAGCTACCCATAACAACAATGCTGGATGGATTAAAGACACCACGAACAAATGTCAACACTACAGGAATATTCCTTATGAACCCTTTCACCACTGAAGAAGTCTCGAACATTATCAAAGAGCTTCATAACTGGAAATCTCCAGGACCGGACGGAGTTCAAAACTTCTGGCTAAAGAAGTTTTGGAGTGTTCATTAGCTTTTAACAGTATTTATTAATAATATTATTTCTAATTCACAGGAAAATACCATCATTCCTTAATCAGGGAACCACTTATTTAATACCGAAGGATCAAAATAACACCCAAGATCCAGCCAAGTACCGCCCAATTACTTGTCTTCCAACTTTGTACAAATTGGTCACATCCTGTGTGGCCCGGCGTATCTACCAACACTGTGCTCTGAACAATATCATAGAACCCCAACAGAAAGGATGCGCTAAGGGCTCTATGGGATGCAAAGAACAACTTATTATCGACTCAGTCATTTCTAACCAGGCATACACCAAAAAAAGAACCTTTTTACTGCCTTCATTGACTACAAGAAGGCTTTTGATTCAGTGCCGCATGAATGGCTTATAGATATTATTAAAAATATATAAAGTCGATGATAATCTCGTGACCTTTTTTGAAGCATATAATGGCAGAGTGGAAGACTAAAATTCACCTTCAAATTACCTGGTGAAATTAATATCGAAACTGAAGATATCCCTATTAACCGGGGCTTTTCCAAGGGGACTCGTTGAGTCCACTTTGGTTCTGCCTAGCGATGAACCCACTATCTCAGCTGCTGAACTCTACTGACTCAGGATTTAGCATCAAAAATAACAACACCGTTGTAGCGAAGCTTAATCATCTGTTGTATATGGTTGATTTAATGCTTATACTTATAATTTTATATGGATGCTTAATCATCTGTAGAAAATTTCTCAAATGACATCAGTATGCATTTTGGACTAGACAAGTGCCGTATACTAAATATAGTCAGAGGGAAAGGTTCAGCCTGGAGGTTTTCGATATGCAAGATGGCCAAAACATCGAGGCAATGGGTGAAAATGATAATGTACAAATATCTCGGAGTAAACAAGCACGTAAAATTGACCATAAACAAATGAAAACGGAACTAACTTCGGAGTTCGTGCGAAGAGTAAGACAACTAAATCGGTCATATCTTAATAGTAAAAATTTGTTCAAGGCATTAAATACGTACGCCTGTTCCGCGCTAAGCTACTCATTTGGTATTATAAAGTGGTCAAAAACGGATATAGAGGGTCTTCAGCGGAAAGTAAGAACACTTCTCACAAAGGCGCAAAAACATCATCCACGCAGTGCAGTAGAGAGAACAACATTACCGCGGTATCAAGGAGGAAGAGGACTTATGGATATAGGTGAGCAATTAGATAAACAAATTGCTAATTTAAGATCTTATTTTCAGGTACAGGCTGAGACATCTACTTTACATCGAGCAATTTGCGCAGTAGATGATACGACGCCGCTTAAACTGAGGGAACAAGAAATGCGCATAAACCACCTGACTCAGCAAGAAAAAATGCGCACCTGGATGAGTAAACCTCTGCATGGGCGACATCTCAATGAGATCAACCAAGAATATGTCGACAATACAGCGTCGAACTATTGGTTGACATCAGGAAAGATGTTTCCCGAGACTGAGGGTTTCCTACTTGCCATTCAGGATCAGGTTATTCCAATTAAAAATTACCTGAAATATATTGTTAAAGATCCTCAAGTCCAAAATGACAAATGCCGATATGGATGCCAAGCCAAGAAACCATTCAACATCTTACCGGTGGCTGCCAGGCATTTGTCGGTACTGATTATAAAGAACGCCATGACTTAGTAGGAAAGATTATCCACCAAGAACTAGCTGACAAACTGGGACTTCTCCATACCGACCATCTTCCTTATTATCAATACGCTCCTGATAGAATGCTTGAAAATGACAACTACAAGCTATACTGGGACCGCACTGTGCTTACAGACCAACCAGTGGCCCATAATAGACCGGATCTCATACTAGTTAATAAACTTACTAGACAAACAACACTTATTGATGTAGCGATACTTAACACCAATAATTTAGTTGTTAAATACAACGAAAAGATCGCCAAGCACAGAGATCTAGAAATACAAATCAGGAGACAATGGAGAATTGAAAGTACCCAGACACTACCTATTGTTCTATCTACTACTGGTGTTATTCCCAAAAACCTCCTAGCGAACATAAAACAACTAGGTCTAAATGAACATCTTTATAAGGTCATGCAGAAAGCTGTACTCCTCGCGACGTCCAGATGTGTACGAAAATTTTTGGGAGATACTCCAACATACCAAGTCACCTAGGGCTCGATAACACGGAAAGAGTCCCACCCGAGCTCAATCCTTTTGATACCGTAAGTATCTGGGATGAGTGAAATTTCCCCTTAGAGGGAGTGTGAGCCGTATGGCTAAATCTGCATAATAACAATATTAGTCAAGATAGACCAGATAGATAAAAAGACAATAGATATAAGCAAACAAATTATTAATCCTAATTTTAATATAACACCACGCTATCCCTTTCCTTCGTGTTACACATTGAGCAAAATCTTCTTTCATTATTTCTGCCAGGTCGATCATTCAAATATAGAACCCCACATCTTAATTTAAAGAGCCATCGAATATCCCCAAAATTTTCCATTTCCAGTAGGTAATGCATGTTTACTCCTTCTTCTGCAGTTCTTTGTAGTGTCCACAAAAATTTGATTCGAGTGCTCCGTTCTCAGCCTGACGCTGTATCTCCTCCTTCTTCTTTTCTATCATATTCTCGAGATTGATATAATATTCGTTATTATAATGTTTTGTAATTTTATTATTACACAATAATAAATTAAACAGGGACGAAGTTAGTTTTGTTAGCTCTTCACAAATCGGTACGCGATGATAAAACACATATCATAAATTACCGCTCTTATCACAACAAGTGACATATTTAGATAGTACCACCCATGTTTCTACCAGTGAAGCTAATGTATCAGGATATAAATAATGTAAGTATATATTTTTTGGTGACGATTAAGAAAAGTGTCACGTAAATGTATCTGCTATGTTGCTTCACGCTGTTCAGATATTAGACATTCCAAAAACCATTACTTTTTTAACCTGGCCATTCAAAGATGGAGTCGGTTCATGGTTATATTGAAAAAGTATAAAAATGTGGACATATTTAACCCCACTGGCTGGTACTTTATTGTAAGAATGGCGTCAAAGAAATCAAAATACACTGTGCGCGAGATTGGAGAGGAAGAAATTTATGACTTCAAAGTTTTTGCCACAATTCTAATGAAAACAAAAAGTGGACATCAATGGTAGTAGTGTAAATTGGCTAAAATTAACATGGCTGCAGTACAGAAAAGACGATAATAAACATATCTTTTATAAATAAAGTAAGAAAAATGAAACTTTTGGGTCTTTTGAGGTTATCCGAAATGAAACTAGGAAATTTTCCATGCCAAACTTAACAACGGCATATGAAGGATAAGGGCCAATAAAAGAGGAAAAATATAAGGATTTAGAAGAGCTGTGCAATAAAGGAATTATTCCTTCCCAGGATCATCTCTTCTATAAGTTTTCGCTAACCAGCAGTAAGGACAATCAATCAGATGTACAAAGTGATTGACATAATTCAATTTATTGTTTGAAAATGTTTTTAAAGTTTATGTTTAATTTAAAAAAATATGTATATTTTATGAATTTAAATAGAGTTATAAACGTCTTGATGGGAATAACCACAATATATTTATTAAAAAAAGAAACTTTATTGACGATTCGACTTCTAATTCAGAAATCGTTGTCTAAACATTTTATAAAGTTTCTTCTTTTAATAAATATATTGTGTGTATTTAATGCCACAAGAAAATAGTTTCAGAACAATACAAAGTTATAAAATAAATTATGAATATTATTTTAATTATTATTAGTAAAATGGGTAATACTCAGTTGTGAAATTAGATTATAATGCTCCAGCAACAAAGAATTACAAGTAGGTAGCATTTCATTTTAGAAAAGCTTAGTTTTAATTCTACTACGAAGTCATTAGTATTTAAATTGCGTAGTTAAGTTTTCAGACCAGGTAGAGATTAATAACTTTTTTTTTATTGAGTTTAATGCGTCGTCAACTAATGGTCATTGGTATGTTACAGTGAATTTTTACAGTCAGGTACTTAGTATAGTATGTGTTAGGTGTAGAGTAATTGTATTGATACTTAGCAAAGTCGACGTCATTGTCTTTACTAAGAGACGCTAATTGTATCCGAAGGCCTTTGGACTTGTCAGTTAGGGACACAAAAATGTATTTCAGCTACTTTCTCTAATTGTTGATATTTTGAAAACACAATTTATCCATTTTTGCGTACGATTGTATTACCGTAAAGCATACATTTCTAAGATTATTAATTCGGAACAAAAAAGTTAAGAATAAACAACAGGTCACTGCAAAATGCAAACTATTTTTTATTTAAAGCTCTCCAGAAAAGTAGTCATTTTTGAGATACAGTTTTGTGTCACTAAGCCGACGATTGGAACTTCGGAAAATGGAAACGATAATAATAAAGTTAGAAATAGAAGAAGATAGTGAAATATAAAAAATAATCACTAAAGGAAGTAAAACTGTAGAAACACTAAACATAATGATCATATCTAAGTTAATATCAAGGAATACGAAAATCAGTAATTATAAAACGATTGTGCAACCATCGGATGTGTATGGCAATAAAACTTGGGTGTTAAGCCAGAAAAATACACAGAAATGGAAAAAATGGGAAAAAAGATATTACGGAAGATATTCTTTTTCTTAGGGTGCCTATCTCTTCCAAACGTTGGCGATCATTCTGGCTATGATGACTTTGTTGGTTGCTATACGGAATAGCTGTGTTGAGGTATTTTTATACCATGCTCTCAGGTGAGCAAATCAAGATATTTATTTTGTCCTGAGACCCTTTTTTTTTAATTTTACTTGCAAAATGCATTAAAGTAGCTCATGTCTGTTTTGATTTTTCATTATTTGTCCCATTACCTGTCCCAAGGGCAGCTTACGGCCCTTCACAATATTGACCAAATCTGTAGTTGTGTTCATCCTCCGCAGTACTTCTCCATTGGTGACTTCTGTATGTCTGCCCATGATATATTCAGGTTCCTTCTGTATAACCATAGCTCAAAAGATATTGCAGTTTTGATAGCTTTTCTACCTTTAATGTTCACGTTTCTAGTCAGTACAGAAGCACTGAGTACACGTAACATTTAAGGAGCCTTATTTTTGTTTCCAGAGTGAGGTCATAGCTCTTAAACATAGAGCTCATAATCAAGATTGTGCTTTTTGCCTATTCGATGCGATATTTATTCTCTTGGGTATTGTTCCACGACTCATTGATTATAGTTACCAAGTAGTTGTACTGTGATATACGTTTAATTCTTATTTGTTTTACAAACAGATTTGCTCCAGTTATGTTTTCCTTACTGTTGATCATTACCTTGGTTTTGCTGGTGTTTATATCCAGTCCATATGTTTTAATTGTTTCTGTTATTTTATTTATTAGGTTTTGCAGCCCTTCTATTGTAATTATATTGGAAAACACTATTGTATCACCTGCATACCGCAGGTTATATATTGAGATGCCTTCATCAATATCTTTTAGAGCAGTAATGAAAGTATGCACCCCTGTCTCACCCTCCTTAAAATTTTGACCTAATCTGTATATTCATTTTTTGTTCGGATTACCGCTGATTGATTCCAATACAGGTAAGCTATTATTTTAATTTTCTTCCGTCAATCACTCTCCACAAGATATGGTCCACGCAAGATATATGAAGCGACAAACGACAATGACATCGTAAGGAGAAGCAGAATAAATAAAGAAGTAACGGAGCTTTACAAAGAACCAAGCATTATACAAAATTAAAAGCTCAAAGAGCACTTTGGATGGACATGTTTATAGGATGTCCACAAACAGACATGCAAGAAAGTATTAACAGTAGAAGCGAGTGGAAAGCACAGACGAAAAACTTAAAAAAAAGGAGTGAAAAAGTGAAAAGACGAGGTTAAAACCGACGAAAGAAAATTAAGAATACCAGTCTGAGAGAAAAGGACGAAAAACAGAAGTGAGTAGAAAAACAGTGAAGAAAATAGAAGCCATGGACCTCCAGGCCTGAAGCGCTGTTATATATACAAGAATGATAATTAAGATATGCAAAATTTTTAATTTTGAATAGTGAAAACTAATTTTTTACCACCATTAAAAGGCTAAAGACAGCATATTTGGGGCACATACTAAGAAATGATAAGTACGAGTTGTTGCAGCTGATTATGAAGGGTAAAATCGAAGGAAAAAGGAGTCCTGGCAGACAACAAATATCCTGGCTGAAAAACATACGCGACTGGACTGGATTAAACACACAGACGCTCTTAAAAAAAGCAGAAGATAGAGAAGAATTTGCAATGGTCAGAGCCAACCTTCATTAGTTGAGGCGGCCCTAGAAAAAGAAGAAGTGAAATAATTGACATTAATATTGGTTTAGGGCACTGTAAAATATGACTAAGAAACTCCATAAGGTCCAGATAGCTGACTGTGTCTATATATTTGGGTAAATTTTAGTATCGTCGTAGGTTGTATGCAGTTAAATTGAATCTTGAAGTATATATGGCTATAATGTATCTATGGAAAGACAGATATGGCAGTGTTTGTATAGGTAAGTTTGGGCAAATAAGGGGTTTTGTTAGTGATGTATGAAATAGCTAAATTAAGTTGATGTCTTTAAAACATATGAACGTACCACAGAATAAATATATTAAAAGTATGTACAACCTATTCACAAATTCGAGAAAAAAATAGAAATAAGCCCAATAACAATAAAACTATTGTTTGTTATTCAATAAATTTTTTGCAAAATATTTAACAATAATTTTGACACATTTATAATTCCGTATAAAATGTAATCAACGTATTTATTATATACTCAGTTACTCAGGTTGTAGTGACAGCAAAAAAGAAAAGTCTTATTACTGATGTGTTACAGACCTTAGTAAAATAGAATAAAATATATTAATAGATAACGCAATATGTACTTACCTACAGAAAAACGCAACTAATAATAAAATTTGAAGTTTCATCATGATTGAAATCGTAAAAAAATTATCGATATGAAGCAAAACGCTTATATACACTAACAAATAATATGTTTTGTGCGGTCGTAAAAATCTATCTAATACTAGTATCCTTTTCTTATCTATGTTTACTTTTAAATATCGAAGACGTCGATTTTATGAGGTGTATTTCGAAAAGATGATTCAAGTTCTATATATTACTTCACACCTGCCTAGCCATTTACCTTTATGAATAATAATTATTAATTTAAATAACTGTCAGCTCTGTCAGTTTTTTGCTATAATGTTGATAGAGTTTACTTATAGACCAGTAAACAAAATACTGATTGGTTGATTAATGTACAAAGTAAATTACTGTCAACGAGGCGGAAGTTTATAGCAAAGAATTACCAGATATAATTTTTATAAAATGTGTAGTTTAAATAAGTTATTATTTACTAATAATCCAAATTATAACAAATTTACTCTTACTTTTAAATCGTTGCACACTAGTTTAATGAAATATATGTGATAAATTGAGACTATCATCTACTGGTGTTCAAAATCTATGGTTTTAATATTGCATTATTTAATTTGTGATATTGTATATATATATATATATATAAATATATATATATATATATTATATATATATATATATATATATTATGTATATATATATATATATATACAAATATATATATATATATATATACATATATATATATATATATATATATATACATATATATATATATATACATATATATATATATATATATATATATATAATATATATTTATATATATATATATATAAGATGGTGGTATTCTTGACTGTTGATTTAAATATAAGTTATAATTTTTGAGGATGCAGTCAGTTTATTTGGCCCACAAGACAAAGAAAACTCTTTGACTTACTGTCAAGCTTTCGAATTTAATTTAATTCTTTTTCAAGACATCTATAAAAAGAAATATAAATTAACTAGTTAAAACTGTTAATTGTCTTACTTACTAGTCGTGAGATTACAGTTGTTAATATTATTGTACTCTACAAAACAAACCATTATAAATATATTAAAAATTGTTTATTAAAAATAACTATATGATCACTATATATGTCATTGTCATGGTTTGATTAATGGACATATATGAATGAAAATACAGTTACTTTATGTGGAAAGCAAAACCAGTAACAATAGTTTTTATTATAATTTATTTAATTGTCTATAAAAAATATAAATTAATTCAGTCAGCAGTTTGGCTTAAGCACATATGAATTTTTAATATTAGGATGTCAATAGAAAATAAGATCTTGACGGTATTTATTTATATTAACATATCAATGGGAGATGTATGACGCGTTTTGATTGGATGAGATTGAAAAAGGTGGGATAGTTGGTTGAGAATGAGACGTTAGTTAGTTTTAGAAGAAAAAAATGATAGTCAGTTGGTTTCCAAGGGTGCAAGGCGAACGGCCGTTGTTTCTCGGGTAGTTTACCAGGGGTAGGAAGTAGTAGCAGTAAAAGTTTTGTGAGTTTTCGTGCATCTGACAGAAGCCGATCCAGTAAAAGATTGTAAGTTATATTTTCTACTTATATTCCAAGAGTCACTATTCAGGCCAACGAGAGATTCAGTTTATTGAGAGGAAAAGAAGCTAGCATAATTTGAACGATTTGTGCATTTGAAGGAGATCATTAAGGACGATAAACTTGCAATAATTTGTTGTAAGATTGCTGATTACCTAGGGAGCTGCTAAGAATAGATAGTGTAGGCTACAAGGAGCAAGGATTTGGACCACTCATCATCATAGAGAGATAGTTTTGTTTTTCTGCAGTTTTTCTTTCATTGATAACACAATTTTTTACAATTACTTTGAAAAAGATATAAATATTTTGATTAGGAGATTTAGAATAATAATTGGGATATTGAGATTTTTAACTAATATTGTTTGTACCATTAATTTTGAAGATTCACGTACGTAGAACAAAATTTTGAGAATCATTATATGAGATATTGTTTATTGAAAACATTTGAATGTGAATTTTATTTCATTATTTTTATTTCAATATATAATGTTAGATCCTATATGTTTTTTATTATTCCGGTATTCTTTGAACCTTACCTTTCACATGTAAAGAATAGATATTGAAGCACGAATGTATCCCTGAGATAAGAGAATTAAAAAGTTTGATAGAATCGTAATTATATTGTTTAAATAATTTGAATTAATTAATTAATTAATTAGCTAATTAATTAATTAATTAATTAATTAGCTAATTAATTGCTATATATATACATATGTCCAAAAGTTTGGAATATTGGAATATTTCATCTTTTCATTGATTTTTAGATATAAACCCTTCTAAGTAGGAAAACAACATTTTGTTTCAATTCTCAATAATACTAAATAAATTTCAAAACCAGGTGAACGATATGCAAAAAAATTATTTATTCTCTTGGAGTGAAAAACTTACAATTTACAACTTACATTTAAAAATAAATTAGTATAGAAAAAAATAATTTTTAATAAAACTAATAATTAGTATTTCCTCCATAGGCCTGTATGCATGCCTGTAGGTGATTTGGCATGCTGCCGATTAACTGGTCGAGCTGGGCTTGCGGAATTCTCTCCCTTTCTTCAAGAGCAGCATCTTTTAGTTTTCGATGTGTAATAAAGGGATTGTTTCGCTTCTTGATGCGTGTTTTTAGAATGTACCAAGCATGTTTAATAACTTTCATATCGGGTGAATTTGAGGGCCACTGTAATGTAGATATTCCTTCTTCTTATAAAATTTTGTACTGCTGCTATTCGATGAGGAGGTGCGTTGCCATACATAAACACGAATTCTTTATCTACTGCCCCTCGGAATAGACGTACGACAGCATTTAAAGCTTCCTCGATGTACACAGCACCAGTGACTCTTGTCTCCAGAACCAGCAGTGGTCTCCGCGTACCACTCATAATACCTACCCAAACCATAATACTGCCACCTTCAAATGGGACACGCGGTTGGGCTGTTTCTAGTCGTCCTGGGGCCGTCCAAACCAGTGTTCTTCGCGAATCAGATAGCAAGCCAATTTTTGATTCATCAGAGAACATCACATTATTTCAGTTAGGACCATGATGCACCATTTATCTAGCCCATTGCAACCTTACTATTTTGTGGTTTTAGCTTAGTTTAGGAACACGTATCAGTCTTCTACGATACAAATTTATCGCATTTAGTCTGTGTGTTATTATTTAGTGTAAAATATTCAGTCCTTGAAGCCTAGAAATTTCTCTGGATATACCACTAGTAGATCCCAGACGATTTCTACGAGCTATTAATGTTATTTGCCGGTCTTGTGCTGCTGTTGTACATCGACTTCTACCGTTTCTGGGGCGATCCTTGACGTCATTTGTATCTTGGATTTTTTTTAATTTTCGATAAAGCACTCTGAGTAACATTAACAATATTCACGACATAACTTTGACTAAAGCCCTGTTGCAACAAAGCAATTACTCTAGATCTGTCAAAATGAAATTCAAATTTAAACAAAGACTGCAATAATGTGTAAATACGCTAATCAGTTGGATGTGAGGAAAATCATACAAAAACAATTTAAATTATTTATCATTTTAATTTAAAAAACGCTCTAGAATGAACATCAACAACAATTTTAAAACCATCATGGGCGTAGATATATTATTTGTACGTATTCCAAACTTTTGGACATATATGTATAATAAGAGAAACAGTCATATGTAGTTCATTAAAAAGGTCCATTAAGATTACATTTTTGAGTTTTTGGGGTGGTTAGTATAAGCTTAAGTTCAAGTTTGTGAGGTCGTTATCCTTGTCTCCCGGTCGCCGTCTTGGAAAAAGGAGGGCAAAGTGTTTTCTCGCTGTAGCTCGTAAAATATTTGTAGTGAATTATACATTCTTTAACTTTATTCTTACTACTTTTTTTTCTTAAATTATAAATAAAGAGCTCTAAGAAAACTAACTAAAAAAATTTGAACAAACTATCTTTTGAGCCTTACAACTTTTTTTCTGGCTAATTTACAACAAAATGACATTTTATCAATATTATAGGGCGTTTTTAAAAGAATAATTTTCTTTACAAATTTATCTATTTTAATAATTTTTCTGGATTTTACAGCGCTTCAAAGTTTACCGGTGTCTTAAATACTAGCTATCTTGGAATAAGTGGTTCAAAGGGTTTTCGCGCTGTATCTTGTATCTTATGCTGTTAGAGAACCATAATTATTTTCATCATATAAAAAGACAAAAAAACGTTTGCTAACGACAGGGAGCCAAGATAGCTGGGCTTTCTCACTTAGAAATAATGCTGTTTCGATAGCTAACTTGAGATGTTTCTGTAAAATTTTGATGAATTTCAGTTTGCCGATCATATAAGTTACCGGTATTGTGTGGCATCCTGAAAAAGCATGGAAAAACAGTAAATTCTCTGCATTGACGTCGCTTTAAATAAAGCTTAAGAGATAGGCCAATTGATGCGACTTACATCTTACATCTTTTAAATGATTAAACAAATTGGGCATTTTGAACACACAACAATCAATTGCTCCATTCCTAATGCCGTGAGCAAGACAAAAATATCAATGTCCTCTGCTAAGACAGTCACAGAATCGTACGCATGGAATACAGCAAACGTAGAAGGGATGATGACCCTATCTGCATCGAATTCAGCCTGGTCGACCCTAAAACCCACTTCCGATAAAACAGTTTTAGAAGGTTATATTGCTGATGGCGATAACTACATCTTACCAGTAATTCTTGAGTTTCAGTTATTGGCATAAATGCCAATAATTGGTCAAGATACTTCGTGCATCATACCGGTGCTCACCTACGGAGCACAGACATGGTATAAGTATCACTTAGAGATAGAAAACGTAATCAGTGGATCAGAACCAGAACAAAGACAATAGACGCGATAGAACAAGCAGCAAAACTGAAATGGAAATGGGCTGGACACAATGAACGTCTCCATGACGGACGATGGAACAATGCCATCGGAAAGTGGCGTCCATACAATGCAAAGAGATCAAGAGGCAGTCCACAGATGAGGTGGAAAGATGACATCACGAAACAAAGAGGTCCCACATGGCAGAGAACAGCTCAAGATAGGGAAAAATGGAGAGAACTGGGGGAGACCTATATCCAACAATGGAAGGATAGAGAATAGGTTCAAAAAAAAGCTTCCCCAAGACCTAGTAACTACTTAAAAAATACGCACAAATAAACGCAAAATTTACGCCAAATAGTATTCTAAGTATTATAGCAAAATAGGCTTCACTGAATACTGTAATTATAATGGACAGGGGCTAATAAAAGCATATCACAAACCTACCGCTTTCTTAGGAAAATTGTTAAGAAACTTACCTTGGTATCAACAATCGCAAGCCAACGTTAACAACCATATGCAAATTCAATACAAGTGTCAAAAACCAATACCTACATTACTCACAAATAAGTATACTGATTAGTATTTAAGGATTTTCCCTTTTCTTATAAAATTTTGTTTCATTTTCAGATGTCGGCGTCTACGTATTTAGGAAGTTATTTTATTCTTGCTTCCTTTGACAGAAAAGATTTGCTTTCACGTTTGGGCTTCCTACTGAGGCGCTCTGATAAATTCTAAAAAGGACAAAATACGTGTAACCGAGTTGTAGAAGTACGATCATCATCATTATCATCCAGACCTTTGCGTCCACTGCTGGACATAGGCCTCCCTAATTTTTGTCCATTATGCTCTGTCTTGAGCACTGTTCATCCAATTTCTTGACATGTTTTTGAGATCGTCAGTCCAACGTGTAGGGGTCTGCCTCTACTTTTTTTGTCTAACCTAGGCCTCCACTCAAGCTATCTCTTCGTCCACCTTTCATCACTGACTCAGGTGAAGTGTCCATTCCAGTTCCATTTCAGTGTGGCAATTCTGGAAATTACATCAGTAACTCCTGTTCTAACCATAGGTCATTACAGGCAACAAACATTGTTCAAATGTTTTACGTTTTAAAGAAATTGGTATATTGCTTTTAAAGATGTCTTTGAGTTTTCCATAGGCTTCTCATAGTAGGTTTATTCTTCTTCGTAGTTCGCATGTTTGGTTGTCTCTTGTGATCTTTATTTCGTGTCCAAGATATATGTATTTTTCCACCAGCTCTACTTCGTTTTCTCCAATATTGATATTTCCGTTAGGTACTATGTTTGTCATGAATTTTGTTTTGGAGATGTTTATTTTAAGACCCACACTGGCACATACTAACTGAAGTTCATGTAGCATTGTACATATCTCCTTGAGGTTGTCCGAGAACAAAACTATGTCGTCTGCGAATTTCAAATTTGTTAATCTTCTACCATCAATGTTCAGGCCTTTTTCCTCCCAGTTAAGTTTTTTACAAGCATATTTTAGTACTGCGGTAAACAGTTTAGGCGATAAGGTATTAGCCAGTTGCGTTTTTGTATGTATTGTAAATTAACCTTGTATATCGGTAGTCAATATGGCATGCTTGTAGTGCTACCGTGTCAAAAGCTTCATGGAAATTTACAAAAACCAGAACAAGTGGTCGATTGTATTCGAGAGTCTTTTCTATTCCCGTTTTAATGCTCGGTAGGTGAATATTTGTTCCAAATCCGGTACGAAGTCCCGCTCCATACTTAGTAGTCCTGAAACAGAAAATAATATAAACGACTTAAATAATAAACTAATACATGCTTTACTGGAAAGTCAAAACAAATTCTGTCCTACAACTCAAAAAGAAGAGTAGATTAGCCAAAATACTAGGCAACTAATTCAGAAAAGAAGAGAAATGAGAAGCGAGGCGGAAACTAAAGCCGACGAACTACAAACATTAAATAAAGAAATATCCAAAGCTGTTAGACAAAACACTCGAAAATACAACCAAGAATAAATCGAACATACCACTGAGAACAAAAAAGAAGTATGAAAGTAAAAAGACTAAGAACAGGGGCAAGGCAGATAATAAAGATTAAAGATAGAAATGGTCATCTTACAACCAACAGAAAGGAAACCCTAAAAATAGTTGAAAACTTCTACAAATTACTATACAGAAGCCAACATAAAGCAAATAGCAGAGAAGATCAAGTACCAGAAATATTAACAAAGAAAAAGGGCATTGTCAACCAAGGATCAGAAGTACTAACGGAAATTACAATGGACGGAATAAAACTGGCCTAAGAAATGCTAAGAATAATAACTCTCCAGGCGAAGATTGTGTAGTTACTGATGCAATCAAAATCGGAGGCACTTGCCTACTTAAGAAAATAAAAAACCTTTTTAACATGTGCCTTTTGGACCCGAGAAATGGCACAATGCTGAGGTAGTTCTATTATACAAAAAAGGAGATCCCCATGAATTATAAAACTACAGACCTATAAGTTTTCTTAGTCACCTATACAAATTCTTTACAAGAATAGTAACGAATCGTCTTGAGAAAAAACTTGATTTCTACCAGCCAATAGAGCAAGAGGGATTTTGAGAAGTACAATACATGATACTAAATCTTAACTGTCTTGTCTACATCTGATATTAATTATTTTTAGTTATATACGCGGTTTGTCAAAAAATTTTAATTTTATGTAAGAGTTAACAATATTCATCATTTATATTTCAACTTTTATCAAATAAAAGGCAAATATCGAGTACTGTTTATTAATTAAATCTTGCCCAAGTACTTTCGCTTCCTAGACCATCTTCAGGGGCATTTCGTCAAATTTAAATATCTTCCTTTCATTTGATAAAAGTTCATTTATTCGAGCATTCAACCTTATATCAATTTATATTTCAGCCGAGACTTAAAGAAAAGCCCATAGTAACCTTAATGGTAGTGTCAATGCAATCAATCTGCAAGCAGTTTAAAAATATAAATGTACTTGTGTAGGAAAATCAATTGCCAACTAGACTACTCAAAAGAAATGCAGAGAATAATTGAAATCGCCTGAGCAGGATTCATTAACATGAGAAACATTGTGCTGACCAAAATTGATTATACCAATCAGACTGATAATAATAAAATGTTATGTATGGTTTCTGCTTGTATGACTGTGGTCAATGGGCACTCCAACAAGGCTTTATTAACTAGTTAAATGCACTTGAAAAGTGGTTGTAAAAAAGAATGTTGCAAATTAGTTGGGCCACAAGAACAATTAACGTAGAGGTATTGTCCAGAATGAATTCTCACCCACATCTGTTAAAGATTGTAAAAATAAAGAAATCCTCCTATCTTAAACAAAGGATTCGCCACAAAAAATACGAACAAGTCTAACTAATTACTGAAAAAATAATTAAAGTAAAACGAGATACAGGAAGAAAGCATAAAACGTGGCTCAGGAATATAAAAGAGTGGATCAGAGATGATTCATAGGACGAGGATTGTTCTAGGAGTTCTATTTTCTTTTAATTACATTTTTTTGCTTACTTCATTTTTGTACATTATATATAATTTTTTGTCTTTAAACCAGTTTTTATTTCGGTTCCTATGATTTCTTCTGTTCTTTAATTTCCTGTTTCTATTTTCTTTTTGTTTATAGGATAAAACGCAAGGATTTTACAACTATGGGACGTTTTTATTTTCCGTCCCATAAAAGAAACTTGGCGGCAGTCAGTGAGAGAATGGAAAGAACAGCATCCAGAAGGGGTAGTGAATAAGGTTGTACTTGCTTTTATATTGGAGCAAGCTACAAAAAAAGCTGTAAAACTGAAACAGTAGTAAATGGTTTCAAGGTTTGCGGATTATTTCCTTTTAAAGTAGATGCTATTGACTACACAAAATGTTAAGGTTAGGTTAGGTTAGGTTAGGTTAGGTAAGGTTAGGTTTGGCATATGACGGGATCATTCGCCGCGAATATGGTGAAGGGTGTACCCCTTTCGCATTTGCGGATGACCTCGCTGTGTTGTTCACGGCCCGGGACAGGGACGCACTGCTGCATAGGGGGTATATGGCATCAAACGTCGTGAGCGACTGGATGGGCGACCATGACCTGGAACTTGCGACAGGGAAGACCGAGGCGATCATCCTCAGAGGCCCTAGGGACAGGACAGGAGTGGCCTTTCGCTGCGACGGGGTGGATGTGATCCCCAGAGCCTCTGTGAGGTATCTGAGGGTGAATATCCACACGAACGGACGGTGGGGGGGATGAGCACGTCCGTGTGGTCGCACAGAAGGCCGCTCAGAGAAGGGCTGCACTAAGCCGGTTAATGCCTGACATCGGTGGTCCTAAACCCGAAAGGAGGAGGGTACTTCATGGTGTTGTGCATTCGACCGTCCTCTACGCAGCCCCAGTCTGGTATAGTGTATCGGGAGCACTTGGTACGCGTGGATAGGACTAGCGTACTACGTGTAGCATGTGCCTATAGGACTGTGTCTGCAGCGGCCCTGTGGGCAATCACGGGATGTGTTCCCCTGCACCTTATGGTGCTAGAGAGGGAGCGGCTTTATCGGAGTCGAACTGACGAGGCCAAAGAGCGAGTCCACACGTTGCTCTTGTGGCAGCGGGAGTGGGATGCAACGGTGAATGTTGCACAGTGGACGAAGTCGCTGATACAGAACCTGAGCAGATGGCTGACCTGTAAGCACCGGCGCTTAGATTATTATTTGACGCAGGTGCTTACGGGACACGGTTGCTTCCGCAGCTACCTGCACAGGTTCGGGAGAGCGGCCTCTGAGGTCTGCCCTTACAGGGATGGCTCGGACAGTGTGTCGCATACTCTGTTGGATTTCGTCCGTTTCACGTGGGAGCGTAATCGCCTGGAACTGGATCTGGGCCATCGCCTCGAGTCCGTGACCAGTCTTGTGGACATTATGCTCTCTGACTCGGGACGATGGAACAGCATTTACGGTTTCGTTAGGGCGATTCTGCGAAAGAAAGAAGAAGAGGAGAGATTACCTCCTGGGGGGATGAGCGTCTGCAAAAAGTTATATAAATCTGTTTTATTTTATCTATATTTGTTATTTTATTTATACATACTTTTATCTTTTACACCAACCTTTTATTTATTTATTTAGTTCTATACATATTTCTTTTATTACATTTTACTTTTACCCACTGTATATATACACAATAATTTTATTTTATTTTCATTTATTTATTTATTTACACATATTTTATTGCTTTACATTATATTTTCACCTACAAATATGTTGTGCTGTCCGCGTGTGTATGTGTGTTGTATATGTGTGTTGTAAAGTGTTAATGCCCAGTTAAATCTGGGCATATACCCAGAGTGTTTGAGAAGTGGAATTACTTCGAGCGTGCGTGGTCTTTTCCAGAACGTCGAGTGATCCTCCAATAGTAGAGACATGAGATATGTACCCGTCAGGGGTACGCCTTATTGATACCTTGCAGACTGTGTTTCAGAGCGAGTAATTTCCTGCATCGAGGTGACATAAGTCTGGGAGGCGCCAAAGAGAGAAAAGTTCCAACAGGATGGTCCCATTTGGCGTTCTCTAGAGAGTATGGGGGTGGTGGTTTTAGCTGGTAACGAGACTGGTATTGGACCTTCTGGCTCGATTCCCACACTGTTCTGTGGAGCCTTCAGCCCTGCAGTTCGGACATTAAGTCTTTACACCACTTTGAGCAAGCAAAAAAAAGGTTAGGTTAGGTTAGGTTAGGTTAGGTTAGGTTAGGACTACACAAAATGTTTAGGTACGGAAGCAGTAAAAACTTAATCATTTTAGATCATCAAAAGAAACCCAAGATAAACTATAATACTTTTGTAAATATTTTAGGTTCTGAAAAAGTTCATAGATTAGAAAATTGAAAATAAAATCAAAAGAATAATCTACCTAGCGACGATAATTTGAATTTATTGTTAAAAATTTGGAATTTTGTTGAATATAATCCAAAATATTCGGATAACCCAATATTTCTAAAAAATAGAGACATAAACATTAATATTATTCAAAATATAGCTATTACATCTCCGGTAAAAATACTGAAATAAAAACATTAGAACAAAGTGGTGTTAAAAATGTAAACATTTCTGAGAGTAGTAGTACTAATAATATCCATATTCAACAATATAAAACTAATGTTTTTGACTTAACCTCTAGAAGTAAAATTATTGTTAAACACTAACTCTTATGTAATTTTTTAACTGTTCCTACTATACCGGAAAGGAAAAATAAACGTAACACGGAACTACTTCCTTTTGCTATTATATTCGTACGATACCAAGAAATGTTATGAAAAAAGGAGAAGTTAAACGAAGAGCAGAAAAAACAAAAACTAGAAAGGAAACGGAAAAGAGAAGAAAAATTAACCAAAGTCCCAGTGTAGCAACAAAAAGAATTAAAAAAAAATCTTCGATTTGTTTAAATGATATTCAATCGAATACATTAAAATGCGACGACTGTAGTCTTTATTATGACGAATGTTGTATTCCTGTTAAACGTGGACAGCATATACCTAACGATGGCGATCTATTTATAGGTCACAACTGCTTTAATCTGCAGGATAGTAATATTGATGCTAATAACAGTAACCAAGGCAGTGAGGATGAAGACATTGACGAATTTTTCACTCAATATAGGTACCCCATACCGCACTAAAATCTTTGGTTTTTGTAATTTTTATTTGTTTTTAGTTTTTTAATATATTTAAGCAGTTGTCCAATAACTAGTTTTGAGTGTTCTGTAACTAAATAAACTGTCCAATAACTATAATTGAACCACCAGTTAGAAGAAGGGAATGAATCCAAAAAGTAGATTTTCGGGAAATCAATAAAAACTGTTTATTCGTTCTATTTAATTTTTCTTGTTTATAATAAAATCTACTATAAAGTACAGTTTATATAAGTTAATTTGGATTGGAGAAAAACCATCCAGTGATTTTTGTTATCTAGAAAGACGATAAAGAAAATCTTGGATTTATTCCTTTCTTACAACTTATATTTTTTTGACATGAATAAAGACACAAAATTGTATGAAAAAGCTTATTTTATTTAAAGTAGTTTATAAAAAACAAACAAATACATAAAAAAAAACATTTACCTAAACTACCCTTCTTCCTCAATGATATTATCTGATGCAGTAGTTGGCCATGTGAGAATGTTTTCATAAAATTCTCTTTTATCTTCTGGAATATATGGAATTATTTTCCGAACGTCTTCCATCTTTTTCTCATTTATTAGTATTTTTGTCCTATATGCTCTGGTAGTAGGCAATGAAGGGATCACCCCATTTTTTTGAAGTAGAAACCTCTGTTTCAGAAAACCATCTATTTGTTCTGAAACTGTTACGTAGCCTTTATGGGAAGAAGAATACTCTAAATATCTATATTTATATATCATAAATGTAGACGTTTTGTGCACCGACTTACACGTTTTTTTGTAATGATTTTTCCAAGTGTTTTTAAAGTCGAATATGTCGTCTGAGGTGATTGTTGTTACCGAAAATCCTCTTGTTTTGGCAGTAGAGATCATTATGTTGTATTCCTCTGGTACGTAAATCCTATCTTTTCTCCTGATAAGTCTTTTTGCTGTTCCGAAATTCCGATCGCACTGTAAAAACGAATGTCCACGCATAGGAAAGTACTGATACACTTTATCGAACCGTCCAGTCGAAACCAACATGAGCGTGAACCGTATCAGGGTATTGTTTCTATTCTGTCCTCCGCAAGCGTCACTAAACACGTGAAGTTCGTTTATAGCAGGATCCATATTCTGAATTGTCTTCCAAATTAGGCTACATACATCATCAGGTCCTCTTTTAGCTTCTTCTTCATGGTACGTGTAAAAATCTACACAATTTGTTTTCAAATCGTAGACACAAAACACGTAAAGCCATAGTTTTCTGAGATAGAACATTTCCTGTACTGGTATTTTTGGAAGCAAAAGGTTTTGCATGTAGTCAAAAATAATAGCTCCCACATTTTCCTTTTCTTGACATAGTCTCAACACTTCTTGCTGCTTCAGGTAAAACTTTTTAGCTCGTCTCAGATGTACCATCTTTTCTGCAACTGCTACACGCTTGGCGTTTTCATTCAGTGTTTGACTTCTTATTTTAGCCTCAAGTTCTTCACAAGTCGAACAAACGTCAACACGTCAACCTGTGGTCTTCCAAATCTGTAGCCATGGTTATCATTATAGTATTTTCTAAAAAAATCGTATTTAACGATGTTGGCATGTTCGGGATACTTTTTGCAAAAGAGTTCATGCATTATCTTCACATTGAGGTTAGCATCCAAATATTGAATTAATCTGGTGCTGTAATGTTATTCTTTTAACGGAAATAATCGAATGTGATGATCGATCGCAAGAACTACATTGTTATCTAAATTGTTGCCACGATTTAAATGAATACCACGGTGATCCACCGGTAATTTTCCTTCGGCAATAAGAGAAGTCAGTCGAAAAATTGCTTTATTTTTTATAGCATACAAGATTGAAAGAGATTGCCTACATACCTCAACTCTTGCAGAATTTATTTGGATAAAATAATGAAAAGCATTGTCAAGCCTTTTGGGATTTTCATTTTTGGATCGTCTTCGAATAACTTTCGAGCAATTTATGAGGCTCATAAGAAAAGTATCCTGTTCATTTTTTGGACGTCCACTGTACACACTTTGTAGAATCGTTTGCTTTTCTTCTAAACTAAACTTCTGTGTGCACCGTTTTTTACATTAACACTCACTAACAGTATTTGATTTTGCCGGTACAATACGCCCTTTAGTTGAACTAGTATAGGTTTCACCGTGTAAACGATGTAATTTTTGTAACTCGTGTTTGTATAAATGTTTATTTCGTACACCCCGTTTTCTCTTCCGTGAAGTGGCCAAATCGCAAAAAATGTTTATGTTACTGTCCTCACTGCTATTACTATCACTACTACTAGACATTTTTCTGTTTAAAATATCAACAAACAAAACAACAACGAGACTTACGTAGATGTCAATAGTGTCACCTCGGGGTAAATGGAAAGGGTCTTGCTAGTCGCGTCCGAGAACAATAGCAACTGAATTGTATTTTCATCACCGACAGTTACAGCATGTCGCCGTAGGCCGCCAAAAAAACACGTGACAAACAGATTAAACCGTAAGTTTGAAGAAAGAAATAATTCCCTTTATTTATTCCCTTCTTAAAACTGTCGCACATTTAGTGTTGGAATATCTTCGTAACTTATACGGTGTTTATTCCCTACTTAGCGCGGACAGATGGGTCTTGCCAGAAGGTATATTTTTGTTAAAAACTCGTTTCGCCATTTTTGGCGTTTATTTCCTTCTTCTAAGTGGTGGTTCAATTATTGTAACTATTTTAAATAAATATATATTGACAAAAGAAATTTAAAACTTTCTTTAAGTCCTTTTAGCCATATTGTAGTAAACTGTTTAGACTACGTTTTGTATAAATTTCAAATTAATCTGCAGATAACAATGTGAATTACGATTTTTTAAAATTGAAATTTTCTTAAGTGTTTAATAATTGTATGGTTTACTCTATCAACAATAAATAAAATTAATAAATTCTTACAAAAAAGTAAACAAATATTGTAAGCATATGGTATGAATATAAACATAAGAAAGCTATATTAGTTAGAAACACCAAATTACAGCGTTAGTTTAATTAATAAATGGGCAGTGCTTAGAATCTAAACTGCGTGTATATAATTAGCAACATGTTATAAAACAAAATGTTTTATATTTAAAGTAATATTTAATCAAAATGTTTATTTAGTGACACAACACATACAAATCAAACAAAATACAAGAATCCTTTGTTAAAAATATAAAGAGAACTTAATCGATCGATCTTCTACGATCAAATTCGAATTACGCTAACATCACGTTTAAGCATCACTCATACACTCCCCTGACATATTTTACAGGTTGGTAACAACAAGTGTTACTCATGCGGATCTACCATCCCCTTTACGGTATACATGACACGTGAAGCGCATCATACTGTGAATAAATACCTAAATAGTTGTTGCCAATGTGGACTTAATGGACAACACAGATGCTTTTATACTTGTCATCTAACACATTTAAAAAAAAAAGATTTTACAGTATGCCTAATATTATTAAAATATAATAATAATAATTTAATCTTCTATTGTGTTATGTAGGGCAAATTAACAAAAACAGTGGTTTTAAGATATTTAAGTTGGAAGATTTACATAAAATTGTGAGTTAAGTTCTAGATCTATTTCCACATTATTGGAAATTGTCGTTACATGGAATTACCAACAAATAAATTATTTTTACAGATATACTAAAATGTTTAATATCTTTCAACTCCTTCTTGAAAAAAAAAAAATTACATCGACCCTTTTTTCGACAGAAGAAAAGTATTTTCATTAACTTTGGCCCTTATTCTATTATCTAAGATATAATGGAATTTACAAGAAAAACGCAAAGTTTTATTTATAAAAAATACATTACTTTTGAAAGTAGTATAATATTTAGACTTTATCTCCATCACAGCTACTATCACCAATTAAAGTGTCAACACCAGTTGATGGTGTAGTTAGAGAATTAATAAACTGTTCGTAATATGGACGGCTGATTTGGTCGAAGTAAGGCATCAAGTCTCTAAGATGTTGTAGTTTGTTCGCTGGAATTCCCAACGGCTTCGTAAAAAGCGGTCAAAATGTCAATTGTGATGAGTGCCTAGATTTCCTAACTAAGTCAACAGTCATAAAGGCAGATTCCACCTCGTATGATGTTTTGTAAAAAAATATCCCTGGACTTTCACAGCTGTAACGCAGCATACTTATCTTGTTCCATGGTACTCTAGTGGTATTTTGACTTTTCTATGTTGATAGTAGTTTGTCAGAATTGTTTTGATGTTTAAAAACTGGTTCTACTTAATTTCGTTTACAATAATAGGAGACTTCTTGAAACCAATCTTATCAAGTTGGCTCAGTCTCTAGTGATATTAATATTAGCAGTAGTTACTCTCTTCGTTTTTTCTATGGCTACATGAATCGAATCAGATTCTATATAGGTATGTCCTCTAAGCAAAAACTTATGTGTTATAGCCACATGTCCTTCATTTCGGAAGTGTTCAATACTAAGTGGGAACATTACAGCAAGATATGTTTTTGTTTTGTCCTGGGCAAAAGTCACTATAAAATATAATTTCTCTTATGCTCTAGAGAATATTTTTCAAGTAAGCAAATATACAAGATGCAATTTATTGACCACCACGGTTTGCAAGAGTTTCATTCTATAAGTAACAAATGGCTGAGTTGCTTGTAGCATTCGATTCAAAAAGAGTTAAGTTAAACGTGATTAGTTTTTTTTTGTAGAAGGAGTTTTTTGGAGACATTTTTAAAGGTCAAAGTTAACCACAACTAAACTTGTGTTATCCTTACATCTGTTCCTGTCATACTTTTTTTTTAATATGTCATGCTAGCTACATATAAATGTCGCTTTTGTTCCTCTTCTACCTTACATCTTTCTATTTCACTAGCAGTCTTAATGAATTGAAAATATGTGTCACATTTACCGCATGTATCGTTGCTAGGTTTGTGAAAGGATAAATTCAATTCCTCCAAAAAATCTTTCTGTAAATTGATGAACTTTGGGGATTAATTTTATTACCAATACACTTTTGTACATAAAGGCGATACATCTGTGATATTGAAAAATCAGATGATAGATAAAGCTTTTTAGTAGAGGCTTTTAACTACTGATCTGGACCTTTATTTTTTCTTTATCTTTAGATGATAATATTTACTAATTCGTATGCGTTCCTTGTTGATCCACCGTACATATTCCTGACTCACTATTCGTTTTTTCTCAACACGTACCCGCACCTTCTTTTCAGTTAAATCGAGAGTAGTTAGATACATTGTTTTATATACTTGTATCCTGCTGTTAGATCTTTTGGTTAAAAAATACCTTCTAGAGGAATTTCTTCTACTCTCTTCTGTTGATTTTCTTAGCCGCTCAACCTTCTTGATAACCTCCTCGATATTATTTGCAATATATTGGTTTTGCGCTTCGGCTGAAAGTTCATAGAAACTCTTAAAGACACATAATCTTTCTTGCTTACTAAACTTTTGATTATATTTTCGCCGACATTTGTAAGATTCTCTTATATGATTGGCAGGAACAAGATTACCTTACTAAGTGATAATGTTTTCCTGCAGCTTTAAGTCTCTTCCTTATATGTTTTCCCACTTTTCTGAATGTTTTTCGTTTTCTCGTTGATTGGCCTTCATCTTGCTTTTTCCTTCCTTTACATTTTCTGGTCAAGGTATGTACCTTGTATGTACCAATAATGTCTGCAGTCACATAGACTTCTGTTAGTTTACTGTACTTCTTTTTTTTTTTCACCAAATGATCGGACCTCATATCAGAGTCAGATGAGAACTGCGAATGAATTTATCCTGCTTTGATTTACGTCATCATGCTCTTCTTGTGCGATATCAGCAATAGCTATTGAACTGTGCACTTTTATTACTTGAAGTTGCGTTGTACTGCATACTTACTCATAATTACATGGTAAATGTAAAATGGTGTCAGAGCCAGAGCAAGATGTGTCAGGTAACGAGCAACCTGGATTACAAAGATTAGAGCTGTTTGTCTCAGATTTACCTGAAAAGAAACTTAAAATAATCATTTTTGAGTTCTAACTGCTAGTGTTAAGTGGGTCTGATGACACCAGTTAGCGAAAGCTGATATACATGTATCTGTATACCCTGACTAAATGACATGATTTAATACATAATGGATCTGCTCCGCAAAATGATGGTATATAAAAACTGTATCGCGAAACTATTCATAACAATTAAATTTTAATTAAATACACTAAACAGTAAGAGGTTAGTTGTAACAATAACATGTGTTAAAAATAGTTTTAACAGCCCATTAACACATACTCGTCAGCCAATGCTGTCTTCATCATCAACTAGCCTCTAACGTCTACTGCTGAACATAGGCCTCTCGCATGCTGTTCCACTTAGTCCGATTTTGCGCCATCTGAATCCAATTTGTAGTCACTCTTTTTATGTCATCTGTCCATCTCGTTGGGGGTCGACCTCTATTTCTGTAAGCTTGTATTCGGGGTCTCCATTCCAAAATTCTTTTTGTCCACCGGTCATCAACTGATCTTGCTACATGACCTGCCCCGTTCCACTTTAGTGTTGTTATCCTTTCAATAACGTCTGCTACTCCTGATCTTTTTCGTATAGTAGCATTGGGTATTCTATCACTTAGAGAAATCCCTAACATAATTCTCTCCATTGCTCTTTCCGCAACTTGTAGTTTACTCACTGTTGTTCTTGTGAGCGTTAGTTAATATCTTTGTCTTCTACTGAGATGTTTTTGTTGTGGACTAAATTTTTCATAAATTGTGTTTTTGAAAAATTTATTTTAAGACCAACTCTTTTTGTGGCAGTATGGAGTTTTTGGAGCATTATCTGTGCCTGATCAAAGCTGTCTGCAATAAGAACGATATCATCTGCAAATTTAAGGTAATTTAAAAATTTTCCTTCTACATTAATGCCCTTTTCGTTCCAATCTATTGTTTTACAAGCGTATTCTAACAAAGTTGTAAATAATTTAGGAGACATGTTGTCTCCTTGCCGAACGCCTCTTTCAATACGAAAAGTCCCAGTATCTTCATTAAGTCTTACACAGGCTGTAGCATGTTGATAGATGTATCTGATGAGAGATATGTATCGGTGATCTATTCTACATTGTGTTAGAGCTTGGAGCATTTCACTTTGATTGACCGTATCAAATGCTTTTTCAAAGTCGACAAAGACAAGTATCGGGGGTCTATTATATTCAATGGTTTTTTCAATCAACGACTAAATGGTTTGCAAATGATCATTTGTTCCGTATTCAGCTCTAAATCCTGCTTACTCGCAAGGTTGATAGAAGTCTAGTTTTGATGTCAACCTATTAGTTATTATCTTCATAAACAACTTATAAACGTGAGAGAACAAGCTAATAGGTCCATAGATTTTAGGTCTGTTATATCTCCCTTTTTGTGCATGACTACTATAACAGCTTTGTTCCACTAAGATGGTGTAACCTAGTTTGAAAGGCATAAGTTATATAATTGCGTCAATGCTTTCAATACTGTCTTTCCTCCTGCTTTAACTGCCTCAATAACGATTTGATCATCACCAGCTGCTTTATTGTTTTTCATTCTATTTAATGACTTTAATACTTCTTCGATTGCTATTTCTGGGATATCCTCTGAACCCACATTCTGGACTTTTCTCAACTTGGTGCCTTCTTTCTTCCCCCTTTCTCTATATAATTATGTGTAAAATTCTTCAACTACCTTAATTATCTTATCTTTATCTGTTACCACTTTTCCATTTCGATCTGCGAGCTTAACAGTGTTCTTCTTACCTAGAGCTTGACGTCTCTTCAGCACCTTTAAACTTTTATTTTTCTCGACAACCGTTGTAACATTTTTTGTGTTATATTGTCGTACGTCCTTTTTCACTGCTTTATTAATATCTTTATTAAGTTGTTGTAGTACGCGTGCATTCGTATCGTTTTCGTTCTTAAGTTCTCTTCGTGCCTCCATAAGTATTTTTGTTTCTTGACCGAGCTTTTCCTCCTTATCTCTCCTAGAATTTGTATTGCACTTTTTCTCTGCGTTCTTAATAGCTTTTATTAAGTTATCATTTAAGGTTTCGATATCCATAACGTCTATATTTGTTGTCTCTAGACATTTCAGAATTTCCTCTTCAAAGGACATGGTGTTTTCGATTATATTCCATTCTATTGGGTGTGTTTTTTTATCATTTTGTATCTTTGTTTTTGGAGACTTAGCACGATCTTCGCTCTTACCATTCTATGATCACTTCCCACTGAACAGCTATTAAAAACTGTTACATCATGGTTCATGTCTTTGTTGTTGGTTAAGACAAAATCAATTTCATTTTTGGTGACTCCATCTGGACTTGCCCAGGTCCATTTTCTTTGGAGAAAAAGCTATTCATTGCAAAGAGGCCATTTCGTACCAAGAAACTCAAAAACATTTCGCCTCTTTCATTTCTTTTTCCGAATCCATATAATCCATGCATTTCTATTAATACTAACTTAATTGAATAAAAAAAATGCATACAACAGTTTTACAAAGTGGATCGATGCCGATTAGGAGATATAAAAACAAAAAACATTATCTTAAAGCAAGTTAATATTAAACTCTTATTGAAGTTTGTTATTGATGTTTGTTTCTTTTTTTATAAAATTATAATAAAACCTTTTTATTGAATATTCAGCTCTCTGCCGAGTTGGACAATCCTTTTACATCGATCAGACATAGTTTTAGAATATAGAACACTTAACACATCTCAATTGATGAGTTCAGCTACAGTGAATTTTGGGCGAACCACGTATTGCTCACTCGATTACTTGGCCGGTGTCTACAAAGTAGAAAAATATTTTCATTGGAAGGGCCGATGTAGACTTAGGCCGTTCTACAATGAAATAACCTCTTTAACCCCAGGTCTAGGTCTACTGTGGCCGTTTTTATAAAATATGAAACATTCTAGTAATTTACATTGGCCTTGGTGGAATTTCCATACAGTGCTTATGATAGTTCATAGACTTACGACCTTCCTACACAATAAAGTATTAATCTTTCTCATTAAGAATCAGGGCCAAACTCAATTTCGAAGAATTTTGACATTGGCTTTTTTAGAACCAAGCCACATAATTTAGAAATGAGATGTTATATTTTACATAAAATTAAAAAACAAATTAAGTAAATAGAGCTAATAAAAGGAAACATAATCAAGCAGTCGATCTTTTACAATGAATGATCAATGAAAAATAAAAAGAAAGTGTTACAAGGAGGAGCTGAACAACTTTAGAAGAACACCATTACTAATCCAGTTATAAAAAAATGACAAAACACACAAATCGACATCTGAAAGTATTCGAAAGAAAAGTCCTAAGAAAGATATTTGGACCTATTAACGAAAACGAATTATGAAGATCCAGGTACAACCATTAATTCTACGAACTGTTCAAAGAGGCACCTATCTAAGAATACGTTAAAGTTAAAAAACTTCCGAACGATTTCCAAAACAAGCCCTAGATAGTTAAATGCAGAACGCAAGAACAAAAGAAAGGCAACTTAAAGACGGAGGGATAAAGTGACAGCGGACGCGCAAAATTTGTTAAACGTGAGAACCTGGAGAAGATCGGCACGGGACCGGCAAATTGTATGGCATAGTTTGAAAGAGGCCTCAAAGGGCTAAAGCGCTATTGGGGAGAGAGGGAGAGAGAGAGAGAGAAAACAGTGGACTAGTGATGAAAACAAGGAATGTCAGAAAGAACATACCTATTTCAGAAGTTATAAAAAAAATCGATAAAGTGCGAGAATTTAGCAATCACAATGATAAAGCTACAGTTATACTGTGAAATTTCCAACTAAGTTCAATCACCATATTTTATTCCTTACGCATTTGAGAGGAGGATAATAGTATTGCTTATATTTTTAAAACATGTTGGCATAAGGTCTACTGGGTGCCCTAAGGGTGCTAATTATGACCTAAATATGTAGTGTTTATAGGTCAATATCCGAGATACACTCCTTCATATTACTTGTAAGTTTGTTAGTTTGTACGATAAGGAATCTACAAGAAAAGGCGTAACGGCAGGTTGTGAAAACGAAAAATTTTACCCTTGAAAAAATCCGAAAAATTAGGAAAATTTTATTTTCAGAACAACGCATTCTGGTTGAACTTTTTCTGGTTAAATTTTTTTTTGTTATTTTTTGCTTATCTCATATGGCATTTTCAGTATACCAAAAGGCATAAGTGATAAATTTGTGGTTGAACTTTCTATTAAAATCAGAATGTCGAAGTGTTACCGATTACTGTTATAGATTAAGACATACAGGATATTATCTGCAAAGGTTGAAATATTTAAAATGATTTAATGAATTTAAACCTCACAGATCCTGACCTGGGGCTGTTAAATAAGTTAATTTAAAGTTAAATATACCCTTTTATAAATTGAAAGAGGAATTTGGTGAAGTTCCTGGGTAGGAGTACATCAGAGGCTCTGTAAGTCAGATTATATTACATCAATAATTATCAGTAATAACAAAATATCCATTTGACATCAAAAGAAACACCACCGAATATTTTAAATACAAACAAATATTTCTTATCTTTTTTGTATGTACACGAGCTTAATTGTCTTGTTATAGTTTTGATACAGGACCGCATTCAGATCTAGTGACTAGTTTCAAAGTTTATTTAAATTGATATTATTTATTCCGAATTTGCTCAAGAAATGATCTATATTTCGCCATTAACACCTAATAAAATGTACTCATCAGTAGCCAGTACTCTTAATTCCATCCATAAAGCAAGCTATTTTATTCAGTTCATTAGAAAATGTAAAATTAGGAAGTTACCTTGTATTGCTGGGATCAGTTAAATCTTTAAAAGATATATTGTTCTCTTAGTGTTTATTTAATAACGGTATTTGTATTTATTTATCTAAATGAGAAATAGTTGACAAAATCAATATTCATCAAGCACGATGTAAACGAAAGTGTTCTTAATTACCAAGAAATTATACACCTTTTTTACACTTTTTTTAAGACTTATATGGTTCACCTGACCGATTGTGTGTTGCTCAAACTTTTACAAAAGATATTGAGGGGCTACTAAAATTATTAGACAACATCTACCCTCTGTTTAATAAAAAAAATAATAAACACATTTCACCAAAATTAAACGTAAAAATGTCAATAATATAATCTCTTTAATAGGATATTTAGAATATATTAACCAAATTTTAATAACCAAATTAGCTTTATCATTCGAGTATTATTCAAGTAATGAAAATTGTTGTCAGAATTTTTTGCTCTTTCAAACCAAAGAAGAATTACTAGATTTTAATTATGGTAAAAACTATAACCTATCAATAAATGTACTAATACTAGAAGAAATTTTACTTAACGATGGACTGATACATTATATTCAGACTAAAACTGTAAATACATAAGATAATAGTACATTGTTTACCGGGTAGAAAAAGCTTAACATTCCTGGACGACTGTGAAGATTGCTAAGTCGAGGCGCAAGCCGAGACTTAGCAACACAGAGTCCAGGAATGTGGCTTTTCCTACGAGGTAAACATACTATTTTTCCGCAAATCGTTTAAAATTCGACAGATATTGATTGATTTAAAAAAAACGCGAAAATTTTATTCCCAAATAAATGGTGCTTTGAAATTCCTAATAAAATTACTTGGGTTACTATGGAAACGTATTGAGGTTGAATTGTCAAACTTGACGCTTATAAATTTAATTTATGTAGAACACTAACAACTGTACGGAAATATCATTTCCTTACAGTAAGGATATGACATTTCCTTACTGTAAGGAAGTCCTGACTTTTTCTTCAAGAAATTTTGACAGGAATGTCAAAATTTCCTGGCGATTTGCGGAAAACACTATTTAAAAGATTATAAGAACATATCCATCTATCGCAAGGTAGGTAATTTTACCCGATAATTTTATTCTTATTTTATAAATACAAGACAAAAAACACAAAACGCAATGTTGAAATTCATCTGGTCTATATTAATAACATCGTTTAAAAAAATACCTAAAAGCAAGAATAAGATTGTAGACTAATTCGTTAGTTCGGTGATAATTTGATATGTATGTGTTTAACTCCGCCTGGAATGACTGTTGAGTGGATCGAGTAGCTTAACAGTCATTCCTGCCGGTCCCAAGCGCGGATAAAAGAGGAGGATTAAGCGGAAGGCCAACAACATGCCCTTGTTAAAAACAGCCTGTTACGAAAACTGCAAATGTGCCTCGGAATCGAACAAATACATATGTAAAACGACAATCGCAATGGACAAGGACTTTGAATGTTGGAACGTGGAACGTTTTAAGCTGGTACCGGACAGGAGCAGCCATACACGCAGTAAAACAGTTAGAAAATGTAGGAATGGACATTACGGCAATACAAGAAATAAGGTGGCCGGACAATGGAAACATAAGAATAGACTAGGCGGTCATTTTCTACAGTAGAAACCAGACAGGAAATCATGAAATCGACACAGGTTTCGTGGTCCGAAAAGAATACTTAAACAGTGTTATAAGTTTTACGCCCATCAGTGAGAGACTATGTTATATTAGACTGAAAGGAAAATTGTACAATATCTCATTTATATCCGCACATGCTCCGACAGAAGATAAAGAAGAATTAATCAAAGATGACTTCTATGAGCAACTCGAAAGAACGCTGGAGAGAATTCCCAAACAAGACATGCAAATAATCTGCGGAGACTTCAACGCAAAAATTGGCAAAGAACTTAACCTAAGACCGACAATGGGACAACACAGTCTCCACGATATCTCAAACGATAATGGACAAAGGCTCGTAGAGCTAGCATCGGCTAACAATATGCTTGTAAAGTCTACTATGTTTCAACATAAAAACATTCATAAACAGACTTGGGTCTCTAATGACAACTCCACACGGAACCAAATTGACCACATAATTGTTGATGCTAGACACGGAAGTAATGTCCTTGACGTAAGAAGCCTCAGGGGCGTAGATGGAGATACAGACCATTACCTAGTAAGAGCAAAAATCAGGTTGAGAATATCATCAAAGAAACTTAAAACGAACGAAGCATTAGGACAGTGGAACATTGAAACAGTGAAGCAAAATAAGGAAATCCGAGACAATTACGTACAGGAAATGGGACAACATCTAAATAGAATAGACCAGAGCAATCATGTCGAAAGGCTGTGGCAACAAATGGAAAAATCAATTACAGAGTCAGCAGAACTAATAATAGGAAAAAAAGAACGAAAACAAGGAAATGGTTTGATAAAGAATGCCAAGAAAAACTATAAGACACACAGAAAAAGCGAAACATTATGATTCTACAAGAAACAACAGAAAGTAAAGAAAACTATACAACATCACGACGAGAAACAAGAAAACTAATTAGAGAGAAAAAAAGAAAATACGAACAACAGCAGTATGAAGAAATGGAAAGAAATAGACAACAATCAAATAGTCGAGCATTTTACAAATCTGTGTCAAACGGAAGGAGAGGACTCAGACCTAACTGCGTGTCTGTACTGAGGAAAAATAATGATGAATTAATAATCAACGAACAAGAATTACTCCAAACATGGCAAGAATATTTCAAAAATTTACTTAATATACACAAAGATGAATAACATGGAGAGGATATATATCTTGGGGTGGACCTACCGGTAGAGTACCCAAAAATAGACGAAACATTGCAAGCAATTAACAAATTAAAGAACGCAAAAGCTCTAGGTTCTGACAATATACCAGCCGAATTTCTTAAGTACGGGGGAGAAACTTTACATAGACAATTACACAAACTAATAACACTTATATGGAACGAAGAGAAAATACCAACAAAATGGCACGAAAGTGTAATAATTCCTATCTATAAAAAGGGAGACAAAACCAAGTGCTCTAACTATAGAGGCATCTCCCTACTTAATACGGCGTACAAAAACTTATCGAACATCCTATTAAGTAGACTAACATCTTTTGTAGAAAATTTCATAGCGGAATACCAAGCCGGATTCAGAAAAAATAGATCGACCATAGATCAGATTTTTACTCTCAGGCAGCTGCTTGAAAAAGGATGGGAATTCAATAGAACCATTCACAATCTCTGCATAGATTTCCGACAAGCATACGACAGCATTAAAAGGGATCAGATGTGGAATGCAATGGCAGAACTTTCAGTTCCAAAAAAACTTATCCAGCTCGTTAAAGTTTGTGTAAATGGCTGTAGATCTAGAGTGCGGATAGGTAACAAGCTCTCAGAGTCGTTTGAAATAAACAGTGGACTGAAAGAAGGAGACGCGATGTCACCTCTTCTTTTTAATATAATCCTGGAAAAAGTAGTAAGAACCGCACAATTTAGAACAGAATTACTGACAGTAAATGGACCAAAATTACTATTAGCATACGCGGATGACATTGACATTGTAGGAAATACCGTCACCAATGTAAAAGAAACCTTCAATAAATTAGAGAGAGAGTCAAAAAATACCGGTCTAAGGGTCAATAAAGAGAAAACTAAATATATGTGCATTAACAGACAAAAGAGATGAGATAGAATAGGACAAAATGTAACAATAGACCCCTATAACTTTGAAAGAGTGGAGAATTTTAAATATCTCGGAGCGACAATCACCACAGATAACGATATCACGGAAGAGATAAAAGGGAGAATTCAGGCAGCAAACAGATGTATGTATAGCCTCCACAACACTATTAAATCCAAGAGCCTAACACGAACATCAAAAATCAGGATATATAAAACAGTCATAAGACCGGTGCTTATGTATGGGTGTGAGACGTGGACGCTGACAAAAACAATGGAAAGTAAACTCAGATACTTTGAGAGAAAAATCCTCAGAAATATCTTTGGTCCCTATCACAATCCGAATACTAACCAATACCGAATGAGAACAAATGCCGAGGTCAAACAAATGTATAGTGCTAGCGACGTAGTCCAAGAGATTAAATCCCAACGTCTAAGATGGGCTGGCCATGTTCATAGGCTCCCTAATAACCGCCTTACCAAGTTAAACTGGGAAGAAGTCCCGACAGGAAGAAGGCCCTTAGGACGTCCACGAATGCGATAAAGAGATAATATATGGTCAGATTTGAGAACAATGAGGATACCCACTGACTTAAACATCATGGACGACCGTTCGAGATGGAAGCAGGTTGTGCAGTCAGCCAAGACCCATCTCGGGTTATAGTGCTACCAGAAGAAGAAGAAGATGTGTTTAACAGTTTACAAGAATAAATTTTAATTTGATGAATTTTATCCAGTAATCTTAATAATATATGTTATTCCTACTGTGTATTCCTACACTATTGTACATTCCTCACTTTATTTCATTTAAAACATGCAAGTTATGATATTAGTCGGTCTGGAAAACAGGCAGAGATTTTTATATTTCTTGTGTAAAAATGTTTATTATAAAATATTTTCCTATACCAGACTCTTCTCCAGTTTTCGACCTATCTGTCTGTGTACCAGGTATAACCCTGCAACCTGGGTTGTGTGTTTCCACTGTCACAAACCTCTGGTAGTCAGATGTCTACTTGGAAAGATACTTTTGGCCTATATCACCGTATAATTAGAAGTCATGATCTATTTTGTATCCCTGACTTTGTTTGTGATGTTGGGTTTTCCAGTTAGGTCTCCATAGCTGCTATTAGTGTATCCTTCAGTGCCTCTGTAATTCCAAGATAGGCAATTATTTGTACCTTGCTTAATTTAAGGATTTTAGTATTTCTACTGCACCTTTGGCCAAGTCTACTGACTAAGGAATATGTTATTGTTAACGACATTAGAAATCCTACGGATTTCCCAGTATGCGAACTTAAATTTAAATTTCTACCACTGAAAATGTTTCCACTTAGTTAAAGAAATAAAACTGATATACGGTTTAGATTTAATTTGAATGCAGTGTATCCGCTTATATACGTATTTCAACCTTATAAGGTATCATAAGAGCGTCATACGCAGGGGCTTTAAATCGAAATTAAATCTCTCCTGTGGTAGTACAGTAATTATAAAAATAATTATTAAATAGCCGCTCCGAAGATTCCTTTTAGGATGAAATATATATTATCGGCTGTCTTTTCGTTTATTTCGATATACTGTTTACGAGTACTAGAAACCAATTCGCGAAGGATTTTTCCTTAGTTGGGGAGATATGTTGTGGAATGCAATTTTAAATTCCCCATATCTCTAATTTCATCTTTATCAACGTCTGTTTGCCTTGAAGTTCTTAGAAGGCACAGAAATATTGTTTTCACGTTCAGAGTGTCTGTAAATGGACTCTCTGAAGATTCCTTTTAGGATGAAATACGTATAAGCGGATATACAGACGCACCATACGTGAAATCAAATCTTAACTGTCTTTTCTTTTATAAAAATAATTATTTACAGACGTTACAAGGCCATCTAATAAAAACATTGGAAATCCTTAGTATTTCTATTTGGCTAAACCAAATTTAAATATTACCACTGAGCTTACCATAGTGATAAAAATTTGAATTTAGTTTCGTCAAGTAGGAAATCTTAGGATTGGTGATGTTGTTATTAAATTGCGTTGTATATATATATTTATATATATATATATATTTATATATATATATATATATATATATAAATATATATATATATATATATATATATATATATATATATATATATATATATCGCACCCTCAGTAATATAGAGGCACAATTCAAAAAAGTAGATTTGTGGGAAATCGCGTTTAAAGATTCTGGTATCCGACATTACAGCTATTTTTTCAAATAACGTGCTTATTATTTAAGTTATAAATATGAAATTTGGCAGATTTGTTATTTGATAACTGCTCTAAAAATTACAATAAGGAAAAAATAATAATATAAATAAATTCTATTAATTACAAGGAATGGAAAAAACTACTTTCGAGTTAGTCCCGTATAGTATAAAAAACCATAACAGAAATAAGGAACTATTAAAGTTTGATCCCTTATATTATTAGTGTACCTGCCACTGTTTAATTTTTAATCGTAAATGGTACTCTATATCACCAATCCCAACCGATGTTTGAATTTATTGTTTCTGTTTTATAAATAAAATATCAGGTAAAATAATAGTAATACTTTATTAATCAGTGCAAAATATAACAATAATCTAAAAAAAATTCAAAACAAGAGTTAAACGTAATAAGATAGCTTTAATATTATCACATTTATTAGTTAAACTTTTTAATTCCAAATAAAACTTACAAGTAGTAATTCCTCAATTTTTACATTGTCGTTTACTTATTACTTAATTCACAATATCTCCACAAAAAAACATTCATTCCTCCATTCTAAACTTAGAAAATTGCACATAACAAAAAAATTCACAAAAATAAAATTCAGTCTCAAAACTTAATTATTGTACTTTGACTATGTACTTAGTCTACACAAAATAATGTTGAAATCCCAAAGATTAGTAATATTAAGACAACATGTTGTTATAATAAGACGCATAGTATGGATCTATCAATTGTTTATTAATAAGATCCTTAAGATCATTCTTTTTAGCACAACGAAGTGGAAGTGCCTGGAGGTACGCTTTCTGCATGGTTATTTCTATAATATTTGGCATTCTCTTCCTCTTATCATGAACATTAACTATTTTAAACTCATCGTTATATGAGCACTTGTAATAAAACGAAAATGGGTCTTCTTTGGTAAATTTCAGTACTTTAATACTATTCCATACAAGATTCTGTTCATCTGTATTAAAATTATAGCCCCAATTTTCTTGTAATTTCTGAAGATCGTAAAAAACATTGTAAGTTAAACTGTGAACTATAAATGGAGCACCAGTTTTCCTTGCTCTTTTGATTACTGAGTTTTATTGAACAGGAGAGTATATTGGGCCAGTTTTCCTATCTCTAGCTATCTGCTTTTGTATCAAACTATGCACGTTATCAGCTTCGTTCTGAGTGTGCCCTTTTATGAGATATTTGTGAGTTATCGACGACAAATTTTTTAGATTGGCAACAGCGTATAAGTTTAAGCATGTGAGATATTTATTTTTGTTTTGCCCACAACAGTTATCGGAAAAAAATGTTATATTTACTTTCCTGTCATAAGCTTTATCAGACACAATCTGTAAATAATGGAAAACACAGCTCCCTATCTCTGTAGCGCCTCTTTTCGCTTGAGTCTCGTCCCAAAAATAACAATGGACATTTTCATAGCCTTTAGAGATGTCCATTGTTGACACATCGTTTTCGTGAATTTTTTTTAATTCCGTCATAGTGAAATTGTAACTATTTAATTTAGATTTGTAGTAGAATGCTGATGTTTTACCGTTAGGACTTTGCATAATGGCTTGTACATCGTAACATACACAAATATTGCACTCATCAATGTTCTTTCTGTCATTCTTTTTTTCCTCCCTGCATAACTTCTTTTCTTCAAAATGCGTATGATATTGATCCCTAAGATTCTGTTTTAGTGGTTCAGTAGGATTTTGGAACTGCAGGCAAAGATCGCATTGATCTTTTTTGGGTTGATAAAAGCCAAGGTTAAATTTTGTGTTAAAAATTTCATAAAACGTGTGATATAGTCCAGCCGGGCGAGACCTTTCCTCTTGCAGTACTTCAAAATCTCTAAAGAGCTCTGCAATACTTTTACCACTGCTGATGTACTCTCTAGAGGTAGATACTCTTAGATAATGTGACTCAATGCGGGGTATAGGGTTGATGAAGTTGGTGATATCATTTATAAGCTCATCACTTACACTTTTATGACTATTGTGTTTGCCGCGTTGGTCATCCTTTATGAAGCCCAGTTTTTCTATTATCTTCATCTACATTTCGAATCATCTTATGAGAAATATCAATAGTATTAATAAAAAAGCTTTTGCATACCCTAACTCTTTCGTTGTCTACGGAAAAATAGAATGCATGGTTTGGATTTCGTGGTTTTTCGGCATTGGTATACTTGTACCTAGGTGTAATCTGTGCGCTATTAGACAAAACATACATTCCTTGTAATTGTCTATCCCCTAATGCCCAAAATGCACTAAATAATTTCAACCTTTTGGAATCATCGATTCGCTCACTGCATTTTAATCTACATTTTTGGACACAAGGTGGTTTCATATTACGTGTAGGAACCAATTTCTTCGAATGTATAGCTACATAGCTTTGACCAAAGTTTCGTTTCATTTTTTGCGTGTTTTGTATCTATTTGGTTGGATCTGCTTTACGTTTTCTGGATTGTCTTTGAATGTTATCATTTGTCATAGTTACATTGTTTGTATCAATCCAAGTTAGAGTTGCTGTGATCCGTGGACGTCGACGAAAATGTTCTTGTTTGTAAGTGGGATCGTCATCACTGAGGTCTAAGTCGTTTTCCTCTGAATGTATTGAAGACATTATGTAATTACCTACTGTTCTTGATCTAACTGATGGCAACTCATCGCATCTCGATAAGGATGGCATGGAAATATTGGCTTTAGACGTACCTTGCTGAGGAACGAACTCGGATTATATAATAAAATAAAATGTAAAAATTGTACACTACAAACAATACATTGCATCTATGTAATAAACACTGTTTTAAAACTACAACTTAATTATTTTTCTGTTAATTTAATCGGATCAATTAAAAAAATAGTTAAAATTTTCATGTAAATAAGGGCCAATTACAAAGTTCGCCATCAACAATAAAACAATTTACGTACTATAATGAACCAATAAGATATGATTCCGTATAACATCTCTACTTTTTGGCAATATAGCGAGCTATTATGAATTAGACCCAATTATTAATTACATTTTACATAATATAAGGGCTAAACTAAAAATTGTTCTATATAATACAAAATGTTAAGATACAAACTCACCAGGATTTTTGTCATAGAAGGGCACAAACACGAATCGCACGACGTTTGAACAGTCCGCCTTTGACGACTATGGACACGTTACTGATTGTTACCTTGTAGCAGTAAAAACAATAGGTTGGCGGGGAGAGTAAGAGAGAGGCACAAATATATTTACCGAGCAACTAATGTCCTATTTCTCTCTCTGTCAGCGCTAACCGGTAGAGAATTTAATTTTGTGCCCATAGCATCTAAAATCTCAATTTACCAAAATTTTGAGTTGATCCCTTATATTACTGAGGGTGCGATATATATATATATATATATATATATATATATATATATAATATATATATATATATATATATATATATATATATATATATATATAATGGCTATACACCCCAACGTGGGGTTAAACCGCAAATGCTTTCTAGATCCTATTTCTTAAGTGGATCAGTCTTTTTTTATCTTATCTTCTTGACAATATCTCTCCATTTTTTTCTGTCTCTAGTTCTTCCTCTCCATTCACTGACTCCTGCCCTTTGGAGGTCTTCTTCAACTTCTTGCAGCCACTTTGATCTCGGTCTTCCCCTTCTCTTTCTTCCTCCTGGATTCCATTCTATCATTGCGTATGTCACTGCCTCATCGCCTGCTCGCCAGATGTGACCTAACCATCTAACTCTGCATTGCTTTATTTTAGTTACAATGTCTTCCTTAAGTTCTTCCTTAATTTCTGCATTTGTTCTGCTTCTATATTCATTTTGCTCTGTTCTGATTGGTCCTAGTATGGTTCTCATAATCTTTCTCTCTGCAATTCTTAAGTCTTCTTCATCTTTTTTAACCATCGTCATTGTTTCCCCTGCATATAATAATATTGGTCTAATTATGGTGTTATAAATGATCATCTTGCTTTTTTTAGTCAGTGTTTTGCTTTTAAGTAATCTGTTGTTTGCAAAATAAGCTTTATTCGCTGCTAATATTTTTTCTTTTATTTCGGATTTCCTTTCTCCGGATTTACTTATTGTAACTCCTAGGTATTTGAAGTATTCTACTTCTTCAAACTCGGAACTTCCTATTTTGATTTTTTCCTTCATTGGTTTTTTCCCTAATCTTAATATTTTTGTCTTTTCTTGATTTAATCTTAGCCCCATTACCTCTCCTTTCTCTCTTATTTCTTCAAGCATTTCTTTCATTATTTTTCTGTTCTTTGCAATAATAGCAATATCATCTGCATATGCAATTATTTGACCACCTCTTGTTCTGAGATTTCCTTTATTTATATTTCGCAGTACATATTCTAATGCTAGATTAAATAGCTTCGTTGATAAGGCATCTCCTTGTTTCATCCCTTTATTTATACTGAATTCCTCTGTCTCTCCTCTTTGTGTCTTTATGCTTATTTTTGTAGTTCTCATTGTCAATTCTATTAATTTTTTAAGTTTATGTGGAATTTTTAATTTTTTAAGTGCTGTCATTAATACGTTCCTTTTAATTGAATCAAATGCCTGTTTGAAGTCTATGAATAACATTTCCAATTCTAATTTATACTCGTTTGCTTTTTCCATTCTTTGTTTTATTGTGTGTATTGCATCTATTGTAGATCTTCCTTCTGTGAATCCACATTGGTACTGTCCTACTGTCTTCTTTGTGATCTTTGATAACCTCTTTTTTATTATTGATGTCAATATTTTATATGTTGTATTTAGTAATGTTATTCCTCTATAATTTTCACAGATTTGTTGGTCTCCCTTTTTATGTACTGTTATGATCTGTCCTACCTCCCAGTCACCTGGCATTTTCTCTTCTTTCCATATATTTTTCAATAGTGCAAGTATTTTTCCTCTTAGTTCCCTTCCCCCGTATTTTATTAGTTCCATATTAATTCCATCTTTACCTGGGGCTTTTCCATTTTTGCTTCTCTGTATTACTTCATCCAATTCCTCTAATGTTGGTTCTTTTGAAATTTCGATGTCTACTTCATTTGCTTCTTCTTCGTGTACTGTTTCCTCCTCGTCATGCATTTCTTCTTCTGTTGTTTTCTCCGTCAAGAGCTCTCTGTAGTAATCTCTCCATACTTGCTTGTATTCTTGGTCCTCTATTATCACTATTCCCTCTCTATTTTTTATTCTGTTTGTTTTGCCCTTGTATTTTTTGTTTTGTTCTTTAATCTTTTTGTAAAAACTTTTCGTATTTCTGTTTGTTCTTTCCTGCTCTATTTCCTGCATTTTTTTGTCTACCCATCTTCTTTTATTTTGCCTTATCACTTTCTTAGCATACCTTCTTAATTTTTCATATTCTTCTCTGTCTTCCTCTTTATCTGTTCTTAGCCATTTATTTCTGGCTTGCACTTTTTTTTCTGTTATTTCTCTACATTCTTGGTTATACCATTCGTTTCTTGTTTTAGCCTGACTTTTACCTATCTGCATATTTGCACCTTCTACTATTGATTTTTTGATCGTCTCCCATTCTGTGCTTATATCTTCTACTTTATATTTCTCTTTTATTTGAACTGTTACTGCCTCTTCATATTTTTTTCTTACTTCTTCATTACTCAATTTATTGACATTCCACTTTTTATGTTGGTTTTTTTGTTTTGTTTCAATTTTAACTTTTTGTGACCATGTAGTGGTCTGAATCTGCACACGCACCTCTGAACGTTCTTACATCTTTTATTGACGATTGTTTTCGTTTATTAATCATTATGTGATCAATTTGACTATATGTTTTCTGATCCGGTGACCTCCATGTTACCTTATGTATTTTAGGGTGTTCAAATTTTGTCGAGCTTATTAACAAATTTGTTCTTGTTGCTAGGTTACATAGTCTTTGCCCATTGTCATTCGTGTTTTCGTGTATTGTATGCTTTCCTGCAATTTGCTGTAAAAAGTCCTCTTTTCCGATTTGGGCGTTGAGGTCTCCCAGTACAAATATGACATCTTCTTTGGGTATTTTTTCTATCTCCTCTTCGACCTTATCATAAAAGATTTCTTTTTCGTCTGCATTGCTTGTTTCTGTGGGGGCGTATAAATTCAATACTGATATATTAAATGGTTTGCTGTTGACTCTAACATAGACCATCCTTTCTCATATTGGCTTGAAACTTATAATTTTCTCTCTTAGGTGACTAAGTATCATGAATCCCACGCCTTTTTGCCCTTGCTTCTTTCCTCCTGAATATAACATTGTAAAGTCTTGTTTGTCAATCTGTCCCTGTCCCTCCCAGCGTAATTCTTGCAGTGCTGCAATATCTATTTTATACTTTTTGAGTTCCTTTCCTATTTCTAGCATTTTTCCTGGAGCTAGCATAGTTCTTATGTTCCATGTGCTTATTTTCAACTATTTATTTTTTTTGTTCTGTTGTCTTCGTCCTTTATATTTGTTTTCTTGTCCATTTTTCTTTATTTCACTTTTGTTGTGCCCGGGTTTATCTGCAGTTATTTCCTGTTTCTTTGCCTCGTCCGTCAACGAATAATGTATCCTCTCATCCCTTGCTAGTTTTTTGAACCACCTCCATGATGGTCCTCCAGCTGGTTGGTGTTTCTATTCCATTTCCTTTCTAGACCATCTATTATAAGTTTATTGGCTTTAATTTGGACACGTTTACCTTTCTTTATTTCATCTTTTGCTATTCTTCGTATTTCCCTCTGTATTTGTAATTCCTCTGTCGTTAGATCATTGTTTATATATATTTTTTCTTTTTTCACTTCTTTAAGTTTACTTTTGTTTTCCATAATTTTTGTTTTTTCTTCTTTGTTTGGCAATCTGACTAAACATGTTTTATCTCCTAGTTTCACTGCTTCATCTATATTTACAGTAATATTTAGCTCTTTTGTCATAAAATTTTCTATCACTTCTTTTAATACTCTTCTATCTCCAGTTTCTATTGTCATTCCCTGTATTATCACATTATTTTCTTTTCTTATTCTATCCAGCCTTTCAAGGCGTCCTTTTGTCTCATTCAGATCCTTTTTGATTTGTTCATTTTCTTTCCAGATTTTACTATTCTCTTGTTTTAGTTCTGCTAGTTCAGTTTTGAGTTCCCCTTATTTCTTCTCTGTATTGTTTTTGTTCCGTTTTTACCTCTTTTATATCAGTTTTTAATTCTTGTAACTCTATTGTTAAATTTTTTATCATATTTAGTATTTGATCTATTTTGTTTTCATCTTTGTGACTTTTAATTGGGCTTCTTTGTACTTTTTTACTGGGACCAAATAATAGTTCCTCTTCTTCTCTATTTCTTTTCCGATTGTCATCGGATGTATTATCATCTGAATCCATATTTCTGTTGCTACTACTCGCGATAGAGCTAACCTCCCCACTCAACGCGTCGAAGGAAGATAGTTCTCTCAAGTAGTAGCTTGTAGTAATTTATTTTCTCGTTTTCTTCCTGGATAAATTAATTTTCAATTAAAATAATTGTCAGATACTTTGGAACGGTTTGATGTGGCAACGCCCACCTCTAGCTTTTAAAACTGATATATAGTGTTAATTACCTGGGCAAATTGCGTTGTATAGTCCAGTCTTTAGAGAGTTCACGGAGTTCACCTCTAAAAATTATACAAACAAGCTGAGTTTCGCCTAGAATATTAATTTTGCGACGCCAAGAAAGATATAAAATAGTTATTTTTATACTTTTGGGCTTTACCAAGTTATACGCACTTTTTATGTAGTATTATCCGTTCTGTCAGAAACAATGCTTAAAGTGACCGTCGATTTTGAATGTCAGTAACGCGGTGAAATCAATGTTTAATCAAATTTGTATCAGCTCGACGGTAAAAATTCGATATCATTTGATTTAAGACAAAAGTCGACACAAGTCAAGATTAGTTGTAAAGGTAAAGAGGGCAGCTTTTGTATGCAGTTTTTATATTTTGTCGCAAATAAACTCAGTTTTTATTAAAATGTTAAATAGATAAGCGTGGCGCAATTTTTGTCATTTTTACATAAAATTGATCACTTTCATTGACCAGCCGTAGTAGTACTTCCATATTTATAGATCAATCTTTAAAACCTTTAACATAAAATTTAAATTTTGAGTTGTTCCAATAAATATGAAGGATTTGAAATATGAGTAAAAATGCAGAAGTTGCAAAATGCAAAATGCAGAGTTGGGCTAAAGCCCAACTACAAGACGAGAAAGATAAGGAATCAGTTCAAAGACAACTGAACGAAAATTTAATTTGGGAAAATATTGATGAAAACGTCGATGAGGGCTTAAATAAAATCGTAACGACAGTAAAAGAAATCTGTGTTAGAAATTTACAAGGCAGGTCAAAGCCAAAAAAGTAGGCTTGGATGACAGATGATATACTGGATTTGATGGAACAACGGCGACTAGCAAAAACCAGCGAAACACTTTACAGTAGCATACAAAAAGAAATTCGACGTAAAATACGAGAAGCAAAGAGTTAACATCTAGCCAAACAGTGTCATGACATTGAAGAACTCGAAAAAAGATACGACACGTTTAACATGTATAAAAAAGTGAAAGAAGCGGCTGGTATCTTCAATAAGAAACAAAATGCATTGCTACAGGATGAAAATGGTAAAGTAATATTCGAAGTAGAGGACAAACTTAAAGAATGGGAAATTACGTCACGAACCTATTCGAAGACGATAGGAGTAGTTTACCTCCCGATATTACTAACTGCGACGGACCCCTAATAACACGCTGTGAGGTTATAAAGGCCATACAATCATCAAAAGTTGGCAGAGCGACTGGTCCTGATGAAATTCCAACTGAAATATATAAGCTTATAAAGGATAGCAATGTTTTAGAGGCTATAACTTCGTTTTTCAATACCATTTATACCAGCGGACAACTACCTAATGGTTGGTCTAACTCACTGTTTATAGCTCTACCTAAGAAGACAACAGCAAAAACCTGTGCTGATTATAGAACCATCAGTTTGTTAAACCACTTATTGAAAATTTTTTTGAAGGTAATACATGGTCGTATCTACAATAAATGTGAGGAATACCTGGATGACACTAGTTTGGTTTCCGTAACGGATTTGGAACGAGAGAGGCACTGTTTGGAATGAACGTACTTGCTTAAAGATGTCGTGATATATCTGTAGACATACACTGTTGTTTTATTGACTTTCAAAAGGCATTTGATCGTGTTAAGCACTCTATATTGATCGAAGCTCTAAAAGACATTGGCTTGGACGGCAGAGATGCTCGAATAATTTCAAATTTATATTGGAATCAAACAACATCAGTTTTAGTAGATGGTGTGGAATCACAAGCTCTCAATATTAAAAGAGGAGTACGGCAGGGATGCCTCTTGTCACCCCTGCTTTTTAACGTTTACTCCGAAAGAATTTTCAGAAAAGCACTTTCTGAAAAACAAGAAGGAATACTTGTGAACTGCGAAGTCATCAATAATTTGCGATATGCGGACGATACAGTACTCCTAGCTTCTAGTCAAGAAGATCTGCAAACACTACTTGATAGTGTCGTTGAGAGTTGTAGGGAGGCAGCTCTGGATCTTAAGATAAGGAAAACCAAAATACTCGTAATAAGTAAACAACAGAATATAAAACCGTCTATATATGTAAATAATACCAAACTTGAGCAAGTTGATAAAATCGTCTACCTTGGACAGCAATTAAATTGTAATGCAGAAAATCACGGCGAAATTAGATCCAGAATAGAGCAGGCTAGAGCTGCTTTTAGAAGGATGTCCAAGGTGTTATGTAACAGAGACCTAAAATTGGCATTAAGGATCCGCCTACTTCGCTGCTACGTGTTCTCGGTCTTACTTTATTCTGTCGAGTCCTGGACTGTGAATAAAATCGATCTAAATCGCCTTGAGGCTTTCGAAATGTGGTGCTATAGAAGAATTTTAAAAGTTTCCTGGGTGGAGAAGATTCGTAACTCCACATTACTAGAACATCTCAGCAAGACTACTGAGATCATAAAAAGCATCAAGCAGAGAAAGCTGGAATATTTCGGACATGTAATGAGAGGTCCCAAATATAGATTGCTACAAAATATCATGCAAGGAAAAATAGCAGGCAAACGCAGTCCAGGACGAAGAAGAACCTCATGGTTGAAGAACTTGCGAGATTGGTATGGTGTAGATACAAGCATGCTATTTAGGGTGGCAGTGAATAAAATTAAAATAGCTATGATGGTAACCAACGTTCTGAAAAGACATGGTACATGAAGAAGAAGAAGAAAAGTGCTAATATATAATTTTGTTTTAAATTATCTTAGCTACATTTTTTATTTAAAACATTTTTTTCTGCGGCATACATATTCTTGATAAATAGATTTTTCTTGTGTTTTTACCCCTCTATGAGTGGTATTTTAGGAGGAACCCCGGGGGTGAAAGTGGTAAATTTTTTTAAATCTTTTTGGTGCCTCAAACGTCTTTTTAGAGAATCAGTGGCATTCTCGTCTCTGACGAGTGAAGTATGTAATGTCTGTAAATAATTATTTTTATAATTATTGTACTATGACGGGAGATATAATTAATTTCAATTCAGAGCCGCTTCATATGACACACTGATGATATAATATATCTGGTCAAAGCTGCCATCTTCAGGCCAATCTATCGATTATATTAATATTGAAAATACGAACAAGACGACTACCAAAGAGGAACTACTACTTATTTTTGTTATTACTAAACGTATTGCAACATACTAGATATCACATGATAGTATCAATATATAATTTGTTTATTCTATTTTTCTGTCAGTAACGAAAACCATTGCGCTACCAAACGGCACTACATAGCATATTCGTTAATTATGAACGTATAGCGATATATAAGATATTATAAGACACTATGAATAAATCTAGATTTACTTTAAGACACATTTTGATTTTGATTTAGTGACTTAAAAGAAGCCTTTGGCTAAGTACATATAAACAATAGATCGAATCATTTTAAGCGACACAGCAAAGCAAAGAGGAGGATATAACAAATATATTAAGACATGCGACTACCAAAAGGGCACTAATGATAAAAATAGATTTACTATAGGACAAATCTTGATTTATTGACCTAAAGAAGGCTTCTGGCTGAGTCAATCCTTACGTGCGACATCGCAAATAAAAGGGTAGGAAATAACGAATATATTGAGATAGCAAAATCAATAAGTTTTTAGTTGTTACCATCCGTGGGGAAACGGTGGCGACTATTAGACCGAAGTCTGTTTGTTATTAGCTGGCAAACATGATACTATAGCCTATTTGTAGTGTATCATTTTGTGCGTCTTAAACCGTTTTATCTTGCATTTTTCATTTGCATTTTATACGCTCTCGAGGGTAGGTCATAAATAATGTTGAATAACATTATTAGGGTTTATTCCGACTTTTTACAAAACAGTGTGTTAATTGTTTTTAAAATGGGTAGTTCACGAAGACGTTTATGTTCCGATTGAGGAAATTTTATATAAATGAGCAGTAAGTACCTATAATTTGATTAAAATTTTATATGAATAGAAATATTTTCTGTTGATTTGTGACAGTTTCCTTCTAAATGTTCATACTGTTATTATAATAATACTATTGTTTCAGTATTTGCTTATATAATAATAGTTTATAATGTAGAAACAGCGTAGAATTTTGGTCAATCAGCCAGCACATTTTTTTGTATTTTAATCAGAATTATTATTTTCTTTTCTTCTTTACATAAGCTTAGAGGAATACTCAAATATTTTGCAGTATTTAAATATGGAATTTGATTATTTATATTTATTGGAATATTTATTTTGAACGTTTTTGTTAGTAAAGTTTACATAATATATGAAGTTTGTTTCTTCACTTGCTTGTCCAGTCATATTAGTCCAGGCTAATAAAGATTTTCTCGTGACACTCAATAAACCAGGTAGCTGACAACTTTTTTAGTTATTGTAGACCTATAAGAAGAAAACCTACCTGTTTCCTGCGTAAAGTTCGGAGCCGTTTTTTAATGATTAATAATTTAATGCAAAAAACGCGTTTCTTTAGATTTTTTGCACTTCATTAGAAAGCTAAATATTTTTAGCTTCAAAATGCCGATTTTAATGTTGAATTTTTTAAGTGACCAAGCTTCAATCCTATACAAAAGGGTAAAGAAAATATAACATCGAAGCACTCTTATCCGGAACGATATATTGATATCGCGATTACAAAAAGTTTTCTCATTCTATTAAAAGTTGACCGTGCAATTCCAATGCGGCATTTTATTTCTTTTTTCTAATCAGTATCTCCTGTGATCCATGCTCCAAGGTATTTGTACGAAGATATTTGTTCAATTTCTGTATTATCTAGTACTAGCTTAATTTTGATGCTTTGTACTTTTGTAAATACCATGAACTTGGTTTTCTTCAAATTTATTTTTAGTCCAAAAAATGTACTTATAATCCCTATAAAACGTCTTCCGACGTCCATTTTTCATTCAATTCAGTTGTTCCATTGTTCTTTAAGTTCTTTCGAGCTCATTAAGTTTCTTATTCCTTCCATCCGTGTTTTCTAAAGTAATCCTCTTTTCTGGATTCCTGTAGGTGTTCATACAGGTACTTGTTTCAGGAGTCTACTGTCTTTCATTCATTGGACCTGTCCGTACCATTTGAGCTGCTTTCGTTGTATGCCTTCCATGACTGTACCTTCTATTCTCATACTTTATTGCATCCAGTTCGACGAAATATCTTTCTTCGATGTCTCTGTTAATCGTCGTGTTTAACAACCGTATAAATAAAGCATGCTTTTTACCAGAGTTTCACGGGTTGTAGTGCTAGAGAGAGCATGTCAGCTGAGCCAAAACGAAAAATAATCCCCCTTATTGCTTCCACTGGAATAGGCTTGACCGTTCAACTGGGCCCCGACTACCTCCTTCTAATTCTTTAAACTCCTGTTTTAAAATTAATAATACTCATTATTTCGTCTAATTACCCATTTGGTTGTCAAAACAGATACATTGTTAACTAAAGAAGTGAAACTGGTTCAATTTAGAAATTATATAGTAAATAATAAATATGTGAAAACTGATGCACATATTCCTCATGCAATTTGGGCTTCAAGTACTAATTTTAGTTAGTTAGTTAACACAAGAAAATTTAAATACTGTGAGCTCAAAATATCTTATTATACATTATTTTGTAATAAAATTTTATAAAAGTTTGTCTTCGATTTGATTGTTATGATTTACAGGACAATTATTTGTTACCTGTATGTACCCTTGCTAAGTTGTGAATTAATTATTCAATAAGTAATATGACTCTGGTATACTCGTATTATTCCAATTACCCCAAAACCGCACCGAATAGACGGCCGCCCGCTTTATTGTATAGACCCAAGACTTTTCACAGTAGGGGGTTGTATAAGGATAAGGTAGGTATAAAGCTAACCTCTAGTACAAGATGACTTTTAGAATATTCTTCGTGAATTCGTTTTGTTTTCGTAAAGCAAGATATTTTTGAAATAGATATCCCTCTGAATTATACTGTTACAATTTTCGAGGATAAGCCTTAATAGAGAAAGTAACCAATCATACATTCAAGTAACAACTCCTAAAATAAAAATACAGATTCTGTAAAACAACATAGCTATTACGTTTATGTATCGTTTATTATACAATAATAAGCAAATATATAATTCAAAGCGATGCATAATCTATAACACCAAATGTCTTACTAATTGAAGAAAGCCAATTTACAAACAATCTTAACGGTAATTGCTTGATCATTAAATATTTACAACGTTTCAACAAACTAAAACTATCATAAAACAGAGTGGGTAATACATCACAGTGAACAAAACACTTTGACCCAAACTATTTAATGTTTATGTAAGTTGTCATTTCCACGAATGCGCGCCTGGAATCATCATAAACCAAACGACGCTTTGCGCCTCCACTCCAGTCCACCCCCAATTGAAGATGCAGGATCGGTTGAAGGTCTAGGGGAACCTTGTATTAGAAGTATCTGTATCAGTATAAATTTATTTTTATTTTGTATTTAACATAATATATGATCAATTTTTTGTCAAGAAAATGTATTTTAGAATTTTCAGGAAATATTTCGATAAAGATGGAAGAAATAAAGGGTCAAAAATATTGGATATTACAAAGGTTTATGGAATAACTACGATCATGTTTTTAATGACTATTAGTTTTCAATATGTCGAATACATTTCTAGCTTCTAACTTTTAAACTTGTCTAACTCAATACAGACATGTCTGACACAAACAGAATAGAACAGAAATTAAAAAATACGATTAATATATATCATAGTTTACAACTAAATATATTTGTTTCAGTTTTTTTTTGGACCAGAAGTAAAAACTTTATCTCACATAGAGAAGGTGGGAATATGGCCCCTGCTGGTAAGTCAGCCCCCGAGTGAAATTGTCACTTCCGCCAATGCCATTGTTGATTTACGCTTGATACTACATCTATCGTTATCTATCGAAATTTGTCAGGAACCGAGAACTACCGCGTTTAGCATTTAGTCGACTTACAAAGCTCGCTTCATTCACGTGACTAACAAAAATTTTTGCCGTTCTTGTGTTTATGTTGTTTTTTCGAAGAAACCAGTTATAAACATTCTCTTTCTCTGATTAGTGTGTAAAAAAACCATTGAATATCGACTTTTAATATTCATGATAAACATTTTGCAATAGATATAAATTGTTTTTGATATTTTGTTTATAATGTAACTATTGCTTTAATATGGCCCCCTGAATGTGTATGCATCATGGACCCTGGTCCATATTACATACACATCGAGGGGGCCATATTATATTTTTGCACTTTATTATTTTCAGATACCTTGTGCTAATCTTTCTCCTAAATCCGAGAAAAAAAATTGTGGAGTGCTAAATACATGAAAAAGGCAGTGGAGGTTGTTCATTATACGGTGTATAAGGCATATGGGTGGAAAGAAAGCAGTCAAAACATTTGCTGTACAAAGAACTACGTTAAGAAGGCTAGTTTATGATCCTGACTTATCATTAGATCTGCTAGTACGAAAACCGTTAGGTAGAAAGATTATTTTACCCTTATCTCTGGAGAAACAATTAGTCGATTATCTTTTGCAAATGGAGCTCACCTTTTATGGACTTACTCGCTTGGATGTTAGGAAAATGGCTTATCAATTAACAGTCAGAAATAACATCTAGAACCCGTTTAAAAATGAATAACCAGGTAGAGCATGGCTCGACCATTTCTTAAATAGACATAAAAAGCAATTATCTCTCAGAAAACCAATGGGAATATGTTACGCTCGAGTGCAAGGATTTAATCGCCCAGCAGTTAAGGAGTTTATTGATCCGTTAGAGGTTGAATGTGCAAGAAAAAATTCATCTCTCGACCATGTATATAACGTAGATGAAACTGGAGTTACAATCGTGCAATCAAAATTACCGCAAGTAATAAAACGAAAATGTAAAAGGCAAACAGGACGTTAACACTAGCACAACGCGGGTCTTTAGTGACGTTTGTGTGCGCAATAAGCACAAGAGAAACTTTCGTCGCACCAATGTTAATTTTTCCAAGAAAAATGTTTACAGATGTATTAATGAAAGAGGCTCCGCCAGGAGCAATCGGAGAAGTATGTCACCATTATCAGCTTGCCTCCTCATACTACGCACATGCTGCAACCGCTTGATAAAACATTTATGGGTGCACTTAAATCTTATTATAGTGAAAAAACAAGAAAATTTCTGTTACATATAAGCTTACTTAAAATGTGCAACAGCTGAGATCACAGTAATGGTTTTAAAGGGCCTGGAATATATCCCTTCAATCCTCAAATTTTTCAGGATGCTGATTTTCTAGCAGAGTCACAATCGCTTCAAATGGAAGAGAAAAATATATCATCGAGTACAACTTCTTTGATGATGAACCCACCTAAACTGTCTGTCGAAACTGCTACATTAACGACAGAATCGTCTCTCCCACCCACTTCATGCACTATTCCTGAATCCTCAATTTAACTGAAGTCATGCGCTCAAGCACGTCAACATCGGATTTAGTATCTTTTCAACCGAAATCATTTAACGAGCATGGGCGACTAATAATTATAAAGCCTTTTGTCTTCTATTCAAAACCAGGAACATCATCAGCTGTAAACCCTTCGCTTATACTACCCCATCAAATTTCACCAATACCCAAGCCTAAAATAAAAACCTCAAATCGAGGAAGAAAATCAACAAAAGCTACTGTAATTATATCATCGCCTTATAAATTTGAATAAAAACAATCTCTTAAGAAAACTGCAGACCTTAAACAGAGTTGTGGATACCGTAGGGGACGCGGAAGGGGCGAGGACGAGGTCAAATTTGCAAAAAAGCCCAAGAGAAAGTTCGGAAACGTATTACCGTCGAAGATTCTGACACCGATGAAAGTGATCTTTTCAATATTGAAGAGAATACAGATTCCGAACTTAGTTCACAGGGTTCAATTCCTGATAACAACGATGCCGTATGCATCCTTTGCGAGGAGTCTTATTCAAGTAATAGCAGACGGGAACCTTGGGTACAGTGTCATAGCTATCTTTTGTGGACACACAATGAATGTGCCTGTGCAGAAACTGAACATCATATCTGCGATTTCGGCAGATAGATTCTTGTATTTCTTAAATATGGCCCCCTGGGGCCATACGCGAGTGACTTTTTTGTTTTTCGCAGTATTTTAGATACTGACAAAAACATTTTTTTTTATGTTAGATGTTGATTTTTTGTATCTTAATACTACTGTATTAGTATTAGACTAATAGTTATGTGAACGAAAATTAAAATTTAAAAATGTTGATTGTTTATAATCTCTAGTCGAAATACAAATTAAGGGGCAATATTTCCACCTTCTCTTCTAACTTATAATGCTAAAATCCTTCTTCAGTTTTTCTGTAGTCTGTACCTGTAGGTAAGTAAATAAACTGGAAATACGGCGATACCGTGTAATTTTCCGTATCACTACCGAATTGCGTAAAAAATTGGATTTAAGTTCTACTTACCCTCTCCTTCACTTTTTGACTTGTGCCCTTGGATGCTTTTTATTTTTTAGAAGCGAAAACTACCACTATTAAAAAAAAATCGTATTACTCTAAATAAACATAGATAATTAATTCAAATCATCTTTTAATGAAGTAAATAATTGTTTATTAACATCATTTAACATAATTTAAGATTGTTGTCACCGTTTAACCCCTTAATCTTACCACCTAAGTTAGTTATAATTAAAACAATGTCATTGAATACCTTGTCTTTACTAATTTTCATGGAAATTTGGATTTAGGTTATAATTACCCCCCAATTCCAAGTTTGACTTTTGCCGTTGGTTGCTTTTAATTTAGGGGTAAAAATGATCCCTATTAGAAAAAAAAATCATATAATTTTAAATTCGACAAATTTGGAATTATTTAATTGTATAATGAAATTAAATTTAGATTTCTTTACTATTTTAATTTTGTAACAAATATTGTTTGTCCTTATAAAAATCACCTTTTGCGACGAAATTCAAGTAGTTGTAGTATTGTTTTTTTTTTCATTAAAACTATATTGTTCTGAAGCTATTTTGTTGTTGCATTTTAAAGTAGATACCTCCTATTTTATTAAGAATAAGCCATAATTGAAGGTTAAAATAAGTTTATTTTAACCTTATCACTTCCAACTCATCAGTGATATTTTGTATCTTCCAATGTTGGTATTCATCAGATCAACCCTACCTATATGGCGGTTATACTCTTGTATAACAAATTGAAATCTACTTCGATATACTTTTTTTACATCAAAGCGTTTCACTAGACACACAGGACATTTGCCCGTTAAAGTAGAGAGCCAGGTGACTTACTTTACTTACTACTCTTTCTATATTACTGACGATATATCCTCATTACCATAGCCATATATTTAGCGATTGCACCCCAAGGGACATTTTTGAATCCTTTTTTCGTAGGTAACTTACAATCTGGTCTGCGTTGTCTTTGAACGGTTCCCAAGCAGTATACACCTCCTTTTGCTTGGTAAACTATTAGTTAAACATTCGAATAATAATTATGCAAATACAAGCAAAAAATTTTATTTTCCAGTACGATTTTTGATAGTCAGATGATAACATTGGAAGATGCCCCTTGATTAGGTTCACCAGCAGGGCAATCTTCAAAATTTCCTTGAACTAAAAATATCCTAAAATTTAAAAAAAAAACAGAAACTCCAGCTGACATGAACAATTTGAAACCCCATTTATGTATTTTTTTTGGTAGACGTTGTTTTATGTAGTGTCCAATCTTACTCGAACACATTTGTTTATTTACATAAAGGTATTGTTTAAGAGGAAAACTGCAAATTTTGTTATTAAATTCATCAATTATTGGTCGTATTTGGTGCAGTCTGTCATATCCTGACCAAGAAAATCGAATGAGATTGTTATTATTGTTGAAATAGATAAGCTGGCAGATTTTCTCGAATCAATTTAGAGACATAGTGCCTTTGTAGGCTTAAAGGGAAAATTATCTTTCCAAAAACATTGATCGGTGAGCATGTGAACTAATGATGTGTAGAAAATAATTCCTATGAAGTATTTGATATCTATGGAATTAAAAGAATGTTTTCAATTTGGATCACTTTAAACTACCTAAAGATTGGTCTCAATAGTGATGTGTGTGAATATCTCTTCAATAAAGAAATAGGTAAATAAATATTAAGGTGTTTCTAATGCTAACAACTCTTTATTTACATTTGGGTCACCATGAAACTTTAATGGTTTTTTATTCAAGCGCAGGCCCTTCTTTTTCTACTTCACGTGATTTGAATCTGAATTTACAATGTAAGGTGAAGTGAAAGCTTTCAGTGACCACTGTTTCCTCTTCTACACCATCTTCATTCTGGTTATATCAAAAGAGAAATACACAAGGCGATAAACAACGTCTTTAGAAGAAAGAACGAAGAAACAGAATGCAAAGGCAAAGCGTTATTGCCATATATATCGGTTGTAATGGACAGAATTGGGTGGACACCTAAGAAAGCCAACGTAAAAACCATTTTTAAGCCTACAAGGAAAATCAAGGATTGTTTAAGATCGGTGAAAGACAAACGCAACCAATTCGGTCAAAACGGCCGGAGTATAACGAATATCATGCACATGTGGAATGGTATATGTGGGAACCTCAAAAAGACTCAGAAACACAAGGGTAAATGAACATAAAAGCCATTCTCGTTTAGGACATATCGACAAATCTGCCGTTGCAGAACACGCTTTGGGAAGCGGAGAACATCGGATACTGTTTGAAGAAACACAGATACTGGAAAAAACTTCACAGTACTACCCACGGGTGTATCGGAAAGCGGTGGAAATATATAAGTATCTAAATAATTTTAATCGGATAGAAAAAGGACTGAAAATTAACAAGACATGGATACCAATAATACAATCCACAAACCTTCTTTTCTATCACTTTCCAGGCCAGTGAAAATCTTCCAATAGTCCTTCAATGTTGTTGTGATTAACAACTTATTCCAAAAGAACGTATATGTATAAAAATATGTCTGAATTCATAGTGTTACCGAAAAGCAACAAAACCTATGTTATTGACAAATGGAAAAATACAATGTCTGAAAATAAATAAACATCGAAAGTTCACATAGTACCTTCTATTCAGTGTATTTCACCCAAAAATTACGTTCCAAAAAAACGTCACAACTGGCGAACTTAATAAATAGAGCACATTAATGCATTTTGACATCATTATGTATTCGGCATACCAACTTAATATGCCGAATTACGAGATTTAAATTGATTGAAATATCTATGGTGCATAACGGCAACCTGATGAATTTAAGGATTAAAAAAACACGCAAGAGCGCGCGCGGTATCTCATTCCGCAAAAAGCTATATTAAGCATGTCTTACTTAGTCACGTTGACCTTTGTATTAATAATTATATATAAGATTGCTGACGAAGATAAACACCTGGGCTGAAGTAGTTGAATTTACAAAAATACATAAAAAAATATTTGCGTGCAGACTCACAGTCTGGTCAGGATTAAAGGATACATTTTTTAAGTTTTTATTATTTTTATTTCGGTATAATTAAATTAAATTACAAATAAATCCGAAAATCAGTTAAGCTCTCGACAAAACTCGAATTTGAGCAGGTCGAACGCAATTGATTTCACGTCATTAATTTTTCTAAAAATGTGCAGTAGTGGCTGCACTAATCATGTTCTGCGACAGGGAAGAAGGAACAAAAAAAATAAAGTGTTCGATTTGGCTTTATTTCGATTTATTATACAATTTGTGAAACACTAGATTTATGACGGTTACACACGTTAGTTATGCAACGGCTAACTGGCAAATTATTCAACATTTACACAGGAACACACCATAAAAACAATTTCTATTAGAAATTCGGTACATTAAATATAAACATTGAGTTTAAATAAAATATACAAAAATTATCGTCAAACTAAAGTAAGAATTGCAATACTAATAAACGGATTTATTACTTGTACTTAAATATTACGTATGCTTTATTGTCTTTATAGTCGTGAAATGTAAATATTATGTCTCTACAATAACTAGATAGAAACCATCGAAAACTTAAAAAGGAGAATTATGTGAGCTATAAATAGTTTTCTGTTTCTATTTTATGCAAGCTATTTAATACTTATAATACTTACTGAAAAATAGAGATAATAGTGACTGCGTTACTATTATATATATATATATATATATATATATATATATATATATATATATATATATATATATATATATATACTAACAAGGTAAAATTGTAGGAAAAAGGGCCGCAGGACGAAGAAGAATATTCTGGCTTGCTAACCTGAGAGCATGGTATAGAAAAACCTTAACACAGCTATTTTGTATAGCAACCAACAAAGTCATCCAGAATGATCGCCAACGTTCGGAACGGACAGGCACCCTAAGAAGAATAAGGACTGCAACAGATCATGTGTGAAACGAAAGCTCTCAATTAACCCCCTAGAAGTCGGTAAAAATGTTTGAAAACTAGTCGCGCGTGGTCAAAATGACCTATTCGTCCTTTACTTTTTAGCTTGTGTTAATAAAAGTATTTGGAACCAATTTAAGTAAAACACTATTTTATTAAGATTTTATAAGTATAGTAAGACGCTACAATATAATATAGAAAAAAACTAATGTTATAAACAATCGACAGAACACTAAAAAACCTATCCTCTACTCCGATAAAGACAGAAAGACTAGTTAATTCGATATAAGCTCAGTTTAACACTCTTCGCATACTGTACGTGTATGCTCCCTGCACAAAAACAATTTACATCTACAGCAGCAAACAGTCTTTTCAGATTCAGTAATTTTAGATCTCTGTTTCTACTATCGCTCATATTTTCGCTATTGTCTACTATCGCTCAGACTCGAAAATGTCCATCCATAAGACAAATACTAAAAGCTTCAAAAAGTTTCTTCCAAGTATTTTTTTAGCAGGGTTGTTACTAGTATAAATTAATAGCGAACTAATTCCTGCAATATTTAGTATCATGTTCAAAATTAATACGGACCAACCTCTTATATTTTGTGAGTATTCATAGGAGGAGCACAGTTAATAAACGGCGTCAACTCAGCCCTTTGCATTATTATAAAAAGTCAAAATTTTTGATTTATAATGTTCAACTGTGTCTTTATCTCTAGCGTCGTCATCATGCAGACTTAAAACAAGCAATACAACTTTTTTCTTTTTGGACATATACGACACGAAAGTACGTCTATTGCTAAAACCGAATGGATTTACTTTTAGGGGACAAGATTATTAGGGTAATTCAGGAGGCAGTTTCCTTTTGGTTTTTCTAATTGTCCCCACAACAGCAAATACAATTTTTTTTAAACGTCAACTAGAGGAATATTAACGAAGCAAATATCTAGAGTAATGTCGCATCCAGAATTCTTTATTGTCGCACATATTTTGCAGCTTCGTTTGTGGAATTGTCTACAGTAAATGAGCTATCTGGTTGATGACACAAGTAAACTTTCATATTTAGGTTATAATACATTTTGTCATCACATAAACCAAAAATTTTAAGCCCATACTTCGAGAATTTGCATGGAATATATTGTATCCAAGGATAATTCCCTAAAAAACTAGGAAGCATTTCATCGCAAGTTACCTATTTCGAAGGGATATATCCCAATTTATACTTTTCTACAAATTTGACAAAAAGTACTCAGATGGCAGCCATCTTATCTAGTCTTCTACGTAACTTAGGATCGACCTTATCATTAATTCTAATGCATCTTAGAAGATGCATTAGAATCTCACTCTTCACTCAAAAAAGTAAGACGCGAAGAAGAAGACTGTATAACTCTTAAATCAGGGCATCAACTTTTCTATATGGGAAACAAAGAAAAAATAGGAGGAGTTGGACTTCTTATACATAAGAGACACACTAAAAATATCCAACAACTTAAAGGTATCAACCCAAGAATAATACTCTGGCTACTGAAGCTTAACAAGAAAACCAGCCTTAAAACAATTTAAGCCTATGCACCTACATCTACACACTCAGACGAGAAAGTGGAAACCGTTTATGAAGACCTAGAAAATGCAGTAAAACTGGCGCCTACTACGTACAACCTAGTAATGGGTGACTTTAATGCTAAGTTGGGATATAAACTGGACGGGACCAAAGTTGCAATAGGTCCCTACGAATTCGGACAAAGAAATGAAAGGGGCAAAATGTTTTTGGGTTTATTGGTACGAAATGGCTTCTTTGCACTGAATAGCTTTTTCAAAAAAATTTCCCAAGGAAAATGGATCTGGGTAAGCCCAGATGGAGTCACCAAAAATAAAATTGATTTTGTCTTAACCAACAACAAAGACATGGTCCATGATGTAACAGTTCTTAATAGCTGTTCAGTGGGAAGTGATTATAGAATGGTAAGAGGTCGTCGTAAATCTCCAAAAAAAAAAAAGATACAAAATGATCCCCAACACACCCAATCGGAATCCAATCGAAAACACCATGTCCTTCGAAGAGGAAATTCTGAGATGCATAGAGATAACAAATATAGACGTTATGGATGTCGAAACCTTAAATGATAACTTAATAAAATCTGTTAAGAACGTAAAGAAAAATTCTAATTCAAATTCTAGGAGAGATTAGAAGGAAAAAATCAATCAAGAGACAAAAAGACTTATGGAGACGCGAAGAGAAGTTAAGAACAAAAGCAATACAAATGCACGCGTACTACAACAACTTAATAAAGATATTAATAAAGCAGTGAGAAAGGACGTACGATAATATAACACAAAACAGATTACAATGGTTATCGAGAAAAATAAAAGTTTAAAGTTGTTAAAGAGATGTCAAGTTCTAGGTAAGAAGAATATTGTTAAGCTCGCAGATCGAAATGAAAAAGTAATAACAGATAAAGATAAGATAATTAAGGTAGTTGAAGAATTTAACACATAATTATGTAGAGAAAGGGGTAAGAAAGACAGCACCACGTTAAGGAAAGTCCAGAATGTAAGTTTAGAGGATATCCCAGAAATAACTATCGAAGAAGTCTCAAAGTCATTAAATCCAATGAAAAACAATAAAGCAGCTGGTGATGAGCAAATCGTTATTGAGGCAGTTAAAGCACGAGGAAAGACGGTATTAAAAGCATTGACACAATTATATAACTTATGCCTTTCAAAAGGGGTTACAGAGCTAAAGAACTATAGACCTATTAGCTTCTTAATTCACGTTTCTAAGTTGTTTATGAAGATAATAACTAATAGGTTGACATCAAAACTAGACTTCTATCAATCTTGCGAGCAAGCAGGATTTAAAGCTGGATACGGAACAAATGATCATTTGCAAACCATTTACCTGATTTACCAATATAATAGACCCCTAATACTTGTCTTTGTCGACTTTGAAAAAGCATTTAATACGGTCAATCAAAGTGAAATGTTCCAAGCTCTAACACAATGTAGAATAGATCACCGATACATGCCCCTAATCAGATACATCTATCAGCATGCTACAGCCTGTATAAGACTTAATGAAGATACTGGGATTTTTCGTATTGAAAGAGGGGTTCGACAAGGAGAAGTTCGTCTCCTAAATTATTTACGACTCTGCTAGAATACGCTTGTAAAACAATATATGGAACGAAAAGGGCATTACTGTACATAGATCAAACAATTTTTAAATAACCTTAAATTTTCAGATGATATCGTTCTTATTGCAGATAGCTTTGATCAGGCGCAGAGAATGCTCCAAGAACTCCATACTGCCACAAAAAGAGTTGGTCTTAAAATAAATTTTTCGAAAACAAAATTTATGACAAATTTAGTCCACAACAAAAACATCTCAGTAGAAGAAAAATATATTAGGCCAGTTAAGGCCAGGCTCCTATAAATACGGACTAAGTGGAAATAAAATCGGACTAAGTGGAAAAGCATGCAAGAGGCCTATGTTCAGCAGTAAACGTTAGAGGCTAGTTGATGATGGTGATGATCTTAGAAGAAACCGAAATTGTGATATGAACAAAACTAGCCTAAATATTTCGATATCTTTGCCATTAGTTTAGCATTATACCTTTTGTATTTAGGTGATGAACTTTCTATGTCCCTGCCAAACATAAAAGGCCTATAAGAGCGCGAATTTCAGATGGGTTTATAATATAAAAAAATGTTATATATTATAATATAATATTTTCCACAATTATGTATGTCATATTCTTATTATCATATTCATATTTTATAAATGTTTTTTAAGTCTTTGGTAATTCTATTAGGCCCAGATATATATTGTTTGATTATATTAGTCTTGTCTATAAGTACTCTTTTGTTTCTTCTTGGATACTTCTTTCGCAATGTATAATATTTTTCCATAAAAACACTTTTTTCTTGTATGATATTCGGTAAAACTTTTATTTCCTAATAAACAACAAGAAGGAAATCATGAAATATAGTAATAGTAATTTGCTGCAAAGCGAGGAAACTAATTTAAAATTTACTGACTAGTCACATACGGAATTTCTGACCGCAGTAAAAGAAAAAAGGCAGACTCATTAATATGGTTCTTTTTGTTTTTTGTTTAGCATTTACTCCTTTTTGTTTTATTTTATTTCCTCTATATTTTAACTCCTAGTGTTGGAGACATGTGGATACTCACATTTTCTCTCCCTAATTCCTCCATTTTCTCTACCAGTTTTCTGCACGTTTTTGATACCAGAGATAGACAGGCGTTCTGAAACCAGTACTATATTTAGTGTGTTGGGAGAATTTTATTAAATTGTTATTTTATTCTTAATTAGTTTGTTGAATGAGCTTAATTTTATTGATTGCTTTATTATATAGATAACTGCTTTAATATATAGATAATTTTTTCTGGTAACAAGGTATAAAATTGATACAATGGATAAATTGGATAAAACCAGAAAACGGTCGTTTTAATGTTACCAGCTATAAAAAAATAATTTAATGGTGAGTACTTGTCTTTACTTTTGCCAACGTATACATATTTAATAAATTTCTGTCCCCGTGGGGAGATTAGTAAATTCAGGTTTTATTGTTTCAATGGCAAAGGTATTACGAAACTAATTAACCCAATTTTACTACACACATAAGAAGTTCTCCTAAGTAGAAGTCAAAAATGCAACGACTAATAATCAAAAATATACAAAGAAAAATTAAATCTTAAAATAACAAATGGGAATGCACGTATATACAAAATCGATAGAGTATATTTAAAGTTTCAAAATCTGTCTTATTAAATATTAAACGCCATTGTTTATAAAGTGATAAAATTGTGCGAGGACAGACGATTAACTAATTATGTATTGGCGAGCTACCATAATACAAAACAACATTTACGCTAAAAATAATAAACCCCTTTTTATTCACCTAAAAATAATAAAACAGACATTATAGTCAATGAAATTTTAAGAAAAAAGTTCCTACCAATCATAAGACAGATGAACCTCACATCTGAAATAAAATATATAAGCAAGTCCTATTTTTGTATCTCTTTAATTTTCTTTTTTTTTAGCCTAAATTAGGAATATGATTTTAGTTGTCATATCTTATTGCTACAAAATATATTTCTAAAAAAGTTTTTTGTTTAAACTGATGAGTTCTTATCATTTTTGCGTCTTTGTTTAGAAGTTTTAAATAATACTTGATGCTCTGTCACATTTTCACGAAAGGCTAGAGGATTTATTATCTTGGTTTTGTTAATTGCTCATTCAACAGCTTGCTATTTATATTTCAGCCATAAATTCACTAGAGCGCATGAAACATCATGCTAAGAATTTATTTTCTATATCTGGCGAATATCTCCCATGTTTTAATTATAGACAATTTTATTGTCTTTGGTGTTGAAATTTGGAGGTAATTTTTTGTTTTTTCGTCCCATATAGTACAACGGTTGTCTGTTATGATTGCAAAGAAATTGGATTATGTAGTAATTGATGTGTTATCGTATTGTTTGATTATTATAATTACTTATGTACTAAGTGCAATAGAAGAAGCGCCATACCTTTTCGTACTCTTTCCCAGTGGATAGTTGAGGATTTGAAAACTGATTTACTCTGATCATGACAGAAAAAATTTAAAAAAATGATAATTTCCTAAGTAATTTCTTTGGCTTTTTCTCTGGCTTTTTCCCGCCAAAATATGTATTTTTATTTTCCGCCTTTTCGGCTTATAGTTTACATACTCTTTAATGGTAATTTGGTCCTTAAATTGACCTATTTGTTCTTAATACAAAAATTGGTTTTGCACACTTTTCAAATTGTGTCTGTGTTATTTGCGGACGGCTAACAATATCCACTAAATCGAATGTGATATTCGAAATGTTTAACCCTTAACAGAAAATGCCTCGTCTTTCAGACGACCTTTAATATATATTTCTTATTATCTCTTATTCTACGCAACTGACAAGTTTGCAACCCTCCTAATCCTAAACCGACTGGTCAGTTACCCTCCCATTGTATTTCTAATCAGTATGAGAACGTGTGTTAGCCGACCTAGGGAATTTTCTCTATACCTATGGAATTTTAAGCCAGCTTAGGGAAAAAAGATTTTTATTCAATTCTATGAAAAATCTAGGGAATTCTGGTTGAGTTTATCAAAAGTACAAGCTGATGATAGCTACAAATGTCAAACATGGAGCAAAAAATTTCGGTTTAGCAGTTTTGGCATGTTTTTATAATTATGTTGTATGCTTCAAATATAAAGATATAAAGCTTTAGATAAGTACATTTTAATTACATTATGTTATGAGTTCTGCAATTTTTGATTTATATAAAAGAAGAATGAGTAAATATTTGTTTTTTTTTTGAGATTAATTGCAGTTAATTATTAGAAATGTTTTTTGGCAATTGTCCTTTGATAGATTAGAAGATAGATTTAGCAATCCTCAAATCAGCAGTTGCCAGCTTGCAACAGATGTTTGCAATTAGTCTTGAAATAGATAAATATTTAATCGTTATTGTTCCATATAAAGTAAAAATTGCAGAATAAATAAAATAGTATAATCAAAAGGTACTTTTTAAAAGTTTTCACTTTTTATATTTGAAGCATACGACATATGCATTATAGAAACATTCCAACACTGCCTAACCAAAATATTTTATTTCATAGTTGACATTTGCCGCTATATTCAGCTTATACTCTCGGTAAACTCAACCGGAATTCGACTATTTTAAAAATCTGTTGGATTTAATAAACTTCCAATCTGCTTGGAAATCGTAGGTATTATTCGGGGAATCACTGAATTCTGTTCATGTGATTTCCCGTCGGAGACTAGAGTGGTGTTATTTCACGAATAGCGAATTACGACGGGGATCCCCTGGGCTAAAATATCTTACTACTGATTGATATTCTTAACTCACAAATTCACGAACAACAAATAATACCAATCGCACAGAATGAACGATCATAACCAAAAGTTCTTATGTATTCTTCAAACAATTAAAAAACCAAATATCTCCACCTTCTTATGTGACAAATACACTTAAATTAGAAATATTTGAAAAGGTTTTTAAAAGCCCTGCTCATTCTGACGTCAGACTTAAGTAGTCCAATCTAGGATTATAGGCTAAATCACAAAATAAATAACAATCAGAATGCCCACTCTCAGATGCCGCCTTTAAAGTGTGTCAGCTCACGATCACCATATTATAAACGGAAACATAGACTCGCAATAATTTAGTACATTTGAAATAATTTAATCTATTCTTCAACTAAAAGTAGGAATAAAATAGTGCTTATTATGTCTATAGATGCCGTAAATAAATTAAACCGGGTTAATTTTCTAGGCACACCAGATAAAAGTCACTGAACAGCATTGGTTCCGTTTAAAACAGCTCATTCCGTCTGTGCGAACGAGATGCGCGTACTTATTTTTTCAAGCAGAGTGGTATTTACGATTGCTTATTATTCTGTGACTAAATATGGTTGTCAAGTTGTTAGGGAAATCTAGGGAAGTTTTGGCAAAAATTCTCAAAAGGTATAGAACAAAATAAAGCAGTCGTACTTTGTGAGATGACACCTGTCCGTTAGTTTTACTAAGTCGTTACTATGAGCTAGCATGCTCCTCGAAAAAAATATCTGTTTATACCAAATTTTTTGAAAAAACTGGTATGAAGTGGTATATAAGATTTTTATTGATTCTAGTTTTATAGCAGTTTTATTGAATAAATTGAATAAGTATATTGATTTCAATTACGAGATTATTTAAAATTATCGTCTGAAAAAATCAATGACAATGCAGATAGTTCAAACGATGACCACGAATATTCAGAAGATAAAAAAATATATGTAAAGTGTATGTAAAAATATATTAAGATGGTGTTAAACTAAGGGCGATAATGCAAGAAAAAACATCAGGAACATTAGTAACAAATATTCCTGTAGTAAACGAAGAAATATAAACATGAACATGAGTCAGTGATTGCTACAGGCCACAATCTTGAGTTATTTTCAATATTTTATATTATGTATTATGCATTTTTAATTTACCAGTTATCTACTCATAAAAGAAAATATAGTTTAATCTTTAGTTTTTAATAGGTAGTGTTTTTAACAATCTTTGAAAATGTTTCATATTATTTTTATCCAATATAGCTACTTGCAGGTTACTGTGTTTTTTAATAAATTAAACCCATTTTAACAAGGAATTTAATTTGCCGTTTATTTCCATTATTTTTTTTTAATATTAATATCTTACATTAAAATGACAAAAATATAAACGAATTAAATACAATCATGTGTGAGGCGAGACTTTCCGTTTGTGTTCAAAAATGTGACCTTTCTGGTTAATGACTAATAAAGGAACAATTATACAGTAATAATAAAATCCAAAAAATTTATTAAGGTATCTAGGTATTTCTTACTTAAGTTAAAAACTTTATTTTTTATGTCCAAAAATAAATTAATTAAAATAAACAAAAAGGGTAGGTTGTCTGTTTTTGGCAATTTTTTTAGAGACCAACTCTGCCCTATCGTCCTCTTCGACGAAGGGTCTTTTTCGAAGGGCGAAAAATGGCAAACGCGCCTGCGCCATCACTACAACATTCTAGTCAATGAATGAATTTAGTCAGTTTCGCACTCCCGTTGACATACCGTGAATGTTGAATCTGCTAAATTAATTATAAAAAAGTGACCGATGCCAGCGGATCGACGACAGTTCCCGTTCTCGTATTCAGTGCATATTTGTCTACTGACGGCGGCAAATTCACGCCATGTAGAAAAAACATTATTTCCGGGGCACATTAACTTCCGCTTCGTGGGTCAATAATTTAAGAATGACCGGGAAACCAATCGCAAATCGTACAAAAACTAATCAAAACAATAAACTTTAACAACAGTAGAACTTTGTAGTTTATATAGTATAAATAAATAAGGTTGTGACATAATATAATCGCTGTGGATCAAAGTAGATGTCGTGGCTGGAATTTAAATTAAGTGTCTCATATATTAAATAATAGTGGGACTAAACAATAAATATTTGTAAATCGGTTTTCGTTTTTATTATTACTAGTCAATAAGCGAGGGCGTGTCTAACCAGGCGATGCAATGCTGACCTATATTTCTTTATTGTAAAGGGTGAGTATTTTTTCAATCATCTTTGTTATAGGCATTGACAGACACAGTTACTGACAGACAATTAAAAATATTGTTTAGCATATATAAGCTTTAGTAGAAACATTTCATATATAAGAATTAATCTATATTAACTTGATTTGTTAGTGTACGTACCTTTTTTCGTACATTAGGTATAATAATGTCACTTAACAAAAGTAAACTAACGTAATACGTACCAGGTTGTCTTATATTTTAGATGATCTAAAAATTTCAAATAATATATTGCCATTGCAATACATATTATGTTATTATCGTTAGTTTTTCTTATATTTAATGTGTAATAAATCGTATTTAGGTCACTAAAATATTTTGTACACCATTGTAAACAATTGTTATATCGATAACGGCCCTTAGTGATGCAGGTCGTAGTGCATTGACTTTAAACTAACCAAACTGCATTTTTTTTTTCTATTCTTAGACATATAAACTTTTTAATAACAAAAGCACCAACATTTTTTCTGGAAGCACTAACAATTTTTTTATTAATTAAACCTAATACCTACGTGAATATATTTTTTTATTGTTTATATTTTTTTATTAAAGAGGATATATATATATATATATATATATATATATATATTAAAAAAAACCTTTCTCATTCATAGGAAAAGTAGCAAAAAGGATATCAAAAACTACAGACCTATAAGACTACCACAGATCTTATACAAGACATTCACAAAGATCATCAACAACATATTAATAAACGCATTAAATGCTACACAACAGCCAAAAGAACAAGCTGGCTTCAGAAGTGGATTCAGTACCATAGATCATATTCATACACTTCGAGAACTACTGAGTAGAGCTAAAGAACATTAAATACCGCTAGTATTAACCTTCCTAGATTTCAAGAAGGTTTTCTTTTCTATATATCCCAAGACAGTAATAGAAGCTTTGAGCAACCAAGGCACTGACATACCGTATATAGAAACTTTGGCAAATATATAGAGACAAGCAAAAGCTAAGGTAAAAAATTATAAAAGCACTCCAGAATTTCCCATCGTCAGAGGGGTCCGACAAGGAGAAGCAATATTACCAAAGCTCTTTACTGCAATTCTAGAAAATATATTCAGCAAAATGAACTGGCAGAACAAAGGAATATTCATTGATAGAGAATACCTCATCCATCTAAGATTTACACACGACAACGTTCTGTTTGCTAATGATCCTGCAGAAATGCAAGAACTTATAAGCGACCTAAATGCAGCTAGCAATGAAATTGTCTTAAAAAGTAACTTGACAAAATCAAAAACCATGTACAACGAGCTAGTGGATGTCCTATATGTAATAATAAACATCTCTGCACTTGAGACAGTAGACGAGTGGGTATATCTGAGACAATTAATTCATAAATCTGGCTCCTTACTTCCAGAAATCAACAGAAGAATGAAACTAGCTTGGACATTTTTTGGTAGACATTCAGTTATATTCAAATCGAAGATGCCAATCCATCCGAGCATTCGATCAGTGTATACTACCAATCATGACATACGGCTGAGAAACTTGAATAATAAAGAAAGAGATAGGTAATGTCGCAACTCAAAGTCACTTAAAGGTTAATGGAGCGGTACATGCTAGGTATAATAAAGAGACATCGAAAAAGAATAGAATGGATCAGACAGAAAACCAAGGTTACTGATGTAGTCCATAGAAGTAAAGCATTAAAATGGCAGTGGGCTGGACATTTTATCAAAACGACGTCCAAACTTAAGATGGGAGTGTGACATAAGGAACCAAACCGGTACAACATGGCACAGAAAAGCTAAGTTTAGACAATCGTGGCAGATATGAAGAATGAATATGTAAGGGAGGCTACACCATAATTGGTAGAATATGCTGAGAATGATGGTGATATATATATATATATATATATATATATATATATATATATATATATATATATATATATATATATATTAAAACTATTTATTTTATGGACATATACATTATAATATTTTTATTATTTGATGACTATAATCACATTTGATAGCATTATGATCTTATTAAGAGGTCTGTATCACATTGCGCAATATTCATACATAATCTTCTTATGGCATGCCACAGGTTTTCTAAGTTTGCTGGAGGATTTTGCAATCGATTTTGGTTTTGACCTACCATATCCCAAACACGTTCAATAGATGACAAATCAGCTGATCTTGATGGCTACTCCAAAAGCTCTATACCAGGTTCTTGTATAAACTGTTTAATGGGCAATATGAGGTCTTGCGTTATCCTGTTAAAAGATTGCATTTGAAATGGTTTGTAGGTAGGGATTTAAAACCGGTTGCAGTAGATCACCAGTATATCGTCGCGCTCTCAGAGTACTGTTAATTAGAAGTAGAGGTGATCGCTTCTCTGGCAAATACCACCTCAGACGATAATACTTGGTTGTCTTGTTGTATGACGTTTAACATGTAAGTCTTTACTTGGTCTCACACTTTAAAAACATCTTATTCTTATGCGCTCATCAAAACCACCTTAAAAGACCTAGATTTATCACTAAAGCAGACAAAATTTTATTGGTCATTCCAGTTTTGCCGAGCTATACACCATTCTAAGAATTATATTTTATACTGTGGTGTTAAAGGTAACATCGAATTGACGAAAAGCGGACTGTCTCGTCTATTTCTGGGAGCCAGAAGCCGAAGATTGCGCAAATTACAGACTTGCATTATTTTAAGCCGTTCAAACCCTCCACGACGGTAATAAATCTAATAATGGACGAACTGCTCTTAACACCGTTAATGGATTAGCTTCTTCAACTCTTCTTAAATTTTCCGTCAATCAAAATCAACCTCTTTCATGCTTAAAATGTGCCTTTTTTTAAAGTCGCTTAAATGACAAAATTGCCATTATAAATTTTTTGGATCAATCAAAAATAATCCAAAATGACTAAAAATTACAAATAAACTAAAGATAAAAAGCAGAAATAATAACATCTGGTTTTTGTAAAAAAAAGAAAAAAAACTTAAGTTAAAGAAAAGATGGCGAGGTAAAAACTTTATCCCATATATATTTTAATATAAGAATAACAAAGAAATACTATTCAAATAAATAACTGAATATTCAAACAATATTTTTAGACTTTTAGTAAAATTTGTTATTTTTTGTAGATTCTGAAATAGCATTTGATAAGGTTCAACATAAAAAGCTTGTATTATGCTTCTATTAAAAAAAAAACAAAAATATTAATAGTTGTATTAAATATTATATCTACTGAATCAAAATTGACAGGTAACAATCAGAACACCGAAGAGATAAATGTACAGCGAGAAGTCCGCCGGGGTTTCGTGCTGTTCCCGTTGCTCGGGCTTGCGTTGTAGACAGTTACATAGTATACAAGATTACAATAAAACTGTCGCAAAAGAAGTCTTTATCACAACTTAAATATCTATCAATTCGCAAGTATAAGTATTTGTGATTTTTAATATATTATTATATGTATATAAAATTTTTCATTGGCGGGAAAATATTATCCCACGGAAATTTATGTAGAAGCAGTAAATATATTGGGAAACCTATTTCCCACAGTTTATTTGGATAAATATTTGCCACCTTAAAATTGTTTTTTTTTAATCAATTGCGTAAACAACTCATTTTACAATTTAAGGCAAAATAGCTTAAAAAATATAGTTGCCAGTCTTTTGATACCTAAAGGATTAATCTAGTCTGTCATGAATATGGATATTAAGATCAATTTAAACAAAAATGAAGTGCGTGGTTGTAAATAAATCAGTAATTGCAAACTATCAACTATTTATTGGAAATATGTTAATCGAGAGAACGAATATAAATGGTAAAATGTAAAAAAACTAAAGAAAATAGGAGACTTAGATTTATATATATGGAGACATTAGAATATCTCGATCTTACGGGTTCTATACTCTTTTTTATGGTACGAAAGCGTAGATACTAAAACAAGAACATATAAATAAATTGCCCACCATTAAAGAGTCTCAATCGTGGAAGAAGAATAGAAAATTAAGCATAACAAAATCATCGTCATTATCCAGCCTTCATTTATCACGTCCGCTGCTGGACATAGACCTCCCTTAAACTTAAATGTTCTTTGCGACTTTGTTCTCTTTGTTGCCAATTTTTCGTGATACGCCTGATATCGTCAGTCCAACGTGTAGGTGGTCTATCTCTACTACGTTTGTCTGCTGTTGGCCTCCAATATGTAATTTTGCTCGTCCATCGTGAGTCATGCATCCTCCCTACATGGCCTGCCCAAATTTCATTTTAGTTCCGCAATGTGTTTCATAATATCAGCAATACTCGTCCTTCTTCGCAGATCTTCGTTTCTTATTGGGTCCCGTAATGTCAGTCCCAGCAAAGATCGTTCCAGTCGTCATTGTGTCTCTCTCAATTTTAAAGCCCTAGACTTGGTTAGAGCCATAGTTTTCGCCCCATAGGCCATGACCGGTAATATGCGTCGGTCAAATACTTTTCTTTTAAGGCTGATTGGTATGTTGGCCCTACGTGTGTCTCGCAGCTTTCTAAAGGCTGCCCATGCTAAAATAACTCGTCTTTGGATTTCGCATGTTTGGTTATCCCTCATGATTCTTATTTCGTGACCCAACTACTTATATTTCTGCACCAATTCTACCACATTGTTTTGAATAGTTAAATGGTTATTGAGGATCATATTTGTCATAAACTTAGTTTTGGACAAGTTCATTCTGAGGCCCACCTTCGAACATGCAAAGTCCAATTCACCAATTCATTTAACATATGTGCGTCTTCTCCTGACTAGATATAAATACTGACTATATAAAAGATATTGACTTTCAAAAGACAAAAACTTGAGTAATTAGGATATATGTATAAAAAGTGTTAAAATACATCCTAATTATAAAATATCTTTGCTTAAGAACCTTGGGGAATAGTTTGAACACAGTAGCGCAAAATTGTTTACAGTGGTGGTCAGCAAGATCTGCATAGCCATGAGGATTTCCAGCCTTTAATGAAAGATAGAACTAAACGACTAACAAAATCTATATTATCCACAACCTTCTTCTTAGAGTGTCATCTGCATACGGAGGTTGGCAATCATAATGGCTATTTTTATTTTTGAACTTGCTGCTCTAAACAAATTAATCGATCTGTCGTAGATTCACGTAGATTCTTCAACTATGAGTTCTGCCTTCGGCCAACAGATCTTCTTTCCTGAATCTTTCCCTGTAATATAAGTTTCAAAATTTCATATTTTGGTCTTCAAGGATCATCAAACCCAATAACCCTTGTTGGATTTAGATTTTTCTTAATTTTCAATCTCTGTTGGAACGGTTAGATGAATTTTCATTTTGTCTTAACGAATACTAATAGTAAAGATCTCTAACATTTACTTTTTACCACTAACTGCTGTTTGTTGTTTTCCATCGCAATAGGGGTTTACATGATTTTAAGAGTTTGTATCTCTAAACTGCAGTTATTTGTCAGATACCTAAGTTCTATGGCATCGTAATGTCATTTTGTACTTGTCTTCTTTTGTGTACAAACCAGTTTCAGCATTTTTTGAAGACAGTACTATATTGTTGCAAACCATTTTCTTTATGTCCTTGACACATTTTTCCACGTTAAAGCCGTTTCTCTTTGATTTTTAATGGTACTTGGAAAAAAAATATTTCTTAATGTGTAACTTTGAAATGTTCCCGGTCAGTTTTCTTGTTGGGTCGGATAGGGTTATTGAACTTCGGAATGATATATAAATGATACTTAGTTTTATCGATAAAAATAATATATGAAATCATTGAACGAAACTTGATTGTTATGATTCCCGATGACCAATTGAACTTCTTCTAATCATTGGCATTAGAGACCTCCAAAATGTTCGGTATGTCTTTCAGCTTTGATATTGTGTTTTAGATTAGTTTAAATAAATTAGATTAGATCAATAGTCTTAGTACTTACAACACATTTGCTTAGGTATTTGTTTTATATTAAATTTTTTCCTTAAGAACATTTTTTATTTTAGTTATAACTGAGCTTCCAACTTTTAGAGAATTTTGAGGATATCGATTGTAATACATCTTATATTACTTAAATCTGATAATAAATGCTTGTTGAAGTCTGTTTCTTTTTTAATTTGTTTCTCTTTTATTGCTCCTTCCTTGCACATCGCCTTTTCCTTCCTTTATTTTCGTGTTTTGGGGCTGCCATTCTTGCTTGTTATAACTAACTTGTGACTACTACAGTTGTAAATTTGATATTGTTAAATTTGTTTTCTTGCATATTGTATATTGAATTTTGCATAACATAACAATTTCATTACATTTAGAAAATGCGTAAAAAGCCAATGTACAATGTTTTTTTAAAACGATATCCGCAAACATTTTTCTAGGCAAGTTTTTTGTTTTATTTTTTTCCTAAGACATTCTTTGAAAATGTCAAGCCGCTAGTCGTTCTAAGGTCGAGATTTCGTAATATGTTTTTAAATTTTTTATCATTTCATAAATCACAGACCCTTTTATATATATTCTAAAAAAGATAATTTTGGAGTAAAAAACCGCTTAAACTGGTCCATTTATACACCTGCATAAATGAAATCCCTTTTGTATATATATTAGTCAGTAAAATGAGGTTAAACCTTTTTTTATAGTCATAAGAAGTAATTTGAAACACACACATGTATTTTTATCATTCCATTTTTAATAAAAGGCTTATTAAATAGCCACTTGTAAAATATTTTATTGCTTTTAAATTTACAAAGCAATAGAACCAGAAGATAGTCAAAAATGAAAAAAGAGGTTAGATGTTTGTAAATGGGTATATTTAAAAAAAAAAACCTTAAAAGGGCTACATCAAATTACAAAAACATTTTCGGAAGAATAATTCCATCATCAGGTTTAAAATTGCAAGTTAACAAGCCTGAGCCACCAAAATATCAGGGTAAAAACCCTTTAAAACACTTAAGGTTACAAAAGATTGGACATAATGTTGTAATTAAAATTTAATGTTTGATATTAAATTAAATTTAACTTTAGGTAACATACACCTATGTCTTAGGTGAGTTCCAGCGTCCGGAGAGTAAACCTCTTCCAACGGACTCCAGCTGGTGACTGGAGCTGTTTTTTTTAAATATACCCATTTACAAAGATCTAACCTCTTTTTTGTGATACGTGGTGTACAGCCAGCTGCAGGAATTATTTTCCTTGTGGATTATAGTAAAAAATGTCTTTTAAAATCCTCTGAAAAATGCTTGTTTTTTGTGTCTAGCGATACAATCTCTAGTCGGACAATTATCTCGACCCTCTATTGCACAAACTCTCGTCCTTAGGACAATCACCACTCTCATATAATATTATTATGCACTTTCAGTTTTTAATTTTTATGATTTATTAGTATTGGTATTAGTAATATTACTTATTCTATTAGTAGCGCTTTATTGTTTTTTTTTATAAATAATTTGTCATTGGCTGTGTCTAAATTCATTTTTTAATATATATCAGTTATTTTTTTTACCTTTTTTATCCATTATCTTTATAAATATTCCATTGAGCCATTAAGAAATATATCGAATACAACAAACCATTACATTACAGTATACGTAGATATTATATTATCTATCTGATAATACAGTATTTAAGTATTAATCATCAAAACTATTTTTAAAACGCTGAAGAATCTTTTAACTGTAAGCAGGCATTTATTCAATAATAGAAAAGAATGTAACAAAAGCTTTTTTATTTTGTTACGTACTGTCAACCGTGAAGGTTGATTCAATGAATACGAAGGTTTTATCTAACCTCGGAAGCCGATATGCCTTTTGTTCAATTAAATTTAACCAACTCTAACTAATGGAATCTGGCAATTGAAGAAGAGCAATATACGCTGGCGACGCAGTGGTGTATAAAATTTCCTTTTATATAGGGAAAAACTAATTAAAAACGCTGAAATAATACTTATTCTTTATTTAAGTATTCACACTTCGTATATTTATTATAAATAAAAAATTAAATTAGATGTAAAGCAATTTGGAGTGACAATATAAACATTCACTTGATGTAAAAGAAATACTGTGGTAAAATAATGTTCCAATGTAGAGGTAGTGGATTATCTAAACTACCGTGACTCACGCACAGTACACATTTATGCTTCGACCGTAGGAGTAGGGAAGGGGACATTTTTCATATTTTTGATGACATTGCTGCATTACAGCATGACAAAGTTGTTTATTACCGATTTTTTTAGTTTAATTTTAAAATTCAATTAATAAGACTATTTTAAATCAAATAAAAATAGCAGTCTTTTGTAATCACAAACTGTTTTTTTATGTTTTGTTTTGTATTGTTTGTTTTTTATTAATTAATTTAAAAACCCCTTTTGTCCCAACCTGGCTCAACTAATGTAACAGCTCGAAACAAATCCAAAACAACTAAAATTCTTTAAAAAATTCGTTAAAATTTTAAAATATTAATGACAAATATACATAAACAACAAAAACCAGTTAAATCAAAATGCTCAATAAATGTCTATATTACCGAACTTGACGGCAAATGAAATAAAAAACTATGACGTAAAATGTGACTTTAAAGTCGTTATTGTTTATTTCAATAATTTTCAATACACAAAAAACTGCTTTTAATCACGAAATTCTACCAACACATAATAATTATTCCCAGGTAAATCCTGATAACGACCAAACTCAAAATATGTGAATGATTCAGCATCTGAGGAACCAGACACAAATGAATCAGTATCAGTCTCACTAAAGAATAATAGTGCAACAGGTAAAGTAATCTCTGTTAATTTTCTCTTGAAGCTTTTAGAGGGAGCAATTGCTTCCTAATTTTATATTTTTCTTCAATTTTTAATTCTCGGGCGTATCAGTTACAAAATTGATTGCTCGAGCTCTTGATTTGTCAAATTTTTGCTGTAGCTTGGCTGACATTATTTACGATTTATATCACCCTTTTCTAATATTTCATTTCTATCGGTTACGTTACTTATTATACAGTTTGCCACAATTTTTTTCTTGATGCATTTCGAACTAATTATTCTCTTTTAGCAATTTTTTTTTGCAATTGTGATGCAAGGGATAAATAACATGGAGAGATGTATACCTATGCGATGTCCCAAAGAGCTGGTGAACTAAAGTGAAAATAGATACAAGACGAAAAAGAAATGGTTTAGAATGACACCTATAAATTAGTAACTTTCTTAAGTTCAAAAATAAAAATATAAAGGGGATGGTGTTTCCACAAATAGGTCTAAATGATTCCAATTAGGTTTCTATAATTGAATCTTCAGCACCATAAGCAGCTTTCCCAGAATTTGCGTTTGCTAGGAGAAGTTTTAATGTCGTCCTGATAAAAAACTTGGTACACGACAGCCAAACAAAAGGTCCATCGGGTCTTGGCGGAGATATTTTATAAATTAGATCTGTTGAAGTTTTAAGAACACAAAAACCTTTTTTTTATATATATAAAAACGTGTTTTAAGTTAAATAAGTGTCCTATAGTAAATGGGGTTTGCTGATCATGAATATGTGATCAATTTTTTTTTCAGCACGTCAAGTTTTTAAGGTTTTTAAGGGAAAGTGTGTTTAATATTTTTCATAGAAACTGTCAAACATATTGATGAAATGAGAAACTATTTCTTGAAACTATATTAAACAGAAAATATAGTTTTCTGCTAACTCAACTGCTCAGTTGAGTCTGAAAAACTTACTGCTCAGTTAAATTGTTCATAAAAAAAACAATGAAGTATAACCTACGTTATTAGATAATTGTTGGTTTCTTTTTTAAATGAAATTGTTCTCTTTTTCTGTAAAAACTGCGTTTTGTAGCTTTCTTTTTGTTAATCTTTGTAAGTGGGTTAAGTGAGTCAAGATCTAGCAGTAATGATCCATCATTTTTCTATCACATCTTCGTTGGTAACGTCTCTCTATCTCCTTTATATCTTGATAAAAACTCTCTCCCTGTTATTAGCAGCACCTTGATTTTCAGGAAAATAATCAATGTAAGAATCCAGTTCGGAATCCAGAAAATAAAGTTTGACGTTCATATTGCACCCCAGTTTTTTATAATTTTCGACCATGTTGGCTATAATTTCTTTGTAATTTGGAGACCTGTTGTTTCCAGGGAACGGTGTATGACTTCTGACTACAAAAGAACTTTCCTTCAAATTCACCATGGGTAATTGAATCCTCGAACAATATGTTTGATTTTAATGTTCGAATTTGAGTGCATACAAAAATTCTTCTTTAAGTTTAGCTTCAGTAAGTGCAGGGACGTTGTCGCGCAAGTATATAAAACAGACACTTCCTTGTTTATTTGACGCTTTGATAAACTGTTTGAATAATCTTAACTCTATGTAATGGGAAGGCTTCAAAACTAATGCATTACTCTGTAATTTTTTTGTTCCGGTACAAATCTTTCTTTGAATTGCCATTCTTTCTTAACATAATGCATCATTCGTGCTCAACTATCACACTCACATAAAAAACGTGATTACCTACTTTGAAAATCCAGACTTCTGACCCAAAAGTATGGATATTATTTTGAAGTCTCCAGAGATATGCCAACAATATTCGCTATACTTTATTTTATTTAGCATCAGATCAAGAGCCTCATAGGTTTCTTTGAGATTTATAATGTAAACAACAGACACCGAGGCATAAGTATTCAACAACAACATATCCTTCAGACTTCGTTTAAAGCAATTAATAAATAATTGCCATAATGTGTAATGGTAATCGTCAGCTTTTAGTTTTATGACCACTTCAGGGATATTATTGCAATATATGAGTGAACCGGGTTGAGAGAAATTTTGATTTTTCTGAGATTAAATTCGCCTTCATCGGTTTTTTCATTTCGGATGATAGCTGCTGGATGGTGTAAAAAAGGTGAAGGATCCCTGGTACATGATGTACAGGTCGTTTAGCAAACAGTAAATCAGGAAACTAAATTTTAGGTTTATTTTTTAAATTGAAACCCTTGACATTGCAGAAGCAAAAGTAAGAGTCGTGTGTGCAATGCCGAAGGATAAAAAGCTACGTGTTCCATTTGTTCATTTTCTCAGTAGCTCAAGACACTAAAAGTATACTTTATGTTTAGCCTAAGTTTTCTCTAAAATCACCAACCTAAAACTTGCTTATTTAAAAAGTTCCAAACACCAACTAAACGTCAGAGACCTCTTTTGGCATAGGTTAATAAGTTGTGTGTTATGAATTACAGGAAACTGTTTATCTCTAAACGGATCCAAGTGACAAAAAGTTGTATCATATCGCTTGAATTCCTTTTGACATTTTTCATTTCAATCATTTGGTTTTCTTTTGATTAATGTGTCATCGTAAACTTTTTATTATAATCTTCTTTAAGTTTATATTTTTTTGGGCTAAAATATATAAAATGAGTGAACGAAGTACTTTGATTATAAATATCGTCTTAATCCAAGTAGATCGTACATTGGATAATGACAACGTTGCATGTGAAATGAAGAAAAATGACTTCTTTGGCACTTCACAAATTGAAAAATCTATATCTTGCAGAAAAACATATACTAACAACGAAAAAATCAGTTGGCTTAAGAGCGTAGGCGCAAAATTTCGGCCAATGCTTTTTAAATGCATTTTTTTTTCAAATCCTAAGAAAACTATTTTTGAAAAGTTTTAACGCAGAATGAAAGAATACATTATAACTGAGGGCCAAAATTCCTTGAAAACGTCTATAATGTTTATTTTAATAAGTTACAGGGGTGAAAAGTAGAGAAAATGTAGTGTTATTTTTAATTTCAAACATCTTATTCAAAAAAACTTTTTGTTTATTCTAAGGGACTTTCGGCTCTCGGAAATATTATAATCTTTCATTCTGCGTTTAAATTTTCCAAAAATATTTGTTAATTTTCTCAGGATTCGAAAAAATAAATGCATTTAAAAAGCATCGCCCGAAATTTTTCGCATACGCTCTTAAAGCTAGAGTAATAATGTTAGATAAAACCATCTTCAGTCCATTTCTATTAAATGTTTTCACACTTACAGTGAATAATTTAAAGAAATATATATAAAAAAGGTTACCAAAGGTAGATCCCCCAATAATATTAACAGTTTTCTTTGCATCCAAACTTTTTAAACCATATCCAGGCGGGAAGGTATTATCACAAAATAAAATAACTGATCTTAAAACTTTGATGTCATCTGCTTGTTCTTCCTCTTTATAAGCAATTCTGCTTATTTATTGGCAGACTAATACCTCTATGGAAGGTTGTCACTCCATCTTTTGCGCGGTCGTCCGATACTTCTTCTGCCTATTGGTGACTTATCTCTTGCTATTTTGACGACACGGGTCTCTTCCAGTCTGCTTATGTGGTTATTTCATTTTTTTTTCTATTTTGTGTTCATTTGTTTATATACTGAACACATTTTCACATTTTCTTCTAATGTCTCCACTTCTCTTTCGATCTCTCAGCGTATTTCCTGTAATTCATCTCATTACTCTCATCTCTGCCGTTTCCGGTAGCCTTTGCATTGTGGCTCTGCCAGGTCTTGTTTCTTAGACATATGTCATTATTGGTCTTATACTGGCTTTATAAATTCTTGACTTCATCCCAGTGTTAATGTGTCTGTTTCGCCATATAGTGTTCTTAAGGTATCCTTCCAGTCTATTTACTTTTTGTACTTGATCTCTCAATTCTTTGTCTAGGTCTCCATAGCTGAACAGTCTAATTTTCAGGTATTTTATTTCCATTACTTGTTCAAGACTGATGCCATAAATTTCTATTTTACATCTGGTTGGTTCTTTACTGACTACTATTGTTTTAGTTTTCTGAGATAAAATTGTCATATTAAATTCTTTTGCTCTTATGTTAAATCTGTGAACCAGTCTTTGCAGACTATATTCATCTTGGACTATCAATATGGCGTCATCTGCGTAAATTTTTATTTCTTTGTTTTCCATTCTGTATCCTCTTCCTTTGTTAATGCATTTGATGATTTCATCCATGATCAAATTGAAGAGCATAAGGCTTAATGAATTCCCTTGTCTTATTCCGCTGCCTATTTCTATAGGTTCTGCAAGTTGTCCATCTATTCCGACTTTTTTTTTGTTTTGGTAGATATTTTCGATAGTTTTTATGATATTTAATGAAACTTCTCTATTATACAGAAGATGGATTACATCTTTGAGTCTTACTCAGTCAAACGCATTCTTTAGGTCAATCATACACATAAATGCTGGTCTAGTATACTGTAGTAATTTCTCAGTAATTTGGTGTATAACGAATATTGCATCTGCACACGAGCTTCCACTATGAAAACCCTGTTCATCTGCTAAACTTATCCTCAGAATTATTTGCACTTGCAAAATTTTAGGTGTAAGCTTTAGCGTAGTTTTTAACAATTTTATACCTCTGTAGTTTTCTGGCTGTTTATTATCTCCTTTTTTGTGATGTCGTTTGTACCAAATGATGTTAAAAAACTTTGTACAAATTTAAGAGTTGCGAAATTTTAAGATGACATCGAGGGATTTGGCGAGACTATTGATTTTAAAGTAAAAACGCTTAATTAATGTGATGTGGTGTTAAAAAAAATAAGTTTTTAGCGTTTTTTACTAAAAACTTCGTTTTTTACTAAAACGATCCATGTTATTAGTAGTTTTATATAAAAGATGCAAATCCTAAATATAGCAATTAAATAGATTCACATATATTATTTGAATCACGTATTTCAGAAATCCCAAAAATTACAAATTTATGAAATTACAGTTTTCTGTAATTTGGGTAGTGTATAGGTATAATCACTTAACAGTAAACAGAAACCCCAAAACTCAGTAAATTCACATACATTTGTTTCCAGTTGAACATTTTATGTATTGCAGAAACACTAAAACTCCAGGAATTTTGGTGTTTCTAAAATATAATATTTGAATACACTGACTTTTGACATGACAATAAGTTTTTAAGTTTTTTAGGTTATGCACATTATTTGTGTTCTCTACATATTGTTAGTTGTTATTACAGTGAAAATTAATAATAATTTAAGTAATGGAAATTGAAAACGAGTCTTCAACGTGCAAAAAAAAGCTTAGAATACGCAATATCAGTGAATATAGAAGAGAAGTTATTAAAAACTCTAGGGTTAAAGGGTTTGCCTATAAACGCTGGACTAGTGTCTTGGCGCCTGAAGTAATCGAAGGATCAGATTGCAAGTAAGCCTTAAAATATTACTAACTAGCTAAATAATATCTAATATTTTATTATCGTAATTTTCATGATACTTATTTTTACATGTCGCCAAAAATGCTTTTTACGAATTTCTGAAGAAACACGCATTCAATTATTCCGAAACTTCAGGAGCCTTAATACCAAGAACGAACAAGATTGTTTGCTACAATCGCTTATTTCAGTCCGTAAAGTTGCACGTCGAAGGCACATAAAACCAGCTAATATTTCTTGCAAGCCTGATAGACTAGCTTCTTTTGAATATACAATTTAGGGACCAACAGGCACAAATAAAATCTGTAGAAAAACATTTATTGTTAATTATGGCATTACCAATGATCGGTTGCGTCGTTTAACCTCGTTAAGACGAAAGGGGCAAGTTCCTATAGATAAACGAGGTAAAAACCAATCTGGCAATGCGAAGTCAGGACTTGTTATAGATTCAATCATACAACACATTGCTTCGTTTCCGATCAAAATAATAGTAGAGAATATAGGTATCTAAATGACAAATTGAAAGTTTTTATAATGTATAAGTTGTTTAAAGAGGTTCACCTAGAACAAAACGTTAAATATTTATATTATAAAAAGATTTATAAAGAAAAATTTTCATTATCTTTTGGTCTCCTACAAGTCGACACCTGCTCTCATGTGAAGAGTTAGAAACTAAAATAAAAAGTAAATTTTTAAATAAAACAGAAAAAAGAGTGGCACTGGCAGAAAAAACTGTTCATAAGAAACGGGCAAACAAATTTTATAACAAACTTAAAACCATTTCAGAACTTTGTAAAGTAGATGATAATGTAGGTGGTATTTGCATTGATTATATGCAAAACCCGCAACTACCGGTTTTTCCTGTCCAGGAAACATTCTATTTTAGACAACTTACTGTTAACATATTAACCATTTTCACTTATTTTCTGATGCATGTGCCGCCCAGAATAAGAACCATACAATAGTTAGACTTTTTCTGCACTAGTATATACCAATAGATTCAAATAGATTGAACAGTATTATCCCACACGGATGCTTATGCAAAGATGCAGGGATGTTAACTGTGATGAGTATACTTGTTTTATCGACTACAAAAAGGCATTTGATACAGTAAAGCATGATAAACTTATAAACATCTTGAAAGATGTGGGGTTAGATGATAGGGACTGAGAACGATCTATACTTTATATTACAACCAAACAGCTAATATTAAAGTGAATGACCAATTGACAGAGGCAGTCTTTATAGATAAAGGAGTAAGGCAAGGATGCATTCTGTCCCCGGTGTTATTTAATATATACTCTGAATATATCTTCGAGCAAGCGCTAGGAGAACTACAAGAAGGCGTATTAGTCAACGGAATGCGTCTAAACAACATTAGATATGCCGACGACGCAGTAGTTTTTGCAGATAGTCTGGACTGTTTGCAAAAAATAATGTTGCGTATATCAGATATAAGTAGAGAACATGGACTTGATCTTAATACGAAGATAATAAAGTACATGGTAGTCAGTAAGCGCGAAATATTAAATACACAGCTTTTGGTTAACCAACATCAAATTGACAGAGTGGACAGTTACACAGACCTTGGTACCAATATTAACAGCCAATGGGATCACTCAAGTGAAATAAAACAATGTATAGGAAAAGCGAGATTAGCGTTCATAATGATGAAGTCTCTTTTCAGAAGTCACGATTTACCATTTGCTACCAAAATCTCTCTTATTAGATGCTATGTATTTTCTACGTTATTATACGGAGTAGAGGCCTGGACACTTTGCGAAGCTTTTTTAAGAAAACTTGAGGCATTCCAGATGTAGTGTTACAGACGTATTTTAAGAATTTCATGGATGGATAAGGAAAGTAAGGTTTTTCTAATTTCTCAACATTTTATACAAATGGAATTATGAGGTTTCTGACATATATAAATCATTTATATTTTATCAGAAAAGAACCAAGCACCATTTCTTACAAAAAAGAGAAAAACTGTTTTATTATCTCTTTTTTATATAATACAAATATCTAAACTCAATCTTTTCCCTAAAAAAATTAGAGAAAAGTAAAAAATAATGAAAGTCGATTTTCAAAACTGAAGTTTTTAACCTTAATTTACTCAAACTGCAAAATAGTTTTGGTACCTTTTAGATAAGCGCTATCCATATGTATGTGTATAACCAAAATGAAGAAATATTGTTTTTTGAAAATTAGACTTCTTATATGATAAAAATATTTACAGTCGCGACAGACGACGCGACGGTTAAATCAATCAAAAGGTTAAAAATGTTCGCCTACGCCCATGCTATATAATACAGCGGCATTTTTTTCTTTCATCAATATCAATTACTGCCTTAACATCACCTCGTTATATTCCAAAGACGAAAATGTTTTGACCCACTAAAGTAGGCGAAACAAATATAAATTTTTATCGGATCACTTCAAAAGTTTCAGCTTTTAGAAATATGTTTACTGCTTTTAAAAACACGATTGCAATTATGTGACTGGGACTAAAAATATTTTTAAGTATAAAAAAATAAATGAAAAAAAGTTTCTATCTCTGGACATACCAAAAAGATAATAAAATATAAGTATACAAATGCGATAAATGCCGTAAAAGTAAGAAAAGAGCGTTATTCAAATGTTGTTATATCCTGAGCGGCGATTTTAAATGTCAGTTACGCAGCTTTCACATGCATTTTTTTACGATTCTCATTAGATCAATAAAATTAATACTACCATTGATTATTGGCTGTAGAATTTCCATTGTTAGATCCTTATCTTCTTTTAATAACATGAAATTTTGATTTTGAGTTGTGGCAACAAATATGAGGCATATGCCTAAAAATAAATATATATAGACTGGAGCAAATCTGTCTGTAAACGAAATGAGAATTGAACATTAGGGTGGGCCGTTGAGTAATGTGTTTTTATTTTATTTTTTTAATTGAGTTGCCTGACCCCAGAAAAGATGTATGATAAGATAACTTATTTCACAGTGTTTTTTTTTTATAATTAATTTAATTTTTTTCCACTGCCACAGAGCTATATAAGAACGAGATTTTTACGAAAAAATTCAATCATTTAATATTATGTCAAATTCTTTTTTTTTTTAATTTATTATGGTTGCCTGAGTCAAAAAAAGTATTTTATACGATAAATTTGATCATATTATTTTTTTTGACAACTAATTTTTTTTTCTACTGCCACAGCGCTGTATAAAATTAATAATTTTTCAAAAAAAAAATGTATTGTATGGTAGATTTATTTTTTGCATACAAAAAAATAATTTATATTAAAGCTATATTTGTTTTGAACACATAACACAACAATACAAATACAAAAATAGTTTATCTATAAATATATAACGATATAAAACAGAATGTCTTTCAAAAGTAACAATCACATTATTTAAAAAAAAGTCTTTCTTTAATTCATATTTCGGCATATTTTCCCTTGATTTCAGCCTGTTCCTTATATAACCGTCTCCTTTTTCACTTCCACAGACAGAAGCTGAACCTTCTGTTACTATTTTGACGGCGCTCTCAGCCGCTTGTGTGTGACAAGGGTATGATTTTACGTATGCCAAAAGACTGGTTTCAGGATTTTCAACAACTTCCTTTAGTTGGTCTTTTGATAGCTTCATAGTTACAGGAGGCTCTGCCCATAAAACTTTCTGGCATTCGATAATCTCAAAGTAATCCTTACTGCCAAAAAATAATTTTGGTACTACGAAATGTCGCTGATCATTGTAATTTAACTGTCTGCTCTTCAAAATTCTTTGGAGCCCCAATTGTCTTATGTTTTTACGTTTATCAAACAACATAGCCAAAATAATATTTTCTGGGCTCCCAAAGTATCCATTTCTTTGAATACATTTATAGACTATGTCTTTCAATTCTGGTAGTAAATAGTCGCAGAGTCTTATTGTCTTGAATAGATGCCTTGCACCATAAATGCATGACGGGTGAGTCTTAATACAAAATCACATGGGCGCATACACTTTCATTACAAAATGGCTTAGTATTTGTAAATTTTCCGATGGGTTTCTGGTTGCTACGTATAACCGAAGGATACGGGAAGCAGTGGTAAGCCACCGAGAATGAACCATTTTTCCAGGCTGTCTCTTAGAAAGTTTTTCTGAACAAGCACCACTTTTCACTGCTTGACAAATATCGTACAGGTATTTTACTCAACTGTCGGTAAAACACTAAAAATAATTTAAGTGTCGCTAGGCGGTTTAATTGATTGAAATATTGGTTTACACTTACACCACTGCAAAATCTACAGCATAAGCGAAGCGTTGACCTCCAATGTCACGTTATTTTAAGAATATATAATCGGTAATATTACCTTTGTTTATACTAACGTCTACTTTATTGTTATTGGGGAATTTCGGCACACTCTTTGAAGTAGGTCCCTAAAATAAATGTTTCTCTACTTATTAGTTAGTGGAAAAATACGCAAATAAAGTTTACTATACGTTATAAAGTATGCATCAAACCGCCAGAACAATACAGATTTTATTTAAATTTTTTTAAGTTACAAAATAAATAACCCTGATGTTTCAAAAATTATATAATAAAAAAATATAAAGATCTGCGTTTGAAATAATTATTATTTTTTATTTTTTCCACTGCCACAATCACCTTTTATATTAAAAAAATATAGAGTCTTTGTGGCAGTGGAAAAAAATATTTTTAGCTACTCATTTTGGACTTAAAATTTGTGTTTTAGTATAACTCAACTTTTTTGACCACAGGCGTTGTTATTTTCCAGAAAAAATTTTGTCGGCCCACCCTATGAACATGTCTCACAGTACAACTACTTAGGAACTATAATCAATAAGTCGTTTAACAATAACCAAGAGATTAAATGTCGCATCGGAAAGGCAAAAAGTGCATTCTAGACTATGATCCCGGTGTTCAAGGGCCATGACCTCACTCTAGAAACAAAAATGAGGCTCCTTAAATGTTACGAGTACTCAGTGGACACATTGCTAGAAGAACAGGCACGATGGAAAAACTGATAGTCGAGTGTAGAGTTGAAGGAAAGATACCTAGGGGAAGATCTCCAAGCCATTGGGTAGATCAAACAAAAATATTGATTAACTAAGGGTTGCATGAAGTCGAACAACTAGCCCAAGACAGAGAAGGATGAAGGGAAATCATGAAAAAACTGTAAAGTCCTGATGGTGTCACCATATCCCAAAAGGAATTAAGACTGAGGGGTTGGGTACTCAGTGCTTCTGTACGGAGTAGAAACATGGACATTGAAAGCGAAAACTCTATCAAAACTTCAGGTTTTTGAGCTATAAGTATACAGAAGGATCCTGAAGATACCATGGACATACAAAGTCACCAATAAAAAAGTACTACGGAAGATGAACACAACCACGGATTTGATCAACATCTTGAAGGGCTGTAAGCTGGCTTACTAACCTGAGAGCATGGTATAGAAATACCTCAACACAACTACTCCGTATAGCATCCAACAAAGCCGTCATAGCCAGAATAATCGCCAAACGAACGGACAGGAACCCTATGAAGAAGAATGCCTAAAAACGCTGAATTTAACTTTTACTTTATAAACAATCTCACCACACGAAAAATCGTACTACGAAGACGGAATTAGGTAACATTTGTAGTAGTTGTTGAGATTAAAACATTTTAAAGCTTTTGTAGTGTGAAAGTTAAAATTCAGCGTTTTTGGACATATTTTAAATGCCTCATATTTATTGCCAAAAGTCAAAATCAAAATTTTATGGTATAGGTTTTGAATATTAGACTCTATCAATTAAAATATTATAGTAACTGTGAAATGGAACTAAAAAATTTTATTATTCTCATAAAAATCGTAAAAAATGGAAAAAATTGCACATCCTTATTTGTTAAAGGGTATTATAGGAAACAACTAAACTTGAGGCAAAATGCAAAATTTGCATACAATAGCTGCAGTTTTCACGTTTAAAATGCATTTTCATTTTTGTCGATAAGACAATATAATTAAAAGATATTGAATTTTTCGTGTTGGGTTGGTACAAATTTAATTTAAACAATTAATTTTATGCGCTCAGAATTGGAGATTCAAAATCGCCGGTCGCTTCAAGCTTTGTTTATGAGAGAATGATTTATTCTTTAAAAACGTTTTAATAAACATTTTTATTCAATATTATTTCAGCTACAGTTTTTGTTTAAAACATATTTTTACGCCGAACAGATTATTGGTAAATCGATATTTAAGGGGTTTTAGGAGAAAACCTGGGATTAGAAGTAGAAAACTTTTTAGCATTTTTTCGGAACCCTAAAACTGACATTTTTTGCAAAATTTAGCTTGTTAGTAGGTATGATTTTTAGGTTCAGAAGTTTAAGATACAGATAAATAGTTACGATAGAGGCATTTAAAAAATATACTTTAGAGGCAGTAAAGTAAACATTGTGTAAAATGAATATATTTTGCAACCACACCTATTCAATGAAACTTGGAATCTTTCACGATCAGAGTTAAAGAATTAAATATTTGTCTGGACAGGGTCCAGCTTATGACCATGTCTTACTGCTTACACTGCCACGAGAGTGCTGAGAAAATTAAATGCCATTTGGTAATTTATCAACCAATATCGAGATCATGACTTATACTAAGACTTTTCGAATATCCTCTAGCCTAACCTCATGAAAAAAAAAAACATAATCATCATCATGATTTGCTCCACAAAATTCCCAAGCCTTCCTCCACCTAATCCTTAAATCGTGCTCTGGGTCTGCCTCTCCTGTTCTTATTACACTATCTATTCTTTGGTTATAAATATGTTTTGGCGGCTATATCTCATTCATTCTCTCTATGTGACCTAACCAAATCAGCCGATTTATTTTGATGGATCTAATAATATCAGGTTTGTCATACAGGCAGCAAAGCTCGAAATTATAGCGTCTACGCCATAATCTGCCCCCTGTATTCCGCTATAGATATGCCTATATCTATAGCATATCTGCAAAGCATCTTAAACGTTCTTCATCGCTCTTTCTCGTCGTCCATGTTTCCGATGTGTAGGTGAATATGGGCTTGATATAAATTGTGGATATCACTAGTTTCGTTCTTTTTGTAACTAGGCTTATTAAAAATTTTCTTAATCTATAATAGGCTCTATTTGCTAGATATATCCGTCTGTTAATTTATGCACTTACCGCATTATTCTGATTAGTTTGTGAGCATAGGTATATATACTCTCTTACTCTTTCAAAAGTATATGTTTCAATCGTTAGATATTCGGGATGTACTGCTTGTATATAATTTGATACTTTCATATACTTCGTCTTACTAGTGTTAACCTCTAGTCTCATTCTTTTTGTTGTTGCTTCAAGCGCCTTGAATGACTCGACCACGTCTGCCATTCTTCTTGCAATAATGTCGATATCATCAGCGTATGCTAGTAATTGTACGCTGCGATTAATAATAGTTCCTCTGGTTGTTATTCCAGATTCTTTTATCGCTTACTCTAGTGCAATATTGAATAGAAGGCGTGATAGGGTATCTCCTTATCTAAGTCCTATCTGTAGCTGGAACGTTCTGGAAACTCCGTTCTGCACTCTAACTTTACACTCGACTCTTGAGAGGGTTGCTTTAACCAATTTTACCAAGTGTACTGAATTCTATCGTGGCCAAGTACTGAAAAAAAAAACAATAAAACTTAATAGTAATATTCCGTAAAAAAATATTTAAGACATAGTTGCCTTATTTCTGCAATCGTGTTATTGCTCTTGAATGCTTTTCCCATGATATCTAGCACATTTAATACAAAAAAAATGTTAATAGAAGTAGGTATCGTAGATTTATTTTCTTATGAGTTTTTAATGCACAGCAAATTTGATAATAATATACTGTAAGAGAAATGTAATACATTTAATGGAAAGATTATTAACTCGTAGTTTCATCACAGGGGAAAAACAGGATACAGAAAAAAACCTTTTTTATTAACTTTTTCTATTTTCTCCCCTAAAAAAATTCTAAAATAAATAAAAAATATTTTAAAACTCATTTTAAGTCAAAGAAAAACATAATTGTTATGCCATTCGTTAACATATCATTTTGCCAAACGTGTTGAGTCCCGCCGTTTATACAATTTCATAAAGTTGGTAATTAATTCTTTGTTTTATCTACATTTCACAGCCATATTTTACATCAAAATGATGTAATCATAACGAAATAGGTGTTAAGCACCACGTTCATTGCTTCCGACGCAATTCTGAATGTAGGTATATGGGAAATTTTTAACAATGAAAATAATTCATTTCAACAGAGAATAATTGGAAATTCAGTTACAAACTGACAATGGCTTACTTGTTAGAAAAGAAGTATTTACCAAACAAATTACTTTTTGCATTACCTTAATTCGACTTTTGTTTTCTTGGTATTTGGATAACGGGACATGCGAAAGTAATTATTTTTAAATTACACGTTAAGCATTATGAAAACGGGGCATCCATGTCTATAACGTTAGTTTTGCACTTCTTTCGTTTTGAAATCCAGGTTGGCATTTTTGCTTTAACTGTTAACAATTAGTAAGGACATGTAACATTGATATATTAGAAAATATTAATTATTCAGTAGAACCTGTATATAATTACTATTTAACTAGGAATAAGAAACAATTAAAGGTTAAAGTACGTTTATTGACGTTTTAATTTCCACTTCGGAAATCGTTCTCAAAATATATATACAAAATTGAAACGTCAATAAACTTTCCTTAACCTTTAATTGTGGCTTATTCTCAGTTAAATAGTTATTAATTTAAAATTCCACAAGAAAACAAACATAATTTAGTATATATTTTCAATGTACCAGCAGTGATATAAATTTTCTTATTATATCAGATTCTCTGAGTGCCTTAAATGGTGTCAAGCAGATGTATCCTACTCATGCCAATTTAGCACTAATAAAAGACATGCTATACAATGCCCAAACATGTGGTAAAAACATAACATTTTTATAGGTACCATCCCATGTTGGGATAAAGGGTAATGAAGCAGCTGATAAAGCAGCAACAGAAACTAACAATAACATGACAATTCCTATTATGCCAAACATACCAATTTTAGACCAAAAAACATTAATAAAAACTTACATTAACAAAACCTGGCAAGTAAAATGGAACCAAACAATGGAAGCAAAATTAAAAATTATCAAACCAGATGTTACTTCTGCTTTACTACCAATCCCAGCTCAAAGACATGACCAAGCAGTTATTAACAGACTGCGGCTAACCTGTCAAATACCATTTTCAGTGCAACATATAATGATAGACTGTCCAGTGTACTCAACTGCAAGATCAACAACAAAAATAAAACACAATTTGAAAGAAACTCTAAAAGAAGACATCAGTAATACAATAAATTTTATCAAAAATTGTAAACTGTATAACAAACTGTAACATAACATAAAATGTTATGTTACAGTTTGTAAATAAAAAAAACATATTTTTATTTAGTTTAAATCAACATTGTTTTAAAACTATAAAATAAAAAAAATGTGGCCTTAAAAAGTAGGTACCTTTTTTTACTTTAGATAATTCGGTTGTTCTCTATCTATAACATTGTGTATGGTATAAAGAGTAGAAAATTCTTCTGGAAATACTCCGAGGTTTTGCAGCCAGGACATTCTTCTTCTACCTATGCTGCGCTTTTCTTGAATCTTTTTTTCATTACTAGTTTAAGGAATTTAGGGATGTGTAGTTCACCATCGAAATAGTTCAAATGAACGATTCGTTCAACTGAACTAACTGAACTAGTTCATTAATTTTCATAGATTTTCACGATTTTCATCAATTGTGTCTCAACCTCTAAAGAAGAACATAATTAATGAATGAGATCATATATTTCGAATGGAATGGGTTAAATTACATAGTCCCTAATAGAAACAAGGGGAGTAGAAGCAGGCTTTTTCTCAAGAATTAAAACTGCTTTCTCTTCATCTTCACCTGCTTGTCCTACTACAACGAAACTGATTTTGACGTTGAAGGTTGAGGTTCTTGAAACATATTTTCTGATTTTTCGGGTCATTTTTCTATCTATCTTTCAACATTGAGATATTTGAGATTGATAACAGGGTGTTTCATTCTTAAATGTCTTGATAAATTGCATTATTATTGCAAAATTACATTTTGCATATTTTTTAGTTTTATTGTTTTTCTCGAAATGATCCCATAAAAAACTTCTATTTTGTCTGTTACTCATCTTTAGCGATTGACGAAATTATGATTAAAAAATAAATTATTATAAACAAAAACTAACTAATCATATAATAATTTAAAACATTTAAACCTAAATATACAATTGAAAAATGTGGTTCCGAATACTCCGAATCCGAACTACATACTTGTATACCGTACGGTAGTGAAAGACTGACTGAAAACCGAAGAAAACGGGCGGCCAGCGCCGAGCTTGTGTGATGATTGAGACGAGACATCTGGCAACCAGTTAGGTTAGACTAGACGAACACACATCGAATTTGGACGGTCGATAAAAGTTCGATCGAACAAATTCCTTTGGTGGCGCGAAGAAACAATGTGAGCGTGCACACACGTCGATCGCCAAACGGCACGGCATCGATGTCGTGTGGCGATCGATGAATGTCACTGCATGGACGGCTGCCGTTGTCGTTGCCGTCGTTCCAAGGCGTATAGTACCAAATGAATGCGGGCACACACACCGATCTTTATCGATCGACCAGAGGACCAGTTGCGTTTTTTTGACACTGCTCAAGGTACGCCGCTCCGTGTTGCTACGTGGTTCTGTATTGTTCAAATCATCATCGACAAAAGTTCGATCGAAGTTTTATCGACCGTCCAAATTCGATGTGTCTGCGCCCAGCCTTAGCGTTGGATTTCGATTTCGGTCCTACAAATAGATCTTTCGCGAACTAGTTCACTGAACTAGTTCATTTTTGTGAAATAGTTCGCTTGAACTAGTTCGTCTAAAAAAAACTAATAAGCACAATCACCACGTGTTATATGACCCATATATTGTAGTTTTCTTATTTTGATGTCCAGTATCTCCCTGCTGTTTTCTATTCTTCATAGTACTTCTTCAGTGGTTATTCTGTCTGTAAAGAGAATTCTCAGAATTATTCGATATGTCCACATTTCAAATGGTTCGCATTTATTGAGACATTGTTTATTTAAAGTCCATGTCCACATGTCCATACCATACAAAAGAACAGAAAATACATAACATGTTAGTACTCGTTTTCTACGATTTAGGCTCAGGTCTCTACAACATAATATTTGTTTTATATTATTAGCCTAGAAATGTCAAGTTCTGACTGCTTTCGTGCGTTTGTGTATCATGTTGTATGTTTGTGTAAAATTATTATATTTGTAGTTTTGTGGGGTAAATTGGGCAAAAATTGATTTATTTATGTGTGTATTATGTGTTGCATATGTGTTGTGTATTAGATTGTAGATCGTGTGTATGACTTCCAATTACTCAGCTATATTGTTGCTATAATTTTTGTTGTTGAATTCTTCTTTTACTATTGGCAACCAAAGATAGCTACATTCTGCTGATTGGATTGCTACACAGTTTTCGTTGTTGGGTAGAATGAGGGCTACTTCTTTGATTTTCCTCTTTTCATGTCTGTTTCTTTCATGAATGATTATTGATTCATTTTGCCATTGTGGTCTGTGATCGTTGTCCCAGGCATGTTTTGCATATCTTGGATTTTTCGAAGTCTCTATTCTTGATGTATGTTTCATACTCGTTTATTATGACGTTACATGGTCTTCTTGTTTCTCCCACCTAGAAATTGTTGCAGTCAGGGTGCAGGGTATTTTATAGATACAGATTTTTTAATCTTTCTTGTGTAATGTTAGGTTTAATTTTGGATATGAATGACCTCAGTGTGTTATTGGTTTTGAATGTTATTGTAATGTTGTACTTGTTTCGGTATATAGTGTAGATTAGCATTCGTTACCATAAATATATATTCGACAGTTAACTAGCGCCTCTTCGACTGCCTACAATTACATACAATCAAATGCTTTTTTATAGTCAACAAACCTAGGATATATTAGAAGGTTACATTCGTTTGGCTTTTATATCCATATTTTAAGAGTTTAAAGGTGGTCGGATCTGCTGTAGCCCTATCTAGAACCTGCCTATCCTAGTATTTGGTGTAAATCGAATTTGTTGTTTAATATATCTTTTATGACGTTACTAAGATTTTATAGATGTGATAGGAGAAATAAAGTTCTGAAAATAGCTAACTGCGGCGTGTTTCTTTTCTTATGTATCAATATTCTATTTGGGTTGTTACACCCTTGCAGTATGTGTCCTTCAAACAAACATTTATGAAAGAGTATCTTTAGGTAGTCTTCTATTTTGAAACTGATACTTCTAATATTTTAACTATGACGTAATATTCCCCAGTATATATATTGTTATGATTTTTTTTGTATATGAGAAATGAGTGTTTAAAATAAAATATATGAGTATAGGCTTTTTATCGCGGTTCTCAAAGACTTACGTTTGTAAGTACTTTTTAAATTATCTTTATTATAACTACTATGAAACAGACATATATATCTAATATAAACAACATACATTTAAAACAACCTAACTAAATTTGAAAATCTTACAATTATTAAATTATATTAACAAAATTTGGTACCTTTCTATCACTGAACGCCTAAAGTTTTCCAAAATCAAAGTTATAATCACCACTAAATATCTTCTTAATCAGCCTTGGCTATCCTTGTATTTGTTAAATTGTATATAGATATTATAATTTAAAATTCTTGTAATATCCATATAATATACTATACTCCTGTATTGAATTATCTTTATTGAATTAATTTATTGTCCAACTGTATCTGACTTAATGAATTCTTCTAAGTTAATCCTTTCTTCTTATTTAATTTAATTATAACTATCTTGAACTAACTTTCTTGATACATATAATTTAATACCTTAATTGTACCTGACTGACTGACTTCTTCTCACTTAATCCTTTTTTCTAACAATTTAACTTTATCATTTCATGAATTCTTCTCACTTAATCAATTGTAACTGACTGACTGACTGACTTAATGTAACTTAATTCTTAAATTCTTCTAAATAACTCACTTAATAATTGACTGTTACTGAATAATTGACTGTAACTTAATGACTTCCTGTAACTTAATGATCTTCTAACTTTACTAACTTCACGAATGAACTATAACTTACTTAAGAATCCCCCTTGCTCCAAATTACATCGTTTATATATCTTTTCATGGTTCCAGAATCATCGGGAAAGAAATCATGTTCTAAATTTTTCATCTCATCTATAGATGAAAGTTCTGGAATCATCTACTATGCAAATAGGATTAATTGTCTTGTGTATTGACGTTTTCCAGGAAATTCTAGTAAGACGCTTATGGACATTTAGGCTCTCAGATCAGAATTCACTATTATATATAATAGTGAATTCTGTGTTTCTAGTGAAATCTAGTGTTTATATATATATATATATATATATATATATATATATATATATATATATAAACTAAATATTTTAAACTACTATACTATCACTATTTTACATCCCTAATAATATTTGAATTAAAATTCCAAACTAATATTTAACCCCATTTTTCATCTGTCACTTATTTAGTTCAAAAATAGGCATCGTCATGTCATAGACAGTGTATATTTGGTTGCCTATACACAAGGCTCACTTAAATATATTTATTTATAGAATAAAATAAAATAAGGAACTTTTAAAAACTTAATCCTATGCTAAATTTTTAAAAATACCCTCATATAATTATTTTTTAATAATATTTGCTAGTATATGACTTATAAATTATTTCTTTAACGAAAGAGTATCTTTATATAGTCTTTTATTTTTAAGAAGTAATATTCCCTCGTATATTCTATATTCAAAATCCACAAGGAAAACAATTCCTGTAGCTGGCTGTATACTATACCACGTATCACAAAAAAAGAGGTTAATCTTTGTAAGTGGGTATATTTATTTAAAAACCCTTAAAAGGGCTACATCAAAAAACAAACGTTTTCGGACTAAACAGTCCATCATCAGGTTTAAAATCTGCTAGGTTAAAATGCCTGAGCCACCAAAATACATGGGTAAAAACTCTTTAAATTACTTATAGTTATCAAAGATTATACATCTTGTTGTTTACAATAAGGGCAGTCGATAAAGTACAGCCTGTAAAATTAATGTAGATGCTAAATAGATCATAAAAATATTCGTGTCATTAAAAATCTGTTTTTGAATCAGTAATCACAATAACCACAAATATTTTAATAGCAGCAGTTTGCAAAATGCAGATTGCCATGATGGTCGCAATATCCAAAACGTATGGGCCCTACAAGAAGAAGAAGGACTCAGATTTCAAATGCAGGATAATGATTTTATATGGCAGAAGATCAAGAAGCCTCTTCAATGGTGATCGCCAATATCGGATAATTCTGATATGACATGTGAAGAAGAAGATTATTGGCACATTTTTAATGATTTGGCACTAAATTTTGATTGTTTGGTTGTTTTGTTTTGCCTAACTTATAGATATAGATCTGTTAACTTTAGTTCTTTAGCTGTCCTTAATTTATTTTTGTATTGTTTTTAATACTTCTTTAATTTTTTTTGTCTTTTCAAGGTGATTTTATCACTTTCTTCTTTATCACTTTTTGTGAAAAACTAGTTTTTTCCTAGTTGGCCAACAAATTACAGTTAGTTTCTACGGATACAATAATTACAAATAGTTCCATCAATAATATTAAAAAATTTGAAGCTATCACTTATTGCGTGAATAAGAATATTATTAAAAATTTCGATATTACAATGGCCTACACATTTCAGGAAATGACAGATATGTATTTAACTTTGTGTAAGTTGGATCAAATTAAATTATGATTTCAATAAGCTATCGGGAATATTGTAGGTGAATGTTAAGCAAATAGTGCAGCAGCCGCAAGGTGTTATGCAGTATAATACTCCAATCGAAATACACCCGACAGACGATTATTTCTGACCATTGATTGTCGCGTACGGGAAACGGATGAAAATATTATAGAGATCATTGAAGAAGTTCCTGGAATCAGTACAAGGGTAATAACTGCTCAACTAAATGTTCCTTACGTAAGGTTTGGAGGCTTTTGAAGGATCAGCTGCTTAAACCCTATCACTTAACAATGGTTTAAGAGTTATTGGTTAAAGATTATCTTAAAACAATTGGATTTTGCAAGTGGTTGTTAATGGAAAACACTCGAAACGGTAATTTTATTATAAATATTTTGTTTACCGACGAGGCTACCTTCACTAGAAATGGAATAATAAACCATCATAACAAGCACATTTGGGCCGACGAAAATCCTCACGCCAAAAAAACGACTCATCATCAAAGAACTTTCAAAGTTAATGTTTAGGCAGGAATTGTGGATAACAATCTAATAGGCTCAGTATTTCTTTCCAACAATATAAATGGTAATAATTATTTATAGTTTTTGGCAAACGATTTACAAGAGTATTTGGAAAAAATAAATATTGCAATAAGGCAAAATATGTGGTTTCTACAAGATGGCGCTCCACCGTATTACAATAATGAAGTCCGGGAATACCTTTGTAGGCAGTATCCTGATTGGTGAATTGGAAACTCAAGTCAAATCAGAAGTCCAAGTCTTAACCCCATGGACTTTTGCTTTTGGAGGTTTATAAAAGAGAAAATGTATTCTGTAACAATAGAGGAAGAACAACAATTGAGGGTTAGAATAATTGAAGCTGAAAATCAATTTCGTCAGAAAAATAGGATTTTTCAGCGCAATTGGTTTTCCTTATTAAAACGATACCGACTCTGTATTGAAATAAATAAGGTCAATATAAACATTTATTGTATAATCATATTTATAGAGGTTATAGACATTTTTTGTACTTGTTAATTCATTATTCACCATAATCCGAGAGGTGTGGGAAACAAACAGCATTCCAGCGGGCTGGAAAAAAGGCATCATTATTAAGCTTCCAAAAAAAGGCAACCTCACACTATGCAAAAATTGGAGAGGAATAACCTTGCTTACCTCCATAAATAAAATCTTCACGACCATCGTACTTAAAAGATCAACAAACAAGGTTGAATTTCGAGCTAATCAAGTAGGCTTTAGACCAGAATCCTCCTACATAGACCACATTAATACTGTGAGGCTAATAATGGAACAATCGGTTGAATGGAACACACCCCTATACATGGTTTTTGTTGATTTCGAGCGTGCTTTTGACAGCTTATCTTATGATGCGATATGGAAAATTTTAGAGCTAAGAAACATCCCGCATAAAATAATTTCCATCATAAAGTTACTGTACACTGAAGCGAAATGCAGCGTGACACACAATGGGATCAACAGTGACGAATTTGACGTACTTACTGGAGTCAGACAGGGATGCGTGCTTTTTCCGTTTCTTTTTAACATAGCTCTAGACTATGTTCTCTCCAAACTAGACTCTGACACAAGAGGGATACAATGGACGTTAACCACACGCCTAAGCGAACTAGAATACGCCGACGATATCTGCCTGTTAGGACAAAGGTTCCAAGATGTGGCTGACCAATTGGAAACACTCTCCACTGAAGCCAATAAAATAGGTTTGAAAATCAATATTGGTAAAACTAAATCCATGAGAATAAATGCAAGAAACAACACGCTATTCACCATTATTAACATGCAGATTGAAAATGTGGAAAACTTTACGTATCTTGAAAGTGTCATAACAGAAAGCGGAGGTACATAAGACGATATTCGTATGAGGATACGAAAAGCGCAACAAGCTTTCAGCATGCTCAACCCTGTTTGGAGGTCTGGAGACTACACTACGAGGACAAAAATCCGCATATTCCAGTCAAATGTCATGTCTGTACTACTTTACGGATGTGAAACCTGGAAAGCGACAAAAACCCTTACAGACAAACTGCAGGTCTTTGTTAATAAATGTCTACAAAGAATTGTTCGTATTTTCTGGCCTAACATCATCAGAAACGAAGATTTACTACACCTGACCAAACAAAAGAGGGTAGTAAATGAAATAAAGTCCAGAAAGTGGGGTTGGATCGATCACACACTCCGAAAAAATAACTCCAGTATTGCAAAGACTGTCCTAGAGTGGAATCCCATAGGAAAACGAAAAAAAGGTCGCCCAGTACAAACTTGGAGAAGATCCATCATGGACGAGATAAGAAAACAAGGAAAGTCTTGGAATGAGGTGAAGGCCTTAGCGCAAAATAGAACCCGATGGCGCGTTTTCACTGAAGCTCTATGCTCCACTTAGGAGTTCAAGAACCTTATATAATTCATTTAAGCCGTTTATTTAGTTCCACGTAATTTTTTAAAGGTTAATGTAAAGGGAACTCAATAAAAACTGTTTTTTGAAAAAAGTGATAGGAGGCAAAAATTTTTTAAAAATAATGTCTTAAACTAATGATGCCACAAAATTCGTTTGATTTGAACGTACTCAAAAGTTTGGGGGGATTTAGGGCTCCACACCTTCCTTAAAATTTTTCTATGCCCTTAAATTTTGTTGTTTCGTTTTTATGAAAAATGCTTTTATAACAAGAAAGTAACGTGTCCATTTTTATTACAAAATGTCAAGTAGTTTAAAAGATGATGCAAAAATACAATTTTTATTTTGTAACTTCAAAGGGCTGTAACTTTTTTTGTGTATACTTTTGTACTAAGGTAAGTTGGATTCAATCAATTTATTTTTGTGCCCGGAATGCGTGATATAATTGATGACATACCTTTTTGAAACACCCTGTACAATAAAGGCCAAAAATGTTTGAATTATCATCATTTCTGTCATCATTCTTAAACAAGAGCGTATTATTGTATCTTTAATTCCTTTATTATACATAGTCATATTGGATCATTATACGCTGACCTTTTAGTTACACCCCTACTTGTAGTAGTATACTACTAACCTAGTAATATAGAATTATAGTATTCTGCCACAAAATATAGTAGTTATTACTTAGTAAAAATATTATTTCAGTTAATTAGTTAATAAAAATATCTAAAAAAATGCTAAAAAAGATGTGCAAACAGTTTTATTTTTAATTTAACACTGACATTTTACAAAAGCATTAAAGTTCTACAAAATATAGCACTTAAAATGTCAGTGTTCGCAATAAACATGAGGAAAGTTTTGAGATCTCTTTAATTACCTGATATTTCACAGAAAACTAATCTGGATTTAACTTCCACTTGAGTCGTGTTCTAAGCTTTCATAATTTACAATTCTGATTCTACATTTAAAGGGATTCGTAATTGATATTCTACTGTTCTGAGCTTTGCAGTTTCTATTCGATGTTGAAAGTTTCCAACCGCATTATGCAGCTGGAATAGTAATAATTCGACTTAGTCCAAAGGTTTAAAGTTTTCAGCGTTTGCTAATAGAACATGAAACAAAACGTATTAGTTAGAAATTTGTATAAATACGGCTTTTCCCTTCGTACTTCACTTCCTTTATTTTATTCTATTTGATGATGTTCTATTTGTCGAGAAGACAATCTGGTTTACAAAAAAGTGTTAAAACAATTTAATCACCATTATCAGTAACCATACAAATTATTTTAATACAAAGCATCTCTTTAACAATGCCCCATTCTCAAGTTTTGGCAAATCTTCTTCGCCCTTCGATTTTTGTTTTGAGGTTTCAAGTTTGTCATGCACATAAATCTCAATCTTTTACTTGGTCTTCTATACTATAATTCCGCTATTTGGAAAAGTGATTCATCGTTTAAATGTCGAATATCCTCAAATTTACCCTCGAAAACTACCGGTTTTTTCAATTGCAATTTGCCTTTTCTCATAAGAAATTACAGAATATATAAGTAGTATATTTATTTGTGCTTCTCTATAGAAGACGTGACAAGGAGTTGTCGTACACTGTAGCCAATTTTTGTTCACAAGTAGTAATTACAGTCATACAAAACCTGTATTCTTCCACGCCGCAATTATTACCGTCATAAAAATACCAACAAACATTATTTTTTCAATAGTAAAAATTAAAAACAAAATTGTAATGAAATAAATTTTATTTATATGTTCCGTTTTGTTACATATTTAAATTTATAAAATAAAAATCGATAATTTTAAACATTATTTTTCAAAATCCACAAGGAAAACAATTCCTGTAGCTGGCTGTATACCACGTATCACAAAAAAGAAGTTAGTCTTCGTAAGTGGGTATATTTATTTAAAAACCCTTAAAAGGGCTACATCAAAAAAACAAACGTTTTCGGACTAAACGGTCCATCATCAGGTTTAAATTTTAAAATTGCTAGGTTAAAATGCCTAAGCCAGCAAAATACATGGGTAAAAACCCTGTAAATTACATATAGTTATAAAAGATTATACATCTTGTTGTTAAAAAACTGTGATGTTCAGTATTAAATTAAATATGACTTCAGGTAACATACATTGTTGAAGGGAGTTCCAGAGCCGGAGAGTAAACCTCTACACACGGAGAACAGCTGGAAACTGGAAAGCTTTCCAGTTGAAGAAAGATAGTGAATATAGCCCAGGCAAATCAGAAATTACAGAAGCGAGTTCAAGTGAAGAATCCTTGGGAGAACCGCCTGAGACTCAGGAAGTGGAAGAAAGGCGAGCAAATTCAGGGAGACTGAAAAAGGAAAGAAAAACAAAGTATCCCGGTCAAACATTTAAAAGTAGAAAACTATTGAAAAATTGTTCTCTAAAATGTAAAGATAAGATTGTCGCCGATATTAGACAAAATATTTTTAAACAATTTTGGGCTTTACAAACTTATAAAAGTCAAAATAATTTTATAGCTGCTTTAGTTAGACAGCAAGGTATCAAAAGAAAAAGGAACAAGGAAAGTAACTTAAAAAGTTGTCAAAATGACCCCGAGTTATTGAGCAATACCAATATTTTACACAACCAACATTTAGAAAAAGCAGAACACGCAAGGTATGCTATGAAAAATGATTTAGAAAAAGCTAAATCGAGAGAACATGTTAAAACGGAAACACTTACTTATGACATGGAAAAAGTAATTGGGCTCCCAAAACTGCCCACTAACATAATCTATTATAAAAGACAGCTTTCTTTTTATAATGAAGGAATTTACCAAGGATCCAATAATCAGCGATATTGTTTTATATGGAAAGAGGGCACCGCTGGAAGAGGAGCACAAGAAGTTGGTTCATGCTTGAAAGTTATGATTGATAAGCATCTTTCACCTGAAACTGAAGAGCTAAATTTATGGTCTGATTCTTGCGGTGGTCAAAAGCGGAACCTAAAAATTGTCCCTTTGCTTAAAACTGTACTAGAAACACATAAATCATTGAAAACAATAAATTTTTTAATATCTGATGCCTGGCCATAGTTACCTACCCAATGACTCTAATTTTGCAAAGATTGAAAGTGCTTTAAAAAAACAAATTAGAATCTACACACTTAAAGAGTTTAAGGAAGTGGTAGTAGAATGTTCAAAAAAGCGTAAGTTTATCGTTCACGAAATGGAAAAAGAAGATTTCCTAGGCAGTAAAGAAATTGAGAAACTTATTACTAACAGAAAAATAGATATACTAGTTAATAAAGTCAGCTGGTTACATGCCAGAGTAATTAGAATTATTAAAGATAAACCCTTTTCAATATTTTTTAAATCAACCTATGAAGAGGGTCAGTTTTAAGAGGTTAACATAAAAAAAGACATAAGAGGACGACAACAAAAATATACGCACATTTTTTTTTTTTTCAAAATTCGAACTTTTATATTCAGAAGGAAAAGCTATTTCCGACAAAAAATTAGCTGATATAAAAAGTTTATTACCTCTTACTCCCAAAGATGTTCAGGATTTTTATAAAAAAGTTCAACATAGAAATTTCGATGATGACATAGATGGGTTTGGTGATGAAGGTGACTTTGAATTTGGAGAATAAGATTAGAATATATTACCACATATTATGAGGTACTGCGAGCGCTTTACTTTTGTATTATTGTCGTATTTTTAAATAAAAATTGTTATATAAAAAGATCCATGTCTCATTTTCCTATATATACCAAAAGAACCAAACGCCAAAATATTAAAAAGAAAACTAATTTTTTTTAATTTTTAATTTTTTTTTTAAACTATACATTTAATTCGCACTTGAGCTATTCACATTACCTTCAAAACTTCTTTATATTTGGATACAGTGATTTATAGTCTAATTATAAATTTAAGTGCGATTTTCTCGAAATATAAAAAGTGGCTATTGGCTCCTTTTCCAGTAACGCCCTACAAGTAAGATTAAATTACAAAAAGCACAAATATTGCAACTAGTGAATATACTAATATTTACAATAATTTCTCATACAACCTAATCGTAAACATGAAATATTCAAACCAAACGATCCTTACTCCGGTCCTATCTTTTACCACCACGTCATGTTAGATAAAATTACTTGATGAAATATTAGCCAGTGAAGCGTTCATGTACGCAAATTTCCCGGCTAACGTAACTTTTTGTCGACAATGGAGAAACTGCAATAGTTGCTTTGTCTACGACCCATCGGGAGTTATATACGTGAAGTATAGCATTTCGGAAAATTCATCCGAGACAAATAAACAGATATGCGGGAGTGTGGCTGGATTAATGGCTTGTCCTAGATTAAGGCGCAAAGCGGTCACAAAACACGAATTCCAACTATGTCGTAAAAGTTCTCAGTTTGTTTTGTATTTGTTTTATAGAAAAGTACATGAATATGTCTTAATTCTTTCCTTACACCAAGGAATACATTTTTTAGTTTATGATTTGTTTTAATCGAATATATTAAAAATTTACCTATGTACATATTTTTATTTAGCTTTATATCAGTGTGACACAACAAACGATAAGCAGCAGAAAGAGAAATCTCAAAACCCAAAGAAACTGACTTTTGAATTTGTAGCTTAAAAGCTGCGCTACATTGCCTCTTTGAGGTACACTGAGTTCATTTATAATATATATATATATATATATATATATATATATATATATAATATATATATATATATATATATATATATATTTTAGTGGATTCTCTTGGGCTTAGGTCCATAAAAAAAAATTTAGTTTGATACTTAGACATGTTTATATATTTTTTTCCGACGTTTCGGCAGGAAATCCATGCCTTTTTCAAGGATATATATTGACTAAAAAAAAAACATTTTATGACAGACATAATAGGGTTTAAAAAATAAACTTTTGACTTACCAAGCATGTAAAGATTCGGTTTTAACAATTAGACGTCACAATTAAAATAATATTAAAACATAGGACATACCCACTAAGTCACTACAAGTAAAATGTATTTTAAATCTAATGTGTTGTTTATTGATGTTAGTTTATCGTTTAAATCAAAATCTATTTTATTTAAAACAATTTTCTCTAGATGCTCTAAAACTAATTGAGCGATGGCACTTGATATGCTAGCACCCATAGCACATCCATCTGTTTGTTGAATGATTTTGTTTTTATCTTGGAAATAGGTTGACTTTAATGTTGTTTCGACTGCTAGCAGAAATTCTTCTAGAGGGATGTCTGTGAACGCTTTGATTTCGTTCCACTTTTTTTAAATTATGTCTTTCGCTAAAGCTATTGGAATATTGGTGTATAAAGATACCACATCGAGAGAAACTAATTTATAGTTTGGAGGTAAATGTATATTTTTGAGTTTTAATTTCAGGTGATCAGCGTCTTTTAAATAGTGTGGATTTTTATTTATTACGTTGGAAATAATGTTCTTTAAATATTTTGAAAGGTTTTCAAAAGGAGACTAAATGCATGAAACAATAGGTCGCAGAGGCACATCCTCTTTATATGTTTTGGGTAGACCGTATATTTTTGGAATTACAGCATTATGTATCTTGAGGGAATTGTCAGTGTTTGGTGAGATGTAGCACATTTTTTCCCATCTGTCGACTAATTCGTTATTTCTTTTTTGAAATATCCAACATACAATTTATAGAAATATTAAATCTCTGGTGTTTACTTGAACTTGTATTTAATCCAAGCAGAGGTTTCATTATCAAAACAAAATCGTCCAATAACCTTGTTATATTAAGAAATTGGAGGGACACAGGGAAAACATACATTTTTTTGTTTTAATATAGTACATAAGTTAGTGGTTTAACTATAACCTTTAATCCATAATTAACAAACAAGGTAATAACAAATTCACTGAATGAAATTATAACACTAGCAGAAAAACATAAAGGCTTTACGACGGGAAGATTATAAACCGACGATATATTTATAATAAGGCTAGTGTAAGAGAAATCATTAGAATACAACATACATGCATATCTATGCTTTTTGTGGACCTTAAGAAGACATTTGAACGAGTCAAAGACGTTATCCACATATTGTGCTCAAGAAAGATAACTTTAGAAATAATCAAAACAATCGAAAATATTTACTAAAACAATACAATAAAAGTAAAAGTAGATAAAGAACTAACTGTCAATGGGATAAGATAAGGAGATTCCCTGAGTTTTCTAATATTTAACCTTATTATGGATGAAATAATAAAAAGTAAGAAAAACTAATAAACTAATAAGCTACCTTAAAGTGCTATTCACAAGATACTTAAATGGGGAAGAAATCCCGATTAGTTGGAAAGAAGCATGGATTACTCCAATTCACAAAAAAGTTCCAAAAGACATTTGCGGAAACTATAGATGTATTTCTGTCACCAGTACCTTTAGCAGGCTGTTTGGTAAAATCTTAAAAAACATGATTGAGAAAGAATACGAACCTCATGAAATTGAACAGCAAGCAGGATTTAGAGCTGGAAGATCTTGCGTAGACCACATATTTACCCTAACACAACTGAATGAAAAGAAAGTTGCAAGAAACCAGGAAATACATCTTTTATTTGTGGATCTCACAAAAGCATATGACACGATTCCTGTGAGAAAGCTGTGGCAGTCTCTTGAACGATCTTCATTAAATAGCACGATTATCGCCGCAGTCAAACAATTATACAATAAAGCATCATCAAAAATCAAACTAAACAACACCTTATCAGAAGAATTTCCAGTAACAAAAGGCTTACGACAAGGATGCTACCTCTCTCCAATTAAGATCTATTTAAGATTTATTTAAGATCTATTTAAGATCTATTTAAATGAAGCACTAAAACACTGGAGAAGATCCTGTTCAAGAATGGGGATCCAACTTGACGACGATACAACATTATACACTCTACATTTTGCGGACGACCAAAAGTAGTAGTGGCAGCAGACAAGGAAGATTTAGAATTCATGACGAGACGTTTGTTTAAAACATATGAAGAACGGGCCTCTCTGTAAATAGAAACAAAACGCAATACTTATGCATCGGGAATGAAGTAGAAGATCTAATGGTCAACGAACATGAAACAATCAAGAACTGTGAGGAATGTATATATTTGGGAACAACAATCAACAAGAGTGGGCGCACCGAAAAAGAGATAGAGCAAAGAATCGTGAAAGGAAAAAGGGTGATAGGATGCCTAAACCCGATGCTGTGGTAAAAAGAACTATCAAATCAAAGAAAGCATCTTATCTTTAACTCCATCTTTAAAAGTACAGTTCTCTAGGATGCGAAACATGGCAACTTACTAAATCCCTTGAGCGACGCCTACTTGCATTGGAAATGGACTTCTGGAGAAGATCAGCTAGAAAATCAAGGCTTGATAGAATACAAAATGACCATATCAGAAATATAATGGGAGTCAAGTCAACCATCATTGACGAAATTCAAAGGAGACAACTGATCTTGTATGGTCATGTGAAAAGAATAGCTGGGCGGCATTCAGAAGGAAATGTCGGAAAGAAACGTTCATCCTGGCGAATGGAATGACTGATGTAGCTGGAAACTGGAAACCGGAAGGCGGAGAACGCTATAAAAAAAATGGGATAATAATAATAATAAGAACTAAAAATGGGAGGAAAACTTAAAATATTCTACTATGCAGACACTGCAATACTTCTCTCTCAAAGTAGGGATGATTTACAAAGTATGCTGCACCAGATCAATATAACCGACAGAAAATTTAAAGTGCTAATTTCCAAAAACAAAAGACAAAATGCATGGTTATAACAGCAAATTTACTAAGATGTGAATTTAAGCTGGAAGGTGAGATAATCGGACAAGTGATGGAGTTTAAATATCTAGACATCACATTATCTAGCTACGGAAAGCTCGATACAGAAGTGGAAGATCAAGTGAATAGAGCAAACAGAGCCTTAGATTTACTGAATGCAACAATATGGGGAAACAAAATTATCAGAAGAGAAATGAAAACCAGAATTTACAAAACAGATATCAGACCAATAATGGCATCTGCGTCAAAAACATAACCTGACACAGAGACGGCAATAAGAATGTTAGGAACAGAAGAGATAAAAATATTTTAAAAATTTGGTTGTAACAGACTATGAAACAGAGCTGAAAGTACAGATATACGACACAGATTCAAGGTGAAGAGCATCAAGGGCTGTTTACCTGCTGTCATCTACTAATTACTGATAATGAATACTGATTTTTGAATTGATATTTCTGGCTTTATCCATAAATGGTCTGATTTTAAAATACCGACTTAAGTTTCCATCTGTATCTACAATTTGTCATTGTAGTGTATAAATCTTCTAAAAAGTTGAAATTGTTGTGGGAAATAATATCTGCAACTTGGTGTATCCTAGAGAATGCTACACAGCAGTATTCTACTGCTGATAAATTTATTATGGTTATTCCTAATTAAAGCGGTAAGAAAACTCTAATTTGATGGAACAAAGTGTTGATAAATATTTCTGTTACATGTGTACTCTACAAATTGAAATGTTTGACAGCTTAAGTTTATTTTCAATGTGTCAGTTGAAAACGGCTTGGTAAAATACTCCAAAGGCAGAGTTTTTTTTTTCGCTCAAAAATTTATTCGGATCAGGAGTGGAAGTAGTTGGAATATTATCTTTTATCCAATCGAAACATGTGATGACTCCTTTTGCTTATTTTTGGTACAACTTTATTTTCCTCTTTTGCTTCTTCCTTGTCAATTTCTTTTCTATCTTCATAAATTTCTTGCATAACCATATTATTTGGACTTGCTTTATAATAGGAGTTTTCTAAAATATTAAATTTTTAAAATTTTCTTCTCTTTGTCAGATAAATTGAAAATATTCATTTTATTTAGTTTTATTGCGATCTTGTTTTTCATTTTATACAAACAAGTCGTTCTTATTGAATTGTTTTTATGATACAAAAACCATAACAAAAATTATTCTCTCTTGTAAGCAACAAAAAAACTTATTACTGGCAATATTAACTTTTTAGCTACATACATATTTTTGAATTTAGATTTTAATGTTACAGAGATCTTTTTAATTGTAAATATTTCAAAAACTAAGGTAATAAATCTATGTTCAACATAAAGCCAAAATCCTGCATAAACATGTTTTTTACTTACTTTTATGATACAATATTTATTCACTTTCATACAATATATACAATATAGCATGTGGGCACAGTCCTGTTGATCTTCGGCCAAATTTTTCTTACCCCGTGCCAGTGTTAATACTAATATGTCAGTATATGTATATATATATATATATATATATATATATATATATATATATATATATATATATGTTGCTATGATGTTTTGTTTGTGTATGAGCAATGAGTGTAGTGTTTTAAAATAACATATATATGTATAGGGTTTTTATCGCGGTTCTAAAAGAATTAGTTTGTAAGTACTTAAATTATCTTTATTATAACTATTATGAAACACACATATATATCTAATATAGACAATAAAAATTTAGAACAACCTATCTTAAATTTGAAATTCTTACAACAATTAAATTATATTAACAAAATTTGGTACCCTTCTATCACTAAATGCCTAAATGAAACTGTTTTCCAAAATGAAGGGTATAATCACCACTCAATATCTTCTTTATCAGCCTCGATTATCCTTGTTTTTGTAAAATTACACTTTCCAAATATACCGCAATGATTTAATTATCAGCTTCTACCAATTTAAATTATTTTTCTTCTTAATAGCATTTATAAATGGAAAAAATATTTTTCTTTATTTATTGTTTCTTCTTTGCTTCATACTTATAAACTTATTTTTTCTTCTTAATAACCTCTAATCACCATATAGATATTATAATTTTAATATACTTTCAAATACTATAAAACGTTGAATCACTGATTACTGCATACTGTATTTATTTATATTAACGCATTTGCAATTTGTAATATATTTCTTATTTTGTTATTTTAATTCCTACAATCCTTTTGCAATTTTTTCTCTCTTGAAAATAATATCAAAAATAAGTTAAGACGTTTCTCGACTACTTTATATCCTGCTAATGTTATTGCAACATTAATTATTTCCCAGCCATAATCGTTGTAACCAGTAAATTTCACCATACAATTTTCATCCGAGCAGGTAGACCCAATCGATTTCCATTACACTTCCACCTTCCCATTTAAGTTTATTCGATTGTGGTATATGAATTTCCACCCTAAAATTACACCGAAATACCAATAGCTTCCACCATTAACTTAGTGACTCACACCCTAAGCATAAGTCTAGTCATGTAGAAGGGCAAGGGCGGCTCGCAATACTGTTTGCGTTGTTTGCGTCGCGTGTTAGCTTTTATAAATTATCTACCTTTGAGAAACACTGAGTAATTATAGTTCGGTTACTCACTTTGTTTGACGCATTTTAAATATTGTAGCTTAATTATATTAACCAATCTTACTTTATCTTCGAATTCAGACTTGGCCGTCCTCACATTCAATCGTTTCAGAAATATATTGGCTGTTGCGAAAAATAATTTTTCCACCGTACGATTAGATAACTGCATGATATCACGTAACCATAAGAAATAATCAGGGACAGAGGTCTTCAGAGACAAACAATACACGATATCACGATTACCACTATACTCCTTTCGGGGGTCAGAACTGAAGAGAGTGAGACGTAACTACGAGAGTGTGAGTAAGATTGGATTCCATGTCATTAAGGCCTTTTGCAATATTTTAGTTCTGGTTATTTCTTTATGACCTGGTCTATTTTTAATTATCAACTGCCATCAATTCAATTTATTAATTCAATCAAATCAAAATAAAATTCACACTCAAATATCTTCAATAAACAATATCTCTTATAATAATTATCAAACTTGTGTTCTACGTACGTAAACCTTCAAAATTAATGGTACATAAAATATAAATTAAAATCTCAAATCACAATTGTTGTTCTAAATCTCCTAATCAAAATATTCCTATCTTTTCTAAAGCAAGTGTAAAAAATTGTATTGTCGATAAAAATAACTTATGAATAGCAAAACTATCTCTCTCTGATGATGAGTTGTCCAAATCCTTGTTCCTTGTAGCCTACACTCTCTATTCTTAGCATTCCCCTAGGTAACAGCAATCTTACAACAAATTGTTGCAAGTCTATTGTCTTTAATGATCTCCTTCAAATTGACGTATCGTTCAAATTATGCTAGCCTCTTCTCCTCTCGATAAACTGAATCTCTCGTTCTAGCCTGAACAGTAACTCTTGGAATATCTTCTCCTCACGATAAACTGAATCTCTCGTTCTAGCCTGAACAGTAACTCTTTTAATATAAGTAGAAAATATAACTTACAATATTTTACTGGATCAGCCTCTGTCAGATACACTAACTCCACGAAAACTCACAAACATTCACTTCTGCTGCTTCCTACCTCTGGGGAACTACCCGAGAACAACGGCCGTTCACCTTGCACCCTTGGAAACCAACTCCCTATTTTTTCTTCCTCAACAAACTAGTTAAATTTTCATTCTTACCAACCATATCCCACCTTTTCAATCTCCTCCAATCAAAGCTCGCCACAATTCCCCATCTCTTCATTTAGACAACAAACAATAATTTTATCTACAATTATAAATTTCATAAAAACTATTAATATCGGTTAATCGGTTTCTACAAATTCTTAAGAACTAACAGAGAAATATATTTCTAAACATCTATTCTATTATCCTAATTACTGTACAAGTCCATTTGGAAAACCCGCTCGCATTGTCTTGTTTCACTAATTTCACTCGAATATACTTTACAAAGAAAATAATTTATGCATATCTTAAATTTTGTTTGCTACAGGTAATCCAAAGATAAAGGTCTTTCACTTCTTCGAAATATCTTTTGTAGTTTATTAGTCGAATTATTTTAATTATTGAATTTTTGAACTTTTAAATATATTAAGCAAACCAATATTTTTCTCGATTTTACATATAACAATATACATACATATATATATATATATATATATATATATATATATATATATATATATATATTTTATAAAGATATATATCAACGTTGCTACTACAATGCATCAAAATGGCTACTTTTTAGTTAGCTGTACCAAAAAAGCTTCATTTTTTTCATTTCATTTCATTCATTTTTATTATCCACATCAGAAAGTTAACTCGGAATAACAGCACACAAAGTTCGGTAACTTTAAACATTGTTTTAAAGTTTTTATAAATGCCAATTTAGTCACGTACGTGGACACCGATTGACTTAATGGCTGAGAGCCGGTAAGAATAACATTAAGGTATAGTTCAGTCCAGTATTAATAGTAAAGGTATATATTTGTAGAATTTTTATAAATAAGTAACATGATTTTACTTACCTCTACGATATTTTCAATTTGTATCGGTTTCTGAATCTTGAACACACCGAATTTCTTTAAAAACTTACGAGAAGTTTGTTACATAACCAAATATTTACATAGTAGATGACACAAGCGCCATCCCTCCATGGTATTCCTATGCAGGTTTCTTATTTGAAAATTAGGCATATAAAAAGTTTATTTTAAAATTTTGTATTGTAACTTTGTATTAGTATGTCAAACGATTCCATTTATATTACAGCATAGTTCAAATTGTATTTAGTTAAAATTGTCGACCGATTTTTAGTGTTTATGCCATTTTTTCTTTTCCTCCGGTGCGACAGTGCGACCTCCCAGTGCGACAGAGAAAATTGACGCATAGCAGTAATCTCTGTCTAATGGGCCGGATTTATCTACAACGTAACCATCTCATTGGCCATTTATCTCACGTGGTCAATAAACTTGGCAAATTCGAAAGAGATAAAGGTACTGCTTTGCATCAGTTTTCTCTGTCGCACTGGGGGAACGGACTGGTATTGCAACGATCACTCTATCTTGTATTACATTTCTATGTTTATAACTTGATTTAAAAGAACCACAATTTTTTAGTTTTTAATTTATTTAGGCACTATTTTAAGCACATTAATGTTTAAATGAAAATTTGAAAAAAAAAATCACCAATTTTTTTGAACCACTGTGCAGATAACACAATTGGTAAAAATAAAGATAATCAGTTTTTTGTGTTTCCTGTTTTTTTTTTTGTTAAAATCAAGTTAACTCTGCAGTAGACGCACCCTGACTGTAAGTCCGGCCCATATGTTATGCACCCATAAATTTATTATTAGACAGCACTCAGTCTAGCTTTTAACAGTATATGTTAGAATTGTTTCAGCATGCATTATTCTCGAAGGACATAGTTTAGCGTTTAGTTGTATGAAATATATTATCATTTTCGGAGTGTAAGTCCGACGCGTTTACTAAAGTTACATTTAGTTTGTATACAAAGAATTTCAAAAATCAGGTAAAATAATTAAATATTTTATAATATATATATATATATATATATATATATATATATATATTATATATATATATATATATATATATTCGGTTTTTTAGGCGTTACGCCCGTCCAATAGATATCTATGGAGGAGTATCACCGAGCCGCAAGCCCTTATCTCTTGCCGTACTGCTCCACCATAGGCCGATCAGATCATAGCATATTCTAGTCTAAGCCGCAGATTCATCTAAAATTTTAAACTGCTGCGTTAGACTTTTTGTTTTCTGTACACCGAGCTGGGGCTCGATCCCACATCCACTGAACTATTCGACGAATGAGAGGCAGCCGCACAGCCCGCTGAGCTATCTGATTGACAAAATATTTTATAATACCTGCCCTAAAACTAGTATTATTTTTTTGTACAGATGATGTGTGATTATGAAAGGGTATTGGGTAAAACGGAGTACGAAGAGACTATGAAATTATTGACGACAATGAAATGTTTCTTGTAATCTTCAACATTTAAAATCTCCTGTTGATATATGGAATACATTTTTTACAAATGAAATTCTCAATACTATAGTTCTGCTTACAAATCAGAAGATAGAAGCAGTGTCTACTAACTTTGTTCGCTAGAAAGACCACAAACCAACCAATACTGCAGAAATTAAAGCATTACTTGGTTTGCTTTACCTTTACCTGCTTTATCTTGCAGGTGTTCGTAAAGCAAATCGTCTCAACACTGAAGATCTTTGGAAGAACGACGGCATAGGACTCGAAGCATTTCGTCTAACTATGAGTATAAGCAGATTTAGATTTCTAATGCGTTCCTTCGATTTAATGATCCAAATATTCGTGATCAGCGCAAACAACTAGACAAATTAGCCCCTATCAGAGATATTTTTGACCACTTTATAGCTTCAAAACAAATTATGTTTATTCTGAATATGTTACGGTAGACGAGAAATTAGAATGATTTAGAGGTCGATGTACATTTTGACTGTACATACCGACTAAACCAAATAAGTATGGTATTAAAATTTTTGCACTATGTAATGCCAAAATTTTCTACACGAGTAATATGGAAGTTTACGTAAGCACTTAACTGGATGGTCCATACAAAACAGACAATACTGCCAAATCTATCGTAGAACGTTTGTATGAACATATGGATCCAACCGGAATGTAACAACTGACAACTGGTTGACCAGTTTACCTCTTGCTATGAGTTTAATTCATATAAGCTTACTTTTTTATGGACGATACGCAAAAATAAATCGAAATTACCCCCAGAGTTTATACGAGTAAGAGACCACTTGGATCTAGTATGTTTGCATTTAGACCATATTATACATTGATATCTTTTATATCGAAAAAAAAAATAAGAATGTTTTGCTTATATCTTCTTTATACGATGATGATGATATACATTCAGTTACCAATAAGCCAGAAATTATAGAGTGGAAACAAAGTGCGGAGTGGACGTTGTGGACCAGTCTTGTGCTTAATATAATGTTGTCAGAAATACAAGAAGATGGCCACTCAAATTATTTTATTGTATCCTGAATGTTGCAGGGATAAATAGCCTTATAATATATTCTGCAAATAATCCAAATTTAAAAATCAAACGAATGAATTATAGAAAAGAAAATTGTGACAAATAGAGAGTCACACATGACTTTTGTAGATCTTGAGAAGGCATATGACACAGTCCCGCTAAATAAACTATGGGAAGTCCTCGGCACATCAAACATACATCAAACATTGGTTAGTGCTCTCAAAGATCTATATTATGGTTCAAACTCCCAAATGAAATTCGGAAACCTCTAAGTGAAAAATTTGCAGTTACTAAGGGTCTCAGACAAGGATGTTGTATCTCTCCGACTCTATTTAAGATTTATATCTCTGCAGCTCTGAAACAATGAAAAAGGAAAGTCAAAGGAATGGGTATACAATTGAACGATCAGGATTACATATATACTTTACAGTTTGCAGATGATCAGGTGGTGATCTCAAATGACAAAAATGACATGGAATACATGCTTAGAAAACTATTTGAAGAATACAACAAGAAGAAGCAGAACAACTCGATATCGATGACAATCAAAAAATAAATCCATGCAACGAATATAAATACCTGGGCGTCATCTTCGACCGTAGTGGAAAAGACGAACGAGAAATAGAACATCGAATTGTACAAGCACGAAGAGCTATAGCATGTTGGAACGAAGTTCTATGGAGGAAAGAAATATCAAAGAAAAGAAAATGGAACATCTATAAGACAATGGTTAAAACTAGCCTACTTTATGGAGCTGAGACATGGAGAATAACGGAGAAATATAAGAAAAAGGTCGAAGCCACGGAAATGGATACCATCAGAAGATCGAGGAGAATATCAAGAGCCGACAGAATACGGAATGAAGTGATGAAACAACAAATGGGTATAGAGGGCACTATAGTTGAGGATACTCAACATACTCACCGTGTTGATGTCCAACTCAACCAAGCCATGCGAACTATATCGGGCACAATTAAGACCACGCCCACTTACTGGTTACCAGCTTTGAGTCATATAGCTCCACCATCCATCCGCCGGGAACATGCCCTTGTCAGAGAATTTACAAAAATCAATACTGATCCTGAGCTCCGCTCCCATGTCGGAACTTGCGCCAGAGACATAAATAGGCTCCGTTCAAGACACCCGCCTCTAAAAACATCAAAAAGGCTAGTAGATCAAAACTTTAATGTAACTGAACGGTGGAGAGAGAACAATGGGAGAATAACGCTGCACCAGCTAACTGGAACATGCCATGTATTACAAGCAAACCTGAGGGCTTCAACCAACCGAGACGAATTTGGACCACACTCAATAGAATAAGGACGAACTGTGGCAGATGTTCCGACTCACTTTTTAGATGGGGAAAAATACAATCACCAAATTGCGACTGCGGCGCCGAAAGGCAAACAGTAAAACACATGGTAGAGGAATGCCCGATTAGATCCTATAATGGCAACCCTTCAGATTTCCTGGAAGCTACAAAAGAGTCAATCGAATATATTTATAATCTAGATGTTTGTTTGTAGAATAATATTTTTATATTTACTGTTGTTTGTAATTTATATAATTTATATTTATATATTTATATTTATATGAACCTGTGATGTAGCCATACGCTAAATAAATAAATAAATAAATATAGTTGAGGATATTGAGAGAAAACAGCTCATATGGTATGGGCATGTGAGCCGAATGGGGGACGAAAGATTGCCTAAAAAAAACGATGATGTGGCAACCTCCAGAGAAGAGGAAACGAGGAAGACCACCACAGAGTTGGAACCTGGTAGTTAGGAAAGCGATTAGCGCTCGAAATCTGGACGAAGTCCTAACTCAAGACAGAATACAGTGGCGTAAGACGTAAGTGGCAGTGGGAGTCGGACGTCGTAAGACGTTATAAAACCGAATATATATATATATATATATATATAATATATAATATATATATATATATATATATATATATATATATTTCCTTTTACAACTTTTTCAGTCATTAGTATATGACCAAAACAGAAAGTACATGCGACTTTGTCAAATCTTCCGAAAACTCTAAAAGTTAGACTATAAGAACCTTTGCGGTATAGAAGAAGAAGCTGTTCCGGTACAACCGACAGCTAACAAAAGGGGACGTTGCAGTATTTGTGATTCTAAAAAAAAATCGACCAACAAATTATTTTTGTATTTTCTGCAAAAAATATCTGTGTTTATGTCAGTATTATCTGTAATAATTGTTCCCAAGAAAAGTATACCTATACGTGTACCCATGATACTATGAATAACAAGATAGGATCTTCCCGTAGCTCAAAATCGGTCGGGTTCGCGCATGCCGTCATTGGAGACTAGAATTTGAATTCTTGTTAAAGTTAAATGAGATTTGTATGCATTCTGTGATGAAATTACTAGACGAAAATAAGTTAAGAGGTTTAATAATTACAATAATCGTACACATAAGGATATCTCCAAACTATTTATTAAAGATTATTTATTGATATATACAAAAACTGGCATTTCGAACGTGCAAGTCTCCAATGACGTCACAACAATATGCGCAATATCTTATCTTATAGTCATAGTATCATGCGTGTACCTATACGTGTTTTCATTAATTTTTGTAAATCACATGTACATACCTATAAGTTTATTTTATAACTTTAGTAATATAAAACGGTTTTACAAGTAGCGGGAGTAGCTTTTTGTTATCAGACTCTCAGTCCGGATGGCGGGTGCGTCTACTAAAGTTATTAAATGAGACGCGTCTCATTTAGAACGGGTAAAATCACAGCCTCGAAAAGCGGCATTATAAATAGGTTTAAGTATTTTAGTTTATTGGGCAGTATTTGATTTTAATATAGATATTTTAACAATCTTATATCGTAGTTATCCAGTCCTGCTGCTTGTATGCACTTAAAAAGTGTATTGTGTTCAACTGGGTCAAATTGCTTATCGAATTCGATAACACATACGTATATGTTCTTTCATAATTCAGAACTTTCATAACTCACAACAAGCCATTTCTAAACCCGAATTGCTATTGCCAATTATACTTTTACATACAAGAAATATTTGGTTCTGTAAAATTCGTAAAAAATGTGCATGGCTTATCAAAGTAATCAGTCTCAAATTATTGAATTTCGTCGGTCTGTTTTTCTTTGGCCTTGTTATGAACCAATTTTAAGTTTATCTAATCAATCATCTAGTATTATTTCATCTTTTTAATTTGATTAAAGAAACCAGTCAAGTAGATAAATTTCTTTCTTGTCTAAAATCTTAAGTAGCTCAGCAGAGCCTTGATCTGCTCTACTGTGTATGTCTATGTCTATTGTCTACTGTCTTTGTCGTTTTCACAAATAGTATGTATAAGTATGTGTAGCGCCTTTTCGACTAGTCTCGTCAAAACGGTCACTGTTCTCTTCAATTTCCCGTATTGTTGTTGCTAATTATAGATATTTTCATTGGCATCTTTAAGTAATTGAGCATTTTTTGATTTTTTTAATTCTAAGTATAATGTATGACCAATTTTTTGTGAAAATTGAAAAAGTTAAAGGTTCTTATTGATGGTCTTCTATTTATTATCAAAATCATCGGACGAAAGTTGTGCCCTTGCTTAATTTTTCGTTTGAAGTTAAAGGAGTTTTCATAAACTCTTTTCTTATAAAATCGAGTTATGTTATATCATACTAATATTAGTTGATAGTTCTGTTTATGTTTGGTATTTTCATTAGTTTGTTCATTTCTTTAATAATTTGATGTATATGTTCACGTATCTGCTAATTCCTGAATAAGTTGAGCAATGTTCTATTTGGATTAGACAGCTTTGTTAATTTCTCTAGCTTGATTTTTATTATGATGCAGAGTAAATTATGGTTTGAATTTGTTTCAGCGCCAGGGTAAATTTTGACATTTTTGGTGTCAATAATTTGAATTGTGTGCAACTGACAGTGGTTCAGTTAGTAAACAGAAAGCACGATTTAGTTCTAGGAAGAGAATAACCATTAATACTGTAGAACTTTTCTGGAAAATGTGTATACTTGTAGCAATGAATTAGTTTATAAAAGAGACTAAGACAAACGCAATTTTAAATCAGGATATATCAACTATTGCACATATACTTCTGCAATAATTATTTAACTATTTTTGATGTATTTACAAATTCAATTTCTAAATATAATTAATTTAGAAATTCAATTTCGTTCAAGAGGCCGAAATTTCGAATAAACACTTGTCTTAAATGTTTCGTTATTACTTGGTGCCAATAAAACCAGAACGGCGCCTGGCAGAACTGGTGAACTGGTAGATTTGTAGTAGTAACTCGAATTTTTAAATAGGGATAATATATAAGCTCATTGTTCAAATGAAACTTTCAAAAAAACATCCCCAATTTTTTTTGAGCCAGTGTGCAGATAAACAGAATTGATACAACTAAAAATCAGATTTTTGTGTTAAAATCAAATTAATGTTACTCATGCCGTTTTATCTTAACAGCGTCGATATTGACAAATCGGGTGACAAATGGCAGCCAGACAAATCGTCATATGAAAAGCGTCATTAATAGGTTTAAGTACCTCTTTCAATTTATTTCGTGGTATTTGATTGTAATTGTAATTTGATGGTAATGTAAAGCATCAGGACCTGGAGACATCCCAATTGAGTTGATAAAGTATGGACCAAAAATGTTACATGAGATGTTGGTTCATTCAACTATTTAACAAATGCTTAAAAGGACAAAATATCCCTGACGATTGGAATATTGGATACATCAGCTCAATATTCAAGAAAGGGATAAACGCAAATGCTCTAATTATAGGGCTGTTATTAGCTCAGTGTTATTAGCTCAGCTTAACTGTTATTAGCTCAGTGGGGAAGTTGTACGGTCGAATAATAAAAAAAAGGAATAGAATCAGAATACGAAGACGTAGAAGAACAAAATGGATTTCGTGCAGGAAGATCATGCACTGATGGTATATTCGTTGTGCAGCAGGTAATCGAAAAACGGAAGGTAATGAATCTATCTACCCACCTATTGTTTTTAGATTTAGAGAAGGCATACGATACGGTACCTTTGAAAAAATTGTTTCAAACATTGACGAAAGTAGGTCTTAGTAGAGAGTATGTGTATGCTATCGCAAATATATACAAAAATGCAAAAAGTGTCGTTAAAGAAGGAAACTTTATATCTGAATCATTCTCAATAACAAAGGGGCTTAAATAAGGATGTTGTCTATCTCCGACCTTATTTAAAATATATATTCAATCATCGCTAGAGCAGTGGAGAAAAACAAGTATCTGGAATTGGAATAAACATAGGCGATGGTAAATGTCTAACAACTTTATTTTTCGCAGATGATCAGGTAGTCGTAGCGAATGATGAGTAAGACATGAACTACATGTTTAGAAAACTAAAGAAAGAATATGAAAAATGGGCCCTCAATATGAATATGTCAAAGACAGAGTATCTTAAAATAGGAGATGATAAAAAAGATCCAGAATTAGATACTAGAAACATAAAAACATGCAAAGAATATAAATATCTCGGATCCATAATATCTAAAGAAGGTACTACCAAAAAAGACATCGAAAACAAAACGCAGCAGGAAAAAAAGCGGTTAACATTTTAAACTCTCTACTATGGTCTATCTATCGAACCTTGGTAGAGCCTATTATGACATATGAGTTTATGAGAACTTATGGCAGAAGTTTGGCAGATCACAAAAAAAGATAGAAAAAATAGAAGTAGTAGAAGTGGATTTTATAAGGAGAGCTTGTGGTGTATCCAAAAAAGATCATATCAGGAATGAAGATATTAGAAGGAGGACAAATACTGTATATTCCAGTGTAGACAGAATTGAAACGAGACGACGGGTGTGGTATGGTAACGTAAAGCGAATGAATGAATATAGATGGCCCAAGAAAGCTTTAAATTACATATCACAACAAAGAAGAAGAAGAGGAAGGCTTTCAGTTACCTGGGAAGAAAATGTACGACACATAATAAGAGATAGAGCCATCAAAGAAGACGAATGGATGGACAGAAAACGATGGCGGTCGAAATGCGAGAGGTCGCAGAGACTGTAGGAACCTCGTTTATATACATATATATATATATATATATATATATATATATATATATATATATATATATATATATATATAATAAATAGGAAGAAGGAAGATCTTAAATAAATCTAACAAAAGGGGAACCGACGAATATAGAGAACTTAATAGGCAGATTAGAAAAGGCATCAGACAACAAAAAAGAAAAGAAAACGAAAAATTAATAACAACAACTATTGAAAAAAATAAGAGTATGAAATGTCTCAGACCGACACTAGGACGACGTCAAATGATATCATTAATAGGAAAAGACGAAAATGAAATCACAAGTAGAGAAAACATACTGACACGAATAGAAGAATTTTACACAGAACTTTACAGATCACATCAACAAGATGATGAGATGAGACCAGCACGGAAATTAATAAAAAATGTTGGATCAGAAATAATGCCAAAAGTAACAATTTCAGAGGTAACTACAGCATTGGAAAACATGAAGAGAAATAAAGCTGCAGGAGAAGATAGTATTACCACAGATATGATATTAGAAGGAGGTAAGGAACTAATTGCAATTGTAACTAAGCTTGTGGACAGTTGTTTACATCAGGGCAAAGTCCCTAAGAGCTGGAACAACTCTAAAGTAATCTTATTGCACAAGAAAGGTGATAGTCGAAAATTGGAAAACTACAGACCCATCAGCCTACTGTCACACCTGTTTAAAATACTCACCAAAGTCATAGCTACTCGACTAACAAGGAAATTAGACGAATACCAACCATATGAACAGGTAGGTTTTAGAAAAGGCTATTGAACTTCCGATCACCTGTAAACCACAAAAATATTAATAGAAAAATGTAACGAATACAAGTTTCCAGTTTTCCTTGCATTTGTAGACTACGAAAAAGCTTTCGATACCATAGAACACACGGCCGTAATAAACGCAATGCAAAATTGTAGAATAGACAGCAGATATATTAACTTAATAAAAGAAACTATGAACCAAGCTACAGCTACATACTACCTAAATGAAAATGAACACACGAACCCTGTACCATTAAACAGGGGAGTCAAACAGGGAGATACTTTATCACCCAAACTGTTCACCTTAGTTTTGGAGGACGTTTTTAAAAACCTAAATTGGAAATATAAGGGAATAAACATCAATGGCCGCTACCTCAGTAATCTACGATTTGCAGATGACATAATCCTGATAGCTACTGACCTACAAGAAATGCAAACCATGCTTGTAGAACTTCATACCGAATCTTCTAAAATAGGACTGAAAATGAATTTAAACAAAACAAAAGTCATGCACTCCGAAGACACCGTGACAATAATAAACGATAAAGTTATAGAAAAAGTTGAAGAATATATATATACTTGGGACAAAAAATAATCCTAAATAGGGAAATTCAGACTGAAGAAATAAAAAGAAGAAGAAAGTTAGCTTGGGCAGCATTCGGTAAACTGAACTATATACTCAGAAATCAACAAATTCAATTACATCTTAGATCTAAAGTTTTTGATGCATGCATTATTCCGATATTAACTTATGCGGCACAAACATGGACAATCACAAAAAAGAATATGAATATACTTAGAGTCACTCAACACGCGATGGAAAGAGCACTGCTAGGTATATCACTTAAGGACAAGAAAACAAACACATGGATAAGACAGAAAACCAAAGTCACCGATGTGGTGCAAAAAGCATTAAAGCTGAAATGGGAATACGCTGGACATGTAGCTAGGAGCGATCTAAACAAATGGCACAGATCAATTTTAACCTGGAGACCATACCAACACAAAAGACCCAGAGGCAGACCTCCTATGAGATGGACAGATGATCTGAAAAGGACTGCCGAAAAATTGGCTACAAGTAGCGTACAATAAAACCCAATGGAAAGGAAGACTTGAAGAGGCTTATGTTCAGATGTGGACGTGAATGGCTAGACGAAGAAGAAGAAGAAGAATATATATATATATATATATATATATATATATATTATATATATATATATATATATATATATATATATATATATATATATTATTGTAATATACATATTTTAGCAATCTTATATCTTAGCGTGAGTCCTGCTGTTTTTAGAGTAAATTATGGTTTGAGTTTGTGTCAGTGCCAGGATAAATTTTGACATTTTTGTGTCAATAATTTAAATTACGTGCAACTGCCAGTGGTTCAGTTCAGTTTATTTAGTTCAATTTAGTTCATTCTGTACCAGATAAAATGGTAGAGAGGATTAATGGAATGTATGGGCAAATTTATTTCGAAAATTGTATCCGTACAGTGAGGAGAATCCAGAACGAGAACCTTTGATCCTCAATTATATGAAGAATTCTTCTTCTTCTTCTTCTTCTTCTGCCCTTTAATTCGTCCAATTTTGAACATAGGCTTCCCCAGTTTCCTCCATTCGCTTCTGTTTTGTGCTTTCTGTTTCCAGTGTATTCCTCCTATCTTTCTAATGTCATCTCCCCATCTCATCTGGGGTCGTCCTCTTGCTCTCTTTCCTGTCCATGGTCTCCATTGTTGTATCGTGTTGTTCCACCTATTGTCTGTTTGTCTGGCGTTATGACCTGCGAAACTCCATTTTAGCCTGGCTATATGTTGACCTGCGTCTTTGACTTTTGTTTTGTTTCTTATCCAGATGTTTTGCTTCTTGTCTTTTAATTTTACTCCCAACATTGCTCTCTCCATGGCTCTTTGTGTCTTCACTATCTTATCCATGTTTGCTTTGGTCAGAGTCCATGTTTGGCATGCGTATGTGAGAATTGGGAGTATGCACTGGTCAAACACTCTTGTTTTTAAGTACTGTTGTATTTTCTTATTCTTTAGGACCCATATGAAGAATTAAAGAAGATTAATCCAACGAATGAGCAAATTCATTTTCAGAACATTAAAGTGAAACTTATGTCCAAACATCAAATATATTGATCGAGAATTGTCTTGTTACGAGTTCATTAAATTCGTCAAGCAGATTGTTAATTTATGTAATTACTTTCTTCTCTGACCAACAAGCGGTCAAAATCGAACTCTTAACGATAAAAACAATTCACTGCAGTGTCAAGTATCTAAATATTTCTTGGACGCAGAACTGGCACATTTTAAAATTAAAATGGAAAGTTCAATGAACAATAAATGCTTAAGATCCCAACCTCAAAACATTATTTCTAACAAGTTTATTACAAAAAAAGTTAATTCAGGTAAAGTTTTGGTAGATTTAAAAAAAGTTTAATACATCATTCATCATAATTATTAGCACAACACTTGCTCGAAACGTTTAAGCAACTCTTGGTTATTCTGTGTAGTTGACGACGTTTCGGCCCCTTATGCTAAGATTGGTGTGATTCGTATTATATACATGGTAAGTTTAATTTTTCTTAGAAGAATTACTTCAGGGATTACCCTTCTTTTCATTTCATCGCTCACATTGTTGTCCTTATTCAGTAACGGACCTAGATAGTTAAGTATGTAAAGATACTTATACCTTGTAAATGAACATCGTCAATTATTAGTCTAGGTGTCTGATAACCAGACTCGTAGACGCACATATATTTCGTTTTTTGGAAATATTTTTTTAGTCCCATTTGATCTAGCGGTTATGTCAATGTCGTCTGCATATCTAACTAATTTGTATTAATTAGGTCTCACTTGTAACATTTTCGTATACACGTTTATAAAGGAGGTACGATAGTCCGTTACCTTGTCTTAATCCGTTTTTTAAACGGAGGGACCTGCACTATTATAAAACATAATTAAACAGTCAACTGCCATTTAATAGTAATAAACTTATAATTTGCTTTATAAGACTAATCAACTAAGTAAATAATAAAACTTTTCGTCACAACTGTGTAGACGGGTTTGAAAGTTGAAATGTGTGGTATGAGGTATATCAAAAAGAGTCTCATCTAGCGATTTATCATTTTTTAATGGAAATTTTAATGGAAATTAAATGAAAATGGAAATATTAAATAAACAATCAAAACATCAAACTCATTATTTTGCTCATAACTTAAAAATTTCGTTAACAGGCAACATTTTCAGCAAAAAAAACACAAAAAGAGATATGCTAAATTAAAATCGAAATATAAACAAAAACGTTATAACAAAATAAACAACAAAATCCTTGTTTTTTAATATCGTTAATAATTTTTTATTATGTATTAAAATTTATTTACATATACCCGAACTTCAGTGTCTTATCGTGTTTGAATTGTGTGCAATAGATGGGCCAGATCGGTTAAAAAGGTTTGTGGAATTGAATGTTTTTTTATATATATTAAACACCTACTGTGTTTATTTATACCATTTGAGTCTGGTTTAATTACTACTTAAATACTGGCTTAATTTTCTAAAGGATGCCTTCTAACAGCATCCTCTAGGGTCTAGAGCTCATAGGGTAATATGACGTCCTCTTATTTTATCTAACAACTATGCACTAATACCTAACACGCAAGTTCACAACACAGCACTATTCTCTGCTTTTACACTAATTACACTTAACACTAACTCAAATGATTTTGTTCGTTTAAGTCTTCTTTCTATCCCAGTATTATCGAGGAGCTAGATGACCTCGATGTTTACGTGTTTATGGATCCGTTGTTCGTGACTACCTGCCATCTTCTTGATAATTTTATTTACATCGTACATCTCAAGGTCCTTGTGGAGGTCGACATTTCTGATGTACCAAAAAGCATCAACGAGGTTCCTTAGTACTTTATTCTGGAATATCTGGATGATCTGGATATTACTTTTATTAGCACAGCCCCATAGTTGGCAACCATAAATTCATACTGGTCTTAGTATTTGCTTATGTATTAGTTGTTAATTATCTGTGGACAAAACTGAATTTCTTCCCATCAGCCAATACATTTTCTTGTAACGAATACGTAGTTCCTCTCTTTGCTTTTTGATATGATCTTTCTAGCTAAGCTTTCCTTTAAGTGTAATACCCAAGTATTTTGCAATAGATGTGTGCGTTATTTGGGCATCATTTATTCTAATTGGAATGTTTTGGATTTTTTTTGTTTGTAAAATGAACGTAAATTGATTTAGACTCGTTTAGTTTGATTTTCTTTTTTTGTCCACTTATGAATTTTAATTATTGACAACTGTAATTTTTCTGCTGCTTCTTCACTGGTATCACCTACTGCTAGAATGGCAGTATCATCTGCAATTGAACTAGAATGGGTATCAGTCTAGTTCAGGTATGTCGCATGTGTACAACAGGTAGAGGACCGGACCTAATACATTTCCTTGAGGGACTCATGCTTTAATTTCTTTTTAATGAATTTAAGGAATTTAATGTAATTATAAGATTTTTTGAAAAAAACAGCTAATTTTATTGGTCCAGATAATTTAACTAAATACATCTCAATAATCCGGGACTAATTTCCTTTGTTAAGATAATATACTATAAACTGTGGTAAAAGAATTATGTTTATGTTTACTGGTGTACTTACGGTGTTAGTATTAATGGACAAATACTTGTCTTATGCGAACCCTGAACTGAACATCTAGTGTACCAACTATGAAGCCATAAGGCCTATAATTGCTTTATTACTGTATCCATAGTTTTTCACCTTGTAGCAAAATTCTTTATACCACTAGAAAAACTTTGCGGACTGTTTATTTTCATAGAAACCTTATATGATGTATGTTACATTAGCATCAGAATTTAATAGTATGCATGGTGATCCTATTTGAAGCCACACTGTAGCTCTAGTATAGCATCAGTTTTTATTTTTTTTTATTTTAATTATTTTTAGCTGTTTTTATATACTTACTACTTTCCGTGTCCGGAACACGAACAGCTTTAAATTTTGTATTTATAATGGTTGGCCACATAGATGGCCCTGTCATTCGCTAAGAATAGGTCTTCTTCTGTGCAGGTCTCTCTCATCTCTGTGCTTGATATTAGATGGTGATTATTTTGAACCGTGCCACAGTCGCAGGTATTGTTCAACTGGTATCCACATTTCTTCAGGTTACTAGACGTGAAACGCCAGTTCTTAGTCTGTTTAGCGCTTTCCATATGCGATACGGCAAATTGTGTCCAGCAGCCATTTCCTCTGGGGTAGCAAAATGTGTTGTACTTGACGCTTGGCATAGGTGAATTCGGCGCGTCTTTGGCTCTTCGGGAAGAGATCGTGATATTTTCAGAAAGCTTTTCCGAGAACTTAATCTACTTGGCTGAACTTGGTGGTCATACAAGGGCTGTCTTCGATCTGTCTCCAGCTTCTTTCGTTCTATGTCTGAAGTAACGTGTCTTCTAATAGCAGGTGGAGCGATTCCAACTATAAGGTAGACCTCTTCGATAGGTGTCGGTTTCAAGCAACCAGATATTATACGAACCGTTTTATTTAACGCGACATCGACGTTTTTGTGTGAGCAGAGTTTTCCCACACTGGTGTTCCAAACTCGGCGGCAGAAAAACATAATTCTAAATAAAGATACGGAGAGTGTGTGGTTGTGCTCCCCATTTTGTGTTTGTAAGTTTGCGGATAATATTATTTCTGGCGCTTACTTTGTTCTTTATATCTCGACAGTGATATCTATAAGACAGAGTTCTATCAAGACGTTCGCCAATGTATTTTGGAATCTCATTGTGTTCTAGCATCTGACCACGCCATTCCACCCCCAGTATCCTTCGGGTATGCTTGTTTCTAAGGTGGAAACCACACAACTGGGATTTTGTAGGATTGGGTTTCAGATAGTTTTCGTTATAGTATAGTGCTCTAAGTCTTTTAGGGCATCTGTCAGTTTCACTTCAACTTTATTGAAGGTATTTCCCTGAGCTGCCACAGCTGTATCATCCGCGTAAATAAATTGTCTTGTTTGTTGGTTTTTGGGTTGATCGTTGGTTGTAAATGTTTTATAGCAATGGCGCGAGGACACTTCCTTGTGGGAGTTCATTTCTTTGATCCATCTACTGACTGTTCTTGGACTGGAGCGTTACGCAGAAGCGTCTATTCTGGAAAAGACATTTCATTAACCTTGTTAGTCAGAAATCGTTTGTAATTGCTTAGACTTTTACCAGCAGCCGTTGATCGTTAACTGTGTCATAGGCGGCAGTCAGGTCTATGAACGCTACTCCTGTTATTTATTTTCGTTCAAACCCATCTTCAATATGTTGGGTGAGATTAAGACTGCAGCAACATTTTCCAGATCTAAACCTTGCTCGTTTAGAAATAATTTTAGTGTCCACAGATTAAGCGATCCGGTTTAGTATCATTCTTTCGAACGCCTAGAAAAGGTGACACAAAAGAGAGACAGGCCTAAAACTCTTTGTATTAGCCGGATCCTTTCCCATTTTTAAGAGGGCCACTACGGTAGCTTTCCTCTAGATTTTGGGGATTTGGAATGTACGGACGCAACAATTCATCATTTTTACGAGCCACTTTAGGGATTTTGGTCCAAAGTGCTTTATTTGTTCTGTTTGTATATAATCTAGGCCAGCCTCTTTATTACCTTTCATTTGGTGGATCGCACCTCTGATCTTCTACTCCAGGCAAAAGGAAGTGTCTTCTTCGTCGATATTTCGTTGTACTCCCACTTTGTTCTTTTTTTATGTCGTCTTACCATTTGTCAGAAGACGATGGGCGTATCTGATCGGGTGTTACTTTTGTCAGATTGGGTGCCGGAGCGGCGGAATTGTTGCCAAGATTCCGAATTAATTTCCAAGCGCGTCTGCTATTTTGTTTCGTGTCTAGGCTCGTGACCAGCTTACGCCATCTGTCCGTTCTGTTGGCGGATATCGTATGTAACACTTCCTTCCTGGCCTGTATTGTTGCTTTCGAAAAGAGATCGTCTTCATATAGCCGCTCGTATCTTTTAAGTAGGGGTTTAGATTCTTTATTTAGCTCCGCTATGTATTCGGTTCGGCAACCTGTAGGAATATATTTTCGTAGTATTTGTTTTACGATTTGTACAAATCTTTCGCATGAATCAGAGCACGGTTCTAGCTGGGAAACTTTTTGATCCAAAGCTTCGGCGAATTTTTCCCTTTTTGCTTCAGTGAAATTGAACCTTCTCTTAAAAGGAACAATTTCGTACCTAATTGACGCGTTTAAAAAGCAAGTTATTAGTCTGTGCTGTATTTTTGGGAGAGCGCTTTTAACAATTTTTGTTACCTGGTCTCCAATCCTGTCGCTGACAAATATATTGTGTGGGTTATAACCTCTGCGCCATCTTCCGCTGTTGAAAGACGCAGGCTGTTTTGGATCATGAATAAGTTTGAGGTTCATGTTGTTTTAGCCCTATTTTCTAGTTCTTTATCATTGGAGTCTGTTTGTTATACCCCACGCGATACTGTGATAGTTGAAGTCACCCAGTATAAATTTTATTTACTGTGATTGAAAGTTATCCGGTTATCCGTACTGTACAAGACTTTAGTTCCACTGTGAGGATCTCGATGTCATCTCGATATATTAAAGATGTGAAAACAATATCGGTATCTGGTATGACGAAAACTGTGCTACCATACGGGTCGCGTGGTCTCTCCAGTACAAGTCTCATACCTCGAATCCTTGGTCCGCGGCTTCCAGTGCCTCGATGGGTTTCTTAAATCAGTAGAACATCAACACCGTATTCTCTACACATATTAGACAGTAGATCTTCTTTATTTGCTGATAGTCCTTCAATACTAATTGAAGTAGTCGTCAAAAATGGCCTTGATAAAGACCGTTTTGGTTGCGTTTGCATCTGTGTTGGTACACCGGTGGTGAAAGGATTAGCCGACATTGCTCGTTTCCAGGGGACGCCCGATTGCTTGCACATGTGATAGGAATCTACGCGGAGGCTCCTTTCATGTTCCCCTATTTTTATATAAATATAATTTATTCAATATAGTAATGATACGCCACTGAGTTCATGCGTTTTTTAAACAACTTATCGCTAAACAAAGAAAGAGTGGCCAATTTCCATCCGCGAGTAAGGACTATAGAACTCGAACCCCTCTATACAGCAGGAAGTATATTTCAAAGCGTCGAATTCGACATACTACACTTTATTTTTTCAAAATTTTTGCTAAACTAACAGATTTCACTGTGTTAGGAGGTGGCTTGTTCTCTAACTAATAATTTTAGAAATAACTAAAAGTTTGACAATATGTCACTGGTACTTCTTAGGGGACTGGAAATTTCCTGAAGGAAGAACAGACACTTTTGGTGTAATACTGTAAGGATACATATCTAGCTTCTTCTCACAATAAAGTCCATTTTAATCAAAATAGGAACTTAGGTAATTATTTTGTGGAAGTTTGCCGTTTTTTGCAGGTTTAGGTGCTATAATTACATGGTCTTTTTTTCGTGGGATAATAAGTATCTGAATACTGCTTATTAGCGGTAAAAGGTACTATATCACCTTCTGTAGGTTCTTTAGTATTTTATTCGTTATTTTATTGAGTTCAGTACCTTCTTTGCAGACATTTTTTGGATAGAGTCTAACTTCCCAAAACATTTTTCTCCAGATATTTCCTTAATAAAGTCTCTGTTTTCGTCTTATTATATTATATTATATTCATATTTCTGACTTATTTTATTTTATGGTTAGACTTATTTATTATTTGTTTTTCTTTGTGATTTCTAGTTCTGTTTTCTTAACTTCTTATTTTTTTAGGACACTTATGGGATAACATGTGGTGCACCACATTTGATGATTTGAGACAAATTTTGTACAATTATAAGGTCTTCGGAAAACTAATATAAATTAACGATGCTATAATCTAAAAGGATCATACTCCTTAACAATAGTGATTTTTTTCTTTTTCTCCAACGCTTTTGCAAATCTGAAAACACCTCTCATTTTCTTCACCGAGAGAAGATGCCTGGAGTTTTTGATCGGCACGTTCAGAAATTAAAGAGGATGGCAAAACGTAAAACTGATATGTACATGAATTACCGACGACAAAGAAGATTAGGCCTTTATATGATTAGGAATTTTAAGAAGAAATTGTACAAATTAATAAAATACCATTGGAAAACTTAAAATGAAACAAATATATACATAGTGAACATAAATTTAATCGTGGATTTTACATTAACCTAACCATACCACAGAATAATAAACAATCAGAATGTCCACTCTCCATGGAAAATTAAGTACGCGCATCTTGTTTGCGCAGACGTTCCGCCATGTTTTAGAGGGAACCAGTGTTGTTTGTGTGGTGTGCATAGAAAAATTAATCCGGTTTAATTGACTTACGGCAATCATAGTTTTACTATACAATTATATTAACATTGTTAAATATAATAACATAAATAATAATAAAATTAAACATAAATATAAACAATTACATAACCTCACAAATCATATGTCTGTGTTATGTGTTTCCTCCTAAAACATGGCGTGCGTGCTGAAAAACTTCAAAGGCGACATCTGAGAGTGGCATTCTGATTGTTTATGATTCTGTGACCATACCATAATGGATATTTTTCTGTTGTTATCTTATTTCCTTGATTTTAGTTCGATTTTGCATTACTTTTATTTACAATCTTTTTGAAGACAAGTTTATAAAGTTGTAAATAAAGTTTAATATTACAAGCTACTGCATTTTTGGTAGTAGTATTACCAACAAACAGAGTTTAATAAAGTATAAACTAAATTGCCATTTTCAACTAAATTTGAAACTAATTTCTTATCTGCCTGCTCCGTTAGTTATTCATACTCCCTATTAAGTTAAGACGTTATAACTTCATAAAACTACAAGACAGAAAATTGAGAAATTAGCGTCTCACGTTATTACTTTCTCATTGACTTCTACCCTGAAACTATTAAATGTTAAGTAAGTTTGAGCGTTTGGCGGTAAGTAGATTCTCCACTTTGCTTCCTAATACGGATACTTTCAGCCAAACTCGGTAAACTTCTTTGTTATATAAAATTTCAAAATTTTACTTTACTTTTTCATTTAAGTAAATTTTTCAGAAACGAATTTTTTCTATGTTTAAGAATATAATTAAATGTTGCTTCGGAATAGAATCAGTCATGTAATTTGCAGGTTTAAATTCTTGGTTTAAGACAATTGACAGTAAGATTTGAACACAAATTCATGGATTTTAAAAGATTAACCATTTAGTTTTTTTTTTTCAAAACGACCTTAAGTTAGTGACTTAAGCACTTTTGGAAAATTAATGTGGGAGACAACTTCATATTATAATTCATTTGTAAGTTTATTGATAATCGAAGTTTGTCTTTAAGATGTCAGCAAAGGTTTAATAGCTATCTAAGTACATATTTAAAAATTATTTGTGTATTCACCAAACTCAATTATGCACATTTCACACACGGCTACCTAATGTCCTCTAGCATCCGTCTCTCCTGTCAAAGCTGCCAATCACATTTGACAATCAAACATATCCTCACTGAATGCCATCAATATTCGGCCAGAAGATTACAATACAAACTCAAAAGTGAAGTATGAGATATCCTGAACGACCCTGACCAAATAAAAGCTGTGCTACATTTCCTTAGAGATGAACACTTATATCAAAAAATATAATTAGATTTTAATTTAGACATTGTGTAACATATTATTATCATTCCGTATTATTGTAACATACTCTTAATGTAACACTTATTGTTTGTGTAATGAAAACTCATCTTATAGTACCTGTGTAAGTGGTCATAGTAGCCGAGCACGTTAACATCAAAATAAAAAAAAAATTATTCACATTTTTGTCAAAATTTGAAAAATAAAGTTAAAAACTTTTCAAGTAAAAGGCTCTAGTTTATCATACACTACAGTATTATTATCGTTGGATCCATTTTTCACATTGGTAAGTGCAGCATTATAAAAGTCTTTTGAATTTTCAGATTAGTTAATATTTAAATAAGAATAAGTCACAATTAAAGGTTAAATTACGTTTATTGACGTTTTAATTTTCCACTTCGGAAATCGTTCAGATAATGAAATTTTAGAAGGTTTTTTTTCTTCCACATCTTTTTTCTTCTTTACACTTACATGATCCACTAATGGCATAGACTTCACTGTATTGTACCGTCCCAGCAAATTGCATCCTTTTTTTTTATAACTTTAAAAGTACTGGAATCACCACAGTAGGTAGTTTTAGCTTCAATGTCTTTATTACTTTTATTAGAAAATGAAAAAACTTGTTAATTATGCATTAAAAAAGGGAGCTTCTTCAATAAAACTTGTTTTGTAGTTTTTGATTTCATCCATGAAATCAAAAAGTTCCCAGTATTTTCCTAAAACTTTAACGGTAGCTGAAGATACAAACACTTTTTAATATTTTTCTGGTTTAACTATTGTTTCTCTTCGTCTAAATATTTTTTCAAAACGTCCAAATATTCTACCAAGAGGTATATAGCTATGTCCCCTGATTGGAAAGCAATGCTAAATATCACTAAACATCAGCATCAGAAAACAGTTGAAGTAATTATTTTGCTAGAACCTTTTCAAACTTGTCTTCCAAAATCCCCAAAAAGGTATACAGAGCTAAAACTACTTCATTGGAACCTCGCTCACTCTGGTTGGTCAGTCTATATGTACACAAAATTATTGATAGGATCTTGTGTATCTTCCATCAATACAAAAGTAAGGATATAAACTCAAATTTGACGAGAATAAAATATCTCACCAACTCTTAGTTTTAGAAGAGGCTGATTTTGTTTTATATCAAAAGATACTTTAACTACATTAGCTTCTGTTTGTAGATAAAAAATCTAATAGAGCGGTGGAATGCTATTTCCCTATCTCAGAAAGGGTGATGGTACTGAAGTTAGTGACATCTCATGCCAAACTGAATTTGATACAAGTTTATGCTCCTACGGCGAATGCCGACGAAGAAAAAGTAAAATTATTTTACCGCGATATCGAAGAGGCACTTGGCACAAGAACAGCTAAAACAAGAGAAATCACGATAGCCCTAGGTAATCTCAATGCAAAGTTTAGAAAGGGACAAAGCGGACAGTATATAGGAAACTATGGTCTGGGAAATCGAAACGAGAAAGGAGACCGTCTGTTACAATTCTGTCAAAAGCAGAACTTGATTACTACAAACACACTTTTCAAATTACCAAATAGACGACTGTATACATGGTGATCGCCCGCAAAGACATCGGAGAAAGTAGTCAGGAACCAGATAGACTATATTATGATCAATGAAAGATACCGTAATGCTGTTAAGGCCATCAAAGTATATTCTGGATTAGACGTGACCTCAGATCACAATCCACTTATTGCCAAGATTACACTTACCCTTAAAAATATTAAAAGACATCAAATAATTCCTACAATAGACACAAAAAAACTTAAAGCAAAAAAAGGTAAACTGCAGAAAATTGAACACACACACCAATCATATTGACGAGTACTGGGATCGACTAAAACATTGTCTACTGGAACCCTGTAAGGAAATACTAAAGACTTCCGCAAGGAGAAAAGAAAAATGGATGAATGACGAGATACTCAATATGATGGAACACTGGAGATAAGTTAAAAATAACGACAACAACAAATACAGAGAGATAAACCACAAGATCAGGAAAATGATAAAGCAGGTAAAAAAAATACTTTGAAAAGTAATGCAAAGATATTAAAGACCTTCAAAATAAATATGATCTGTTTAACCTACACAAGAAAGTTAAAGAATTGGCAGGATTAAGAAAACAAAATCCCACTCGTGCAGTTCTAGATAGACACGGGACTACTATAACACATATGAACGAGAAAGTACAATTTTGGGCAGAATATATCGACGAATTGTTTTACGATGATAGAGAAGATCTGGAGCACATAGATCTTACGTTAGAAGAAATAGGTCCATATATTACAAAACAACAAATATTACACGCATTAAAAACAATGAAGAGTGGGAAAAGCCCTGGACCTGACATGTTTCCTATAGATATACTAAAAATGCTAGACGAGAAGCACATTGATGTTTTAGTGACACTCTTGAACCAAATTTATAGTTCAGGCGTGTTACCCTGAAGTGGTTAACATCGATTTTTATTTGTCTCCCTTAAGAGAGAAAAACGCAAGAGAATGCAGCGATTACCGCACCATTAGCTTTATGTCTCAATATGCTAAAGTTACTACTTAATGTCATCCATAACCGAATATATCACAAACGGGACATAGACGTTAATGATACACAATTTGGTTTTCGTAAAGGCCTAGGAACGCGTGAAGCTTTGGCTAGAGCGACCTCAGAATGATATCAAATTTAAACTATAAATAACAAGCAAAATTACGTGTTAACGAACAGCTGTCAGAAAAAAATGAAATTAGATGTGAAGTAAGACAGGGATACGTATTGTCGCCAATTTTTTTTAATGCCTACTCCGAAGAGATTCTGAAAAACGCTCTTGAGAGTAAAACAGCTGAAATAAAGGTAAATGGAGACCCCATTAACAACATTACATATGCGGACGACACTGTGATCTTAGTCGAAAACATTGAAGATCTTCAGAGACTGGTGACCAGAACAGTATGGTCTAACAATAAATGTCAAGAAGACGAAATTTATGAGAATATTAAAATTTCAAAGAAATAACGAAAATATTATTAAACGGAATCAAAGTGGACAAATATGCATATCTGAGAACAATGATTAACTTCACAAATGATTACATTCAGAAAATCAAAGTCCGAATAGAAAAAGCTAGAGCAAATTTCAACAAAATGAGAAGAGTGCTATGTATAATACCAGGTATATATACTAGGGATTTAAAACTGAAACTAAGAGCTAGGTTGGCGAAGTGTTATGTTTTTTTCGACTTTATTTTATGGAATGGAATCTTGGACCTTGAATGCAACATCAATGAAAAAACTGGAAATTATTCGAGCTGTGATTATATAGAATAATTTTGAAACTATCGTGGACAGAACACGTCACAAACAAAGAGGTTCTGAGAAGGATGAATAAAAAAATGGAAATTTTAAATACGATTAAAACAATAAAATTAGAATAACTCGGACATATTACACGTGGAGAGAAATACACGTTGTTTCAACTAATTATGCAGGGAAAGATCCAAGGAAAGAGAAGCATAGGGAAGCGTAGACTGTCATGGCTGCGCAACCTCAAAGAGTGGTACGAATGTACATCAAATAAACTTTTCAGAGCCGCCTCAAAAGTCCGAATAGCTATGATGATTGCCGATCTCCGCCACGGAAATGGCACTCGAAGAAGAAGATTACATGCCATTATGAAAAAAAAAACAAAACAAAAATATTTTGCAACTATCTTGGTGAATTCTTTATATTTATATTTTAATTTAGAATTTAGAAATATAGATATTTTAAGTTTTACAATTTTTATTTAATCCATTTGTCTCTAAACTGTATAAGAAACGTTTTTTAGGAAAAAAATTACTTTCCCCTTTTAGATTATTTAAAACAAAAACAAAGCAAAATCAGCTGTACGTCTTCACGGAATTTAAATACTGTTTAGAAACTATACTTGTAAAATTTTTATGTGAAATCATATTTTTTCCAGATAGACTGGTGTATTAGTGTAATCGACAATGCCTCCGTGGACAAAAAATGTGAACTGGATATTTTAGTAGCTATTTTGTATAAAGCCCTACTAAGGTTGGGGTCTCTCCTAAACTATGATCTCTATTATATTGACCATGAGTTATTAGCAAATATATTCAGAAGTCTACGTGTAAAAAAAACGTAAAAAATGGTGACTTAAGATTACCGTTATTTTACCATTAAAGAAAATAAGAAGTTTAAATTCGATATAGTAATAGTATATTTTTTAAATTAAATTTATCTACATGTTCCTACCTGTCGTGTCCCTATTATTGGAAGTCGTACTGGCAATGATGAATTCATTTGTGGCTATAAAAATTCTGATTGTCTGTTTTGTAAACAATATCAAATAAACAGAGATTTATAATATTAATGTATTTTCAGAAGGATTAATATACAGGTAAAAATTCAATTTGGAAATTCTTTTATCGGCTACCCCCACTCAACTAGTCACAATAATTATCTTATTGAAAATATTAAAGACTAATATTTCTATGTAAAACATTTTGTTAAGTTATGGCTAAATAACGACATTTAATATACAGGGTAACAAAAAAAGTTACAGCCCTTTGAAGTTACAAAATAAAAATTATTTTTTTGCATTATCTCCTGAACTACTTGACGTTTTAAAATAAAAATGGACATGTTACTTTCTTGTTCTGGAAGAATTTTTCATACAAAAGAAACAAAATCTAAACTAACAGAAAATTTTAAGGAGGGTGTGCAGCCCTAAATCCTCTCAAACTTTTGAGTACGTTTAAATCAAATGAATTTTGTGGCAGTTTAACACATTATTTTTAAAACTTTTTTGTCTCCTATCACTTTTTCGAAAAACTATTTTTTTCCTATTTGGCCATAAAATTACAATTAGTTTCTACGGACACAATAATCACAAACAGTTCAATAATAATACCTACAGATAATCAATAATAGTCAATAATTTGAAGATATCATTTATTGTGTGAATAAGATTAATATTAAAAATGTTGATATTACAATGGCCTACACATTTCAGGAAATGGCAGATATTCATTTAACTTTGGATAAGTTGGATAATATTAAATTATAATTTCAATAAAATATCGGGAATATCGTAGGTGAATGTCAAGGAAATAGTGCAGCAGCCACAAGGCGTTATGCAGTAAAATACCAGAAATCGAAATACACCCGATAGACGATTATTTCTAACCATTGATCGTCGTTTACGGGAAAGGGTACATTGCAACCGCAAGTTGCTGGCAATAGTAATCGTCCAACAATGGATGCAACTAATGAAGAAATTTTAGAAATCATTGAAGAAGTCCCTGGAACAAGTACAAGTGTAATAGCTGCTCAACTAAATGTTCCTCATGTAAGGGTTTGGAGACGTTTGAAGGATCAGCTGCTTAAACCCTATCACAACGGTTTAAGAGTTATTGAGAGATATATTAACAACAAACAAACAAATAACAAACCATTATAACGAGCACATTTGGGCTGACGAAAATCCTCACGCCAGAATAACGACTAATCACCAAAGGACTTTCATAGTTAATGTTTGGGCAGAAATTGTGAATATCAATCTAAATAGGACCAGTATTTGTTCCCAACAATTTAAATGGTGATAATTATTTGCAGTTCTTGGCAAACGATTTACAAGAGTATTTGGAAGAAATAAATATTGCAGTAAGGCAAAATATGTGGTTTCTACAAGATGGCGCTCCACCGCATTACAGTAATGAAGTCGGGTAATACCGATACCTTTACAGGCAGAATCCTGGTCGGTGGATTGGAAGTGGTCATGACGAACCTATTTCTTGGCCACCCAGAAGTCCAGATCTTAACCTCATGGACTTTTACTTTTAGGGTTTTATGTAAGATAAAGTGTATTCTGTAACAATAGAGGACGAACAACAATTTAGGAGTAGAATAATAGAAGATGCAAATCAATTTCATCAGAAAAATATGATTTTTCAGCGCAATTTTATTTTCCTTGTTAAAACGATACCGAATCTGTATTGAAGCAAATGGTGGCCATTTTAAACAGTTATTGTTGTATCATATTTATAGAGGCTATAGATATTTTTTGTACTTGTCAATTCATTTAAGCCATTTATTTAGTTGCACGTAATTTTTAAAGGTTAACGAAAAGTGCCGTAACTCAATAAAAACTGTTTTTTTGAAAAAAATGATAAGAAGCAAAAAATTTTTAAAAACGATGTGTTAAACTAATGTGACATTATCAAAATTCATTTGATTTTAACGTACTTTAAAGCTTGGGGGATTTAGAACTGCACACCCCCCTTAAAATTTTTCTGTGTGCTTAAATTTTGTTGTTTTTTTTATGAAATATGCTTTCAGAACAAGAAAGTAACGTGTCCATTTCTATTACAAAATGCAAGTAGTTTAGGCAAAAAAAAACAATTTTTATTTTATAACTTCAAAGGGCTGTAACTTTTTGTGTACACTTCTGTACTAAGGTAAGTTGGATTCAATCAATTTGTTTTTGTTCCCCGAATGCGTAATGGACCACAGGAGTGATGACGTAGATTTGATTGACATCTGCCAGTTTCACTTTCCAAACAAACATTGTTTAGTGTGGATAATTTGTATTTTTCCTTATTTTTTCATTTATTTTATAGAATCTTTCCGCTTTTTCCGAAAGTATTCGAAGTATTCTAATAGTTACTACAACAATTTTACGAGGTTGTGTAAATAATAAAGCACATTGTTTTATGCTAATAGGAATAAAATGAAAGTATCAATAAAGTAAGGTTAAAATTTCTTTAATTAAACTTTTAAACCATATTTCATAGAAACAGAACTCTGAATTATGACGGTATTATCGTAAAAACACTATACTTACAAGAAAAAGCAGCAGAGGAAGCAAAATGTTAACTTTATAGGAATTAAAAAGTCTTGAGATTTGACATTTCAACGTTTGTTTGGAAAGTAATAATGACAATGTGACGTCACACTCCTGCCGTCCATTTAATTTATGACATACCTGTTTGAAACATCCTGTCTATTTAGTTAATATTAACTAAACGATTCTTTTAGAAAATTATGAAAATAAGCGGGAAAAGCAGCTTAACTATATAATTTGTTCAAATTTCCTTTTGATAATTAGATGGTTAAATCTCAGTTTAAACCTAAGGGGCATAAATCTAGAACATCTAATATGATATCTTGGATCGATAAAGCCATTACCTGTGACAAATAAGGACTCCTGGGAAATATAGTCATTATACAGGTGATAATTTATAAAACATATTAATTTCGACATAAAATAATGTAGTAATATATCATTAGTCTTTGGTGTAACTCTATATTTTTGTAATTATATATTTCAAATGCAAAAATGAGTTTTAATAGACGAACATATCTTTTTGTAGTATCTCTCCGTTTCGTATGTTGGCGACCATCATGACAATCTATACTTTGCACATTGCTGCTCTGAAAAGATTTACGGTTTTTGTATTAAACTACGTAGATTATTTAGCCAGGAAATCCTTTGCCTTCCTGGTCTGGATTTATCTCTACTTTTCTTTGTAAAATTAGTTGCAGCAATTCATATATTTCGCTGTGTCTCATGATGTGACCGAGCTATTCGATTTTATTGTAGTTAATAGCTCTTCTTGTAGTCTTAATAAAAGGATCTAATTAGTAACGTACACAGTATAAGATATCTTTAGGATTTGACGATGAAGCCAAATTTTAAAAGCCTCAATTGGACCGCATTATGTAATAGCGGATTAAGCGCCAAAATGTAGTTTTGAGATAAATGGGTTTAAAGATTTTAATTTTGTTTTTGGTGCTATTTCTAAAATATAGTAATGACATATTTCATATTTTATAGATTAATGCAAATATAAATAGACTTTCACATGTTTTTTAAATTTTTTAAAAATAGTTTATATTTTAAAAGTTATTCGATCAAATGTCGCTTAATTCGTTAATGATTTTTTAAGATATGCATGAGTTAAGATCCGAATATCGGATTAAAAGACATATTTGGCGCTTAATCTGATATTTCAAAATAAGAAATGCGTGTTATAATAATGTTTTATTAATTTTTTTACGTTAATACATATAAAAAGTTACATCGTTTACATAGAAAATACACCAAAAACACTTCACTAAGATAAGTCTTCAATATCGAAATCCAATGATCCATTAAAGCCGTCAATTTCATCTTGAATGTCTTCATTCCCTACGATATTTTCATAGAATTGTTTAGCATCCAATGGGATAAGTTCCAATAATGACATAATGTCATTAAGTGTTGGGATAGAGACAGGTTTTCCATTAGGCCACAAAATTTGAAGTTTGGAGGAATACGAAAATTCTGTAGTTCTTGTTGCATGTCTTTTGACTCGTTTACTTATGTCTACTTCTTGAAAATTTCCGCCGTGATTTTTGCTAAAATATATTTTAAAAGGATTTTCTTTGGAGAGCAGTATTTCTTTAGTTTGAAGCCAGTTAATCGAGTTCTCATTTATATCTTTCTTTCTATTTACGATATTTTTTAAAATATTCCCAACTCCTTTAAACTCTTCTTTTTGTACCATTTGAACCGTTAATTTGTTTCGTTTTCGGCAACTTTTTCATAACGTTTATATAATCGCCTGGAGTGTACAACCAGATTTTGGAACTTTAGTGCTGATTCTATGTCCCCAAATTCGGAGTCATTGGGCATAAAACTGTGTCCTAATACTAGAAAGCGCATCGTTATTTTTTTTTAAAGATGGTATAAGCTCAAGCACAGATTTTAAGAGCATCACAATTTTAATATTGCGGTTTTGTCCTCCGCAACCGTCAGACCATAATATCAATTCAGTTATTTGAGGTGTTAAGTTCTCTTGCAAATATTTTAGTAAAACTGAACCTACTTCCTGTGCTCCTTTTCCTGCTGTGCCTTCGACCCAAACATAGCAATATGCTCGCCCAGTTTTTCCTGAATATATACCGCAGTTATAAAGCCACAACTGCCTTTTGTAAAATACAATGTTCGTTGGAATGCGTGGTACTGGTAGGGTTTTTTCCAAATCAAATGTCAGTACCTCCACATTTTCTTCATTTTTAGCTTTTTGGAGATCTGAATTCATGAGATTTCTAGCCGCTTTTGCTTCATCTTGATGAGTATCTCTCAGTCTCTCAAACTGTTTTTTCTCTTGCTCAGATGTAGAACTTTGAATTTTAACTGCAAAATTATCGCATTTATTGCATGTGTCCTTTTTCAGTCGTTTTCTTTGCAAATTAAAATTGTCATAAAATATGCGTTTATAGGAAGAAAAAGAAACACTATCCTGATGTTCTTCTTTATACAAGTTAAACATTTTGTCTAATGTTACATCACTATTTAAAAAAAGGCGTTCACTTTGATTTCTACAATAATGTGACTTATACTTTGGAAATTTGCTTATGTGGTCAATAATTCTTTGTCTACGATCTTCAGGCATTTTTCGATGGATAGCTGTCTTTTCTCCTCTGCGATCTTTAATGACATTTGTTGAACTAACTTTTTTTAAGTACCGGTCTACTCTTGCCGAGGATATTCTCAAAGTTTGAATATACATTTTTGAGCATACTTCTCTACCAGCTAGGTGGTATATCCTTGTGTGGGTTCTTTTAGATGTTAGTTTAGCTCTTTTCTTTTTATAGGCACAACAAAGACGGAAGAAGATATATAGAGGCATTTAGCTTGATAGTTATTAAGTGCCCAAAATTTGTTGAATTCTTGTTGCCTTTCTTCCAAACTTATTTTGTCGTAACATTTATCTTTGCAGCGATAATCTCTAAACTGTCTAGCTTCTACCGATTTGCCCTTTTGACTTACATACGGCTTATTGGTTTCGCATAAAACATTTCGAGATTGCCGGGATTGATTTTCTACTCGTCTCTTGCGACCTTTTCTTGGTCTTCCTTGTTTATGTCTCCATGATTTCTGTTTCTAATATATTATCTTTATTTTCATTTCCTTGCTCTCTAGCAGCTTCTGTATGACCTCCATTAGATTCTTCGGAGGATTCTTCATTATTTGCGTGTGTTGTTAAATGATTGTCGTTTTCTAAGCCAAAGGCTTCCTCGTTTGTTTCTTGCACTTGTGTGTACTACTTTTTACGTTTTGTTGGAAGTTTAGCTAAAAATTTTCGGCTGTAACTTGCTCGGATCTAGTAACGTTCGTGTTGTTTTCCATATCAACGCTCAAACTTCTATTTCCATGTAATAAATGAAAAGAATGCGGACTCGTTGAATGGTTTGAGACATATAGGCTAGTGCAGGAAATACTCACATTAGAATAGGATATGTCCAATAATACTGAGTCCTCAGGTAATTTCTCCTTTCCCATAGAACTGACTTCATTAGGGCAGGTACTTTCATTATTTAATGTCGAGTTTATTGATGCGTTCATTAGAAACTCACTTGCCTCGTATGCTTTTTGCACCTAAAAAAGTACCTAGTTAAGTAAAGTTACAGTAGTTTAAAACACAAGTCATGAGAAATCTTGTGTTAAGCGAAAATATTTCAGTAAATGACATTCATATCGAAAAAAACACTTCTTATAAGTACTTGGGGCATGAGATACGCATAGGAAGAGATAATCAAACGTGCGAAATAAGCCGCCGCATATGACTCAGTTGGGTGGCATTCGGCAAACTGAGATATGTCCTTAAGTCAGAACTGCATATTATGTGTCTCAAAATAAAAGCCTAAAATCAGTGCGTCTTGCCAGTACTTACATGTGGTTGATATAGTGCAGAAATTCTAACAGTAACCTATAAAATTAGTAATAAAATTTGTGTTACACAAAGAGTCATGGAAACTCTCGATGTTAGGCATTTCTCGTAGGGATCGGATTACGAACAAGGAAATAAGACGGAGAGCAGGAGTACAAGATGCCATAGAAATAATTATGATCCTTAAGTGGAACTGGACGGGGCACGTAGCTAGAATGTCGGATAACAGACGGATACAGCGAATCGTACATTGGAGACCAAGATGCGAAGCATATGGAAGTAGAGGTCGTCCGCCAACAAGATGGTCTGATGACATAAAACGGATCGACAACAATTGGATGCAAACACCACAAAACAGAAATACATGGAGAAGACTGAGGGAGACCTACATCCAGCAGTGGATAGATCGGGGTTGAAGGATGATGATGATGATGATGATGAAGTTTAAAAGGTAGTAAAAAAGGTAGTTTAAATGGACTCACTGTACTTAAATGTAATTATATATAATACGTACCTCCGGCTCCGGTAATAAATTTTCATTCTTTTCCAAGGAAAAAGAGACTGCACTTTTTTCTAAAGCTGTACATAAAAGTTTGTAACTTCTAGAACTTTTATTCATAAGGCTTGGATTATTCATTTTGATAGATTAAAAAAGTAGATCTAAGCTAATTATTTTATTATGCACGTCGTGTAACCTGATAAGAAATGACAACACTCTGATCACTTGTTGGTTAACGACTGAGGTACAATGATACAATGATTCAACAGAGCGCGCATTTTGTTAAATAACGATACCTGACAAAGAATGTGTTTTAATTCGATATCTTGAACGTTAGACAATATGTTGTGTTTTATAATAAAGAACTAACCGACTGTTCATGGCGCTTGATTCGTTATTACATTTAAAAGATGCGGATTTTTGTTTATGACAATGAATTATATACCATTTTTGCCGCTTGATTTGATATTACAATTTTTGTTGTAAGGGTTTTTAATTCGGTAAAATCAACTTGGCGTTTAATTCGATATTACAAATCCTATTGTGTGATTTTTTTTTAATAAAATAAAAAATGTCGCTTAATACAGGCGTTCAAAAACCGCTTTTTTTTGAATTTTTTTTTCACCAAACCTATTTTTATACATAGATTTGCACCCTAGCTGCAAGATGGCACTATTATCTCGATTTTGAATTTTTGGCGGTTAATCCTTTATTACATAACGCTGTCCAATTTATTTGCAGATAGCGTCTGTGAGAGTCCACACCTTAACTCCGTACAATACATAACTGTAAAGGAGGGATTATTATACGTTTTGTTTTTTTAATATTTAGTAAAATTCCATATTTTTGACTTTCTTCTATAATCTTATTTAATAACTCCTGACCGGCTTTATAACTGTCAGCGAATACCACCGTATCGTCTTCATATCTGATGCTGTTCATACATTCATCGTTAATTCTAATTCCAGCTTCAACATCCCCTATTGCTTCTTGAAAGATTTCCTTAGCGTATATGTCCATCCCTGTCGGAACCAATGTTTGATTTTTGTACCATCTGAGTCTCCTACTTGTGGACATACAGACTATATCTGATTCCAGTAAAGGTTGCTCCTTAGATCACAGGTATTTATTCCAATATTTGTAAATATCTCCATTTGCTTGGAAGTATCTCCGTAATTAATGAAGTATGCATAAAAATCGAAATTCACGTATCTACAACTTTAAAATAGCACTTGCATGCTAAATAGAGCCTCTTTCGTACCCACTGTATTCCGAAAACCAAACTTTATATAGCTGATATTTTCTTCGGACAGTCCTTTTTGAAATAACTTAAGGTTTAAAATATTGTAACTAATAAAAAGATTAAATCGATGGTCCGAAAATCATTGCAGGATACGGATTTTGTTTTATTTGGTAAAGCAACAAACGTCGACTTCGGCCGTATTCTTGGTATTACTCCGTTTAAATATATGTCATTAAATATTTTTGTTAGAAATTGAGAACCTTCTTCTTTTTCTTCTTTTTATGTGTTGCATGCATTTTGTCTTTTTTTGGGGAAATTAGCATGTTCAATTTTCTGGCGGTTATATTAAATTACTGCAGCATACGTTGAAAATCATCTTTACTTTGGAAGAGTAGTATTGCGCCGTTGTTAATTGAGAACCGTCACTTATAAATAGTTTTATAAGTTCAGCGTATGCATTGTCAGGTCCAGGAGCTTTACCATCTTTAGTTTCGATTTTGTTTTTTCAAATTCATCTGATGTAGTTTGTAAGTGATCATTACATATCTAGGATAGAGTTCTATTATCATTAAAGAGTTCGTGTATGTATTTGGTCTATATGCGAATATATGATTTTACCTGTGATCCCCATGTGTAATGTTCCCCAGTTGATCTCGCAGTTTGATAGCTGTGTTGGATATCGTAAGAGCTGCTGCTCGTTTAACCTTTTTATGCATATTAAACGTATTATGTTTTTATTTCAACAACCTCATCGCTTCCCACTTTGATGTTAACCAAGTTTATTTTTTTGTATTATGTATACCGTGTATACCGTATTTTGATTTTCTGCTTTCTTCCATGACTAGCATTATAATGTAATTCATCCAACTCTTCCTCTTGTCTTTCTTTTCTTTTAGACATTCTTCTCTAATCTTATTTAAAACTTCATATATATTTTGCAGCGATTCTTCTGCGTTATAGGTGTGCTTCATGTTACTAAGCTTTTCTAAAACAATTCGTGCCACTCCTTCTTATATCTATGTTTCCTTATCTTTTAATCTTCTCATAAAACCTCGTAACTTTTAACTGATAGCTATCAATTGAATCTCTTTTTGAGACGAATACATATTTATTACAAAATATTTAAACTGTTAGTTATATACAAGGTTCATCATCTTTAATTAGATAATCGCGTCCACTGCTGGACATAGGCCTACTTCAGTTCTTTCCAGTGTTCTCTACACTGGACCGCTTGTAGCCAGTTTCCCGCTACACGTTTTATATCATCGGTCCATCTAGTCGGTAGTCGTCCTCGGCTTCTTTTATAGTTTCTGGGCCTCCATTCCATAATACGTCTTGTCCACCGTCCATCTTTTGTTCTGGCTAAGTTCCCTGCCCAGTTCCACGTAAGCGTCGTGGTTCTTTTGATGGCGTCTTTGCACGTTTCATGGCTCGTTGTGTAACTCTGAGTTTATTCGCAGTTTTTTGCGTGGGTGTTAAAGTCTCTGCTCCATAAGTTTGTACAGGCAAAACACATTGGTTATTAACCTTTCGCTTGAGACACATGGGAATTGAACTTGATGAATTCGACCGTTACTTGATGGAAATTCATTTTATGTTACAATAAAACACTGAAAACTTTATTTTCAAACTTCCACAAAATTTATTTTAACCTATTATCACTACAGCTGTTTCGGCTAATTGCCTTTCTCAAGTGAGAAAGTGCCCCACTTGAGAAAGGCAATTATCCGAAATATCTGTAGTGATCATAGATTAAAATAAATTTTGTAAAAGTTTGAAAACGAAGTTTTCAGTGTGGAACTGAACTTTTTAGAATATGACTTAATTCACCAAATGCTGCCTAATGCTACCCAAATCCTGCCAAATGTCAGTCCTCTCTATATTCATTTTATGTTACAATAAAACACTGAAAACTTTATTTTCAAACTTCCACAAAATTTATTTTAACCTATTATCACTACAGCTGTTTCGGCTAATTGCCTTTCTCAAGTGAGAAAGTGCCTCACTTAAGAAAGGCAATTATCCGAAATATCTGTAGTGATCATAGGTTAAAATAAATTTTGTGGAAGTTTGAAAACGAAGTTTTCAGTGTGGAATTGAACTTTTTAGAATATGACTTAATTCGCCAAATGCTGCCTAATGCTGCCCAAATCCTGCCAAATGTCAGGCCTATTCGCCTCTGTATTTCATGTGTTTGATTGTCTCTGCTTATTTTGATCTCATGTCCTAGATATTTGTAAGTGTCTGTTTGTTGTATGGTATTATTGTCAATAGTTATATTTCCACTCATTACGAAATATGCCATAAGTTTAGTTCTCTCAAAGGTTATCTTTAATTCTGCTCTTTCAGACAGACTTTTAAGCCAATGTATCATAGAAACTGTATCCTGTAAGTTATCTGCGATTAATACCACACCATCTGCAAACCTTAGATGATTTAATCTTTCTTCATTTATATTGAAGCCCATATCTTGCCATTGAGTGTTCTTAAACATTGACTCTAGAGCTGCCATGAACAATTTTGGTGAAATATTGTCTCTTTGTCTAACTCATTGACCTAAACTGAATTTTTCTGTGTCTTTGTGTAGTCGCATACTTGATGTAGCATTCTCGTAGATATTTTTGATTAGTGTCATGTACCTGTAATCTATTCGGCTTTGATTTAGGGCTTCCCGTACTGTTTTAAACTTTACAGAATCAAAAGCCTTCTCGTAATCAGCAAATGTAAGAACCAGTGGTATGTTGTACTCGATGCACTTTTCTGTTAAGATCTTTATGGTATGCAAATGATCATTTGTGACATATCCCCCCTGAAGCCTGCCTGTTTTTTGGGCTGATAGAAATCAAGTTTAACTGTTAATCTATTTGTTAAAAAGTGTTTGTACATCTGTCTCAAGAGGCTGATGGGTCTATAATTTTTTAATTTAGTAATATCACCTTTTTTGTGTAAAAAGACTATCACTTCATTGTTCCAGTCTTTTGGAATTGTAACCGCATGTAAGCATTTAATAAACAGTTCGCTTACTGATTTTAATAGAATTTCTCCTCCTGCTTTCATTGCCTCAATAACAAGTCCATCATCACCAGGCCATCGATGGTTCTTCATTTCCTTTAAAGCTGTTTTTATTTCTGACACAGTAATGGGTAAAAGTATTTCCGATTTCTGATTTTTGAGACTTTACTCGTGTCAGGAAATTGTATTGTGGTCTTTGGCTGATATAGAAGTCTGTATAAAACTCTCTGGTTATTTACAGAATGATTTGTTTTTCTGTTGTTGCCTTTTCGTCTTTTTCTTTCAGGTTGTATATTTCTTTTTCATTTTATGTGAGTTTTCTTTTAATTACCCTTAAACGTTTGTTCTTTTCTAGTGAGTAATTTCATTAGTATTATATCTTCTTACATATTTTCTAATTTCCGCTGAAATTCTTTTATTTAGTTTTCTATATTCTTTTTTGTTTCTCTTTTCCTTCTCGCCTAGGTTTCGTTTTATGTCATTTTTCTTGAAAAAATTTTAGTTATGCGTTTCTAACCGAGTCTTGTATTAATTTATCGTGGTCGTCGATACTTATAGGTTTGGGATTATTACTCTGTAAAGTATTGGCTATATTTCTTATGTATGCTTCTGGCTGATTTGGTGAATTCCAAACTATTTGTTTGCAACTGTTTATCATACTTGCTCTTTCTTTTTGTAAGTTTATCGTTACTCTAGCTCTTACTGGTCTGTGGTCGCTTCCTACCGATAGTTTATTGAGTATAGTGGCATCTTGAATAATTTGCTTTTTTTCTGTTATTATATAACCATACTCAAACTTAGTTCTTCCGTCTGAACTAGCTTACGTTCATTTTATATTTTTTTTTCTTAGAAAAGGTGTTCATTACATACAGTTTGTGTTGCAGAAGAAAGTTGGTAAGAATTTCGTCTCTTTCGTTTTTCACTCCGATTCCAAAATCTCCGATTGCCACTTCTTATTCGTCCTTCTTCCTTCCGATTTTCTGGTTAAAATCTCCCATTATCAGATTATAATGAGCCGGTTTCTGCTTTTCTGTTCTTTCGATTTCCTCGTAGAAGGCCTCAACAATTTTATCTTCGCAAACCACCCATATACAGGGGTGGTCACTGATATTTGATAATATTTTATTGAATATTACGAAAATGTTAAAACAGATCGATTTTTATTTCAAAGGGGTCATTCTTTAATTTTGTAGAACAATAACAATTATTAAACAAAATATATAATGAAAAATATTAGTTTTAATGGTTTTAGCTATAGAAAAACAACGAAAGTTAAAAATAAACAATTACAGTGCTTTTAAAGTTCTAAATAATAATTTTAGTAAAAAACAGATGTGTTTGGTATTAAAGTATGGTACTTCATATATCACCCTATTCTATTCAATTTAAAGGGCTCATAGAGCAAGATCAGCGGAAACCTTTCACGAAATACTTCAACGTCATTGAAATGGAAGTCATTTCAGTTTTAAACATCAATCCAAAACGGGTTTCGTTCCTGCATGATTTAGCTTAACAGCCGGCATAAGCAATCGCTCTAAAACTGATTTATGAATCTTGTTTCGCCTACATATCTGCAGCGATCGGTCAGGGGTGTAACATCAAATAATAAATAATAATAAAATAAAAAATAATAATAAAATAAAAAATAATAATAAAAATTACGCAGAGTAGTAAATCGTAATTAGGTATACAAAACATATCTAGGGTGTACCTCTAAATTTAAAGTATAATACTACTTTCCGTTTGTATTCTGTACGTATAATTCCACTTATAAAAATATAAAAGAGTGTTTTATTTAGTATAAAATAAAGTACATACTCTAAATGCAGAATTGTAGTGTGTTTTGGGAATGTAAGGAATAGTGATGCGCAATACATAGCCTTTCCTATTCAAATGTTAACCTCACCTGCCCGTGAGATGAGCTAGATCATGATCATTCGTTACATTCTGCTAGATAACAAACGAGGCTCTGGCATCCGAGTGAATGCCGGTATATAAGCAATCCCCCACTTACTGACCAACAGCTTCGGGTGGAAGAGTCGGTAAGCGGAAGGCCACCTTCTTGTCCTAGAAATGGAAACTCATTTCTAAAGGCGGACGAACCAGACATGGTCAAGGGCGTGGAGATGCATAAGGCAACGGCAAGGCCTCCTTGGTCGTCAATATGCGAAAACCTTGCAACGTAGCGACTTGGAATGTTAGAAGTCTACATCAAGCTGGAAAAGTACATAATGCCAATAAAGAAATGGAAAAGCTGAACATAGATATTTTAGGAATCAGCGATATCCAATGGCCCGACTCAGGAAAGATAAAAATTAACAAAAAAACAATATATTGTTTAGGAAGTCAAGACGGTTCACACAGATATGGTGTCGGGATAATATTAAACAAAAAAAAATTGATGAAGGTGTAATAAATTTTACTCCATACTCCAACAGAATGATACTCTTACAATTAAACCAGAACAAACCCAAAATAAACATCCTATAAGTTTATGCTCCAACTGAAGACAAACCAGAGAGCGATATTGAAACTTTCAACGAAGACCTAGACAACATTATAAAATCCATTAGAACGGAAGATTTAACAATTATAATAAAAGACTTTTAACGCAAAGGTTGGGAAAGAAAAAGTAGAAGAATATACAGGAGGATATGGTCTAGACAACAGAAGCGAAAGGGGTGACAGGCTAATCGAATTTTGCCATTATTCAAAATGCCAAACAGAAGACTATATACCTGGAATTCACCAGCAGATCAAGAAGAGAGAATTGTAAAAAACCAAATAGACATTAATATTATATAGATAATATTAGTTAGACAAAGATACAGGAACGCAATTATATCCGCAAAAACCTGTCCAAGTGCTGACATAAGATTAAATCACAACCCAGTAGTGACCAAAATGAGGCTTAAAATGAAAATAATAAAGAGAAGAACAACAAATGCAAAAATCCATACAGGTAAATAAGGAACCCACTCATAAGGCAACGCTTGGCAGATGACATCAACAACGGATTAACGAATGTTAAAGAACAAATTCTGCAAAATACTGAGACCGAAAAAAATGGTTATTAATATAGACAGAAATAGATAAAAGTCAAAAAGAAATTCTAATACAAATCAGATATAAAAAGAAGCAATGGATGACAGAAGAAATTTTAGATTTGATGGAAGAAAGACATCAATATAAGAACAAAGATAATTAGATGTCCAAAAAATTAGATAAACAAATAAAATACAGAATTAAGATAGCGAAAGAACAATGGCTAAAAAAACAATGCGCAGAAATAGAAGAATACTAGAAGAGACATGATAGTTTTAACACACATAAAAAAACTAAAGAATTAACTCACAAAAGTAGAACAAGAAAACCGGGAATACTGAAAGATGCAAATGGGAAACTTGTGTTGAATACTAACGACAAATTAAAAAGATGGACAGAATACATCAATGAACTATTCAAAGACAATAGAACAGAACAGATTGAGATAGAAGTAGAACAGGATATGGTTTTAAAGATATTAAAAGTGGAAATTACAATGGCATTAAAAAACAACAAAAATGGTAAAGCATTAGGTCCAGGCGAAATCCCTATAGAAATCTTAAATTGCATGAATGATGAACCCTTAGACATTATCGTAGAATTATTTAACTCAAACTCAGTACACAAAACAGGACACATACCGAAACAATGGTTACTCTCCACCTTTTGAGCTATCCCTAAAAATACAAATATTGCAGTGAGTACAGAACAATATCACTGATAAGCCACATTCTCAAATTATTTCTGAAAATAATACATGGTCGTATAAATAAAAAACTGCAAGAAGGAATAGGTGATAGTCAGCTTGGATTCAGAAACGGACTAGGAACCAGAGAAGCGTTATTTGCTTTTAATGTGTTAGCTCAAAGATGCATGGATATGAATGTTGATGTGCATGTTCGTTACGTTGATTTTGAAAGAGCATTTGACAAGGTTAGACATGAAAAATGGTTACAAATGGTTAAAAATGGAACAATGGTTACTCTCCACCTTTTGAGCTATCCCTAAAAATACAAATATTGCAGTGAGTACAGAACAATATCACTAATAAGCCACATTCTCAAATTATTTCTGAAAATAATACATGGTCGTATAAATAAAAAACTGCAAGAAGGAATAGGTGATAGTCAGCTTGGATTCAGAAACGGACTAGGAACCAGAGAAGCGTTATTTGCTTTTAATGTGTTAGCTCAAAGATGCATGGATATGAATGTTGATGTGCATGTTCGTTACGTTGATTTTGAAAGAGCATTTGACAAGGTTAGACATGAAAAATTAGTCCAAATTCTAAAGACAAAAAACATAGACCACATTGACTTACGAATAATAAAAAACCTCTACTAGAATCAAAGAGAACAAATTGTAATAGATAACGAACCCAGTCCAGAAATTGACATCAGGAGAGGAGTTAGACAAGGATGTATTATGTCTCCATTACTATTTAATGTATATAGTAAAGCCATTTTTGAAGAAGCATTACTATCTCAAAGTAAGGGAATAATAATTAACGGAAGATCTATTAACAACATAAGATATGCAGATGACACCATGATTATGGCAAGCTCTGCTGAATAACTCCAATTACTATTGTTCTGAAGCTATTTTCTTGTGGCTTTGTAATTTAATTACTGTTAAACTGGGAATAAGCCACAATTAAAGATAAAAATACGTTTATTGACGTTTCAATTTCCACTTCGGAAATCAACGATTTCCGAAGTGGAAATTGAAACGTCAATAAACGTATTTTTATCTTTAATTGTGGCTTATTCCCAGTTTAACAGTAATTAAACTCCAATTACTGCTAAAAAAAAGAAACAGTTTTTGTGAACAATATGGACTAAAAATGAATATAAAAAAGACCAAATACATGATAATAACAAAGAAAACAAATATACCAACAAACATGCATTTGGGAAATGTACCGTTAGAAAGGGTTGATAAATGCAAATATCTAGGAACCTGGATTTTAAACAATAATGATCAAACAACTGAAATAAGAGCTAGGATATAAATAGCAAGAAATGCATTTGTAAAAATAAAAACAATTCTCTGCAACAAAGATCTTAGATTAAAACTGAGAGTAAGAGCACTGAGATGCTACGTGTTTTCGTTACTGTAATATGTACTTGAAAACTGGACATTGAAGCAAGAACACATAAATAAGTTACAGTCGTTTGAAATGTGGTGACACAGGAGGATGCTTAGAATAGCATGGACACAGAAGAAAACTAACACGGAAGTATTGCGAGAAATGGGCAAAGAATGCGAAATAATAAATACGATAAAAATAAGAAAGTTACAATATCTAGGACACGTAATGAGGGGACAGCGATATGAACTGCTAAGGCTGATAATACAGGGAAAGATAAGAGAAGGAAGGAGTATAGGAAGAAGGAGAGTGTCATGGTTGAAGAATTTAAGAGACTGGTTTAAATGCAGTTCTATACAACTGTTTAGAGCAGCAGTAGATAAAGTAAAGATAGTGATGATGATAATTAACCTCCGAATGGGAGACGGAACTTAAAGAAGAAGAAGTGTGTTTTTAGGAATAATTAGAATAACGATTCTGAGATAAATACTATGTTGATATGGGAAGAAATCACAACTGATAATAATGACAATTACATTTTACCTATAAAATTGTTTCGTTTTCCACTCTCTAAATCGTTCTCAACAAAAAAAAAATATTAAATAATTTTGTTGTATATAACCATAGATAAATAATATAATATTAGAAATAGATAGGCAACCCAATGTATAAACTTCGTTCGTTAGGATCATCGAGCAAAAAGACAAAAGAGGGAATGCAAAGGTAGTGGAGGCAAAAATATTGTTAGACAGGAAGTGCCATCTTGAGAGGTCAAATTAAACAAGGAAAGAGAGTCTTTCCTTGTTTAAAAAATGAAATTTAGTTGGGTTATGTTATTTTGTCCCAACTGTCACATAAAATCTTATTTATATTGACGTTTTTTAACAATTGTTTCACATTTTAGACTGTTACCGTTAATATTTAATTAAAACTTTTTCGTCTAAGACACATTCTGAAAACTATTTTATAGCTACTGTTAATAGTGTCGGAAAATTTAAATTTCGCGCATTTGCATTTCTGGATATGTCCGCCATCAGAGGCCACTTTTTTGTTCTCCTTTTTGTAACGATTAGTTTCCCTCATTTGTCTTTTTGCTCGATGATTAGGACACCTTGCGGGAAATTCAAATGGACACCCCTTACATACATACCCTTTAGCTCCTATTGCGGGCTATTTCGTTACTAATTAAAATTTACTGGAAAATATCTTACTATTTTCCGATGAAATAATCTAACATATAATATTAAGTATAAAAGTATATATAAAAAATGCACAATTTTTTCTAGATATACGTGCATTTATTTGTTCTTTAAGATAAAGCAGTTATAAACTAATTACTTAATATTTATTACACATATTTTCAGAAACAAATGTTAAATGCTAATATTATTTGCTTCCTGACAACTTACTATTTAAAAACTTACTATTTAACAACTTACTATCATCATTCTTTTTTTTTAATTTTGCCATGATTTGTACACCACGGACCAATTCAATAATTCACCAAGTTTAGTTTCTTTACTAGCACAACACAAAAATTCTTTGCTACAATAGGTAATTCAAACTAAACTTTAAAAACTAAGTAACCAACTTAAATTAAAATTACTAAAAATAAATGCAAACAAGATGAAAACTTGTAAACAAACGGACGATCTGTCATTACTTTTGACAGAATTGACATTGCGGAATTAAGCTTCGTTTCATTATTTTATTGACACATCGAGCCTGTGTTAAAATAAATGATTGGTTAACGTCTTCGTGGGAGAGATAGGCTATTTCTCTTTATTAACTGCCTGGGGTCAAAGTGATGGGGGAATGTTTCAAGGTCATGCATATAAGTTTCAGAGGCATGTACCCTTCGCGTCATAAAAAACTGGTACAACTCTTATAACCGAAAATCGTGTTTTTCAGGTTGTGTAAGTTGATCTTGTCACATCTGTCATTCTGATTTCTAGGGCACTGTTGCCAGTTCAACGAAAACATTATATGAAACCAGCTAAAAGCAGGGCTGAGTGACAGACAGTCAGTTTTGAATATTCTAAAAACTAAAACATCGAGCATTCTCGATCAGTCAGTCACATTAAATTTGTTTAAACATACATCCTAAAAAATTCTCATAATAATTTTGTAATTTTTCATTATCTCAATTAAGTACCCACACATTGATTTGTGTTTTATTATAATTTATGAAAATATTTCAATTCAATTATAGTGATAGATAAAATCAATCTAGACATAACTTTAAAATTATTATAATAAAGCATTAGAGTAAGGTATTGGATTGTAAAAGTGTTTTTTCTCTCCGGATATTTTATAGTTTATAATAAAGAATATGAGTTTAAATTTTCGTTAGTAGATGTGTTGCTCTATGGAAATTTCAAACTCCCCAATTAACCAATATCCATCCTAACATTTTCCTTTTTGGCTCATTTATTTCTCCATCTTCTTTTCTTGATTCTTCTTTACAGGCCACACTTCACCTCCGTACACCAATGCAGGTCTCATCACACTCTTGTATATTAGTGTTGGGCATAATAGTTCACCATAAAGAGCGCCTAGTTAAGTTTAAATATCAGAAGCGAACTAGATCGCCACTTTAGTTCACTAGTTCATTAACACAAAGAGTTACAGGAGAGATTACTTTACATGTGTGCAAAACGTAATATTGTTTTATCGTTTGGTTATAAGAAGTTTCTCTTTGAGAATGCAGATTTTAATTTAAATTCATAGTCATAAGTGGCTCGACAATCCGCTGTGGATCTTGGCCTGCTTACAAAGAACTTGCCACTTCTGCCGATTCCTGGCAACTTACTTCCATCTTCTGATCCTTAGAATCTGTCTTTATCTGTAGAAGGCCCTTTACCATATGTATACTCTAGCACTTCCTCTCCCACTCGCACCACAACTCTACTATTGGTTCCCACCAGTCATTTACCGTATCTATTTTCCTAATCTCTTCCAGACCTATACTCTTACATACTATTGCGAAATGTGTACCTTGAAACTGTTAACATTTTACTTTCTTGTGTCCTACTTGCTTTCCTTTGATCCTCACCTTGATCTTTTTATCCACCATAATCGATCGGTGTTGATTAGCTACACTCTCACCCTGTATTACTTTACAGTTTGTTATATATATATATATATATATATATATATATATATATATATATATATATATATATATATATATATATATATATATATATATATAACAAACTATATTAAGTTATTTTAAAGTTTTTAAAATTTTTAATGCCTTCAGTAATTCAGATCACATTATGTTATTTAACGTTGTGTTTTATATGCTATGAATCTTACTTTCTGGTAAGTTTTTATAACTTTTATATTACATCAGCCTAATTTTATAACACAGTAATTTTCATTGTAGACCTTGATAAAGGTGGCAAATAACCACCGAAAGCTCGGATTTCAGAATAAATAGTACGCCTTAGCAAAGCTCTATTTTTTATTGACTACCACACCCAAAAAGAAAAAAGTATTTACATATTTTTTCCAAACTAGTCATATATATATATATATATATATATATATATATATATATATATATATATATATATGATGACCTTCTACGCAGCAAAAAATTTATCTAACATCCCCTTTCTCTCGCTACTATAGGTAACATACTGGTCTTCAGTTTTCAAAAAGAATGTAGTAATGACAGCCAAATCTCATGCCACTGCAGAGTCAATTACACTATATTTCCTTCATTATTTTTTATTCCCATATCAAAACCTAAATAAACTCTTTCTATACCCATTACTATTCCAATATATTCATTCAAATAATCTAGAATAAAGCAATTTTTTTCTTCAGAAATGTCGAGCATCTCGCAATCAAGGGCCCTCCAAAATTTTTGTTCTTGTTCTGCACACCCTACCTGTGGAGCGTAGGTACATATGATGTTTACGTTAGTATTGCTTGTATGCAGTTGAACCATTATTATATTACTTCTTTTGGTTACGCTTACAAGATGTTCCTTCCATTCTTTGTTGAAAATGATATCGACTCCATTTCTAAAGTGACTGTTCGAACTACTATATATTTACTTGCATTTATTTTTAAGATCTTTACTTACTACCTTTCCAATGAGTTTCCTGCAAAAAAAGTACACCAATTCCTCTTCTCTGCATGAGATTGGCGAGCTCTCTTCATTTACCTGTTATGCTTCCAACGTTGAGAGTTGCTACTTCCATGACTAGCTTATCCTTTCGTCCTCCCAGGCCCCTTTCGTCCTCTTAGGGGTGTCCCTAATATTTTTAGCTATAAAAAAATAAGCGAAGTCAGGTTTGCTTTTTGATTGAATATAATAGGTAACATAAATACATTTTATTTGAAACTGAGTTCTTGCATTTTTAGCTATAAAAATTTATGGTTTCATGTCCACTTTCTTCGACATTTTCTTAGAAAGTATGTTTTCGTGTCTACAAATAAACCCTAAGTAGGTAGTATTTGTCTATATAAAAAAACTAGATCTTCAATTTAACCATTTAAATTAAATTCGAGAGTTTTTATGTCTCAATATTTCCATAATTGTGTAGTTTAACCTAATGTTTTACGCGTAATGTTGAAATTTCTATATTCGATATATTTGTTTATAAGTAATATAAATATAATATATACTGCATATTTCTTAGAATTTTAACTTCATGTCGAAGTAGTTGTCAAAAAATTTAATTTTTTATCCAATCGAAAAATTGTTTGTGGATATATCTGTTATATTGATCTGACTCTGAGATTTTATTCTTTAATTATTATTAGTTCAATGCTTAATATGTTAAAAGACCTTTTTAACTTTTGAGTGTATATTTATATTTGCCAAAATTTCCGTTTTTCAATATATTAAATTTTAATTACCTACTTTTCATGAATTGACCCTTTTACCTAACGAATATACTGCCACTGAAGTATGACTCGAAAACCCTTCAGCTTCAGGAATATCTTATCAAATGGAAATTGAGCAATAACGTTCGGTTTTTGGCTTTCGGTGTATATGTGAAGATCTTTTCAATTGGAAGTTTGGGTCGACTGACGATATTTAAATAAATTATTGATCCTTTTTAGAATCTCTATAATTTTGTCACGAATGGCTCAATCTTAATAAAATTATATTACACTATTTTTCGTTTATCGTGTATAAGCAGGTATGATTTTGTATTACATAAATGTTTTGATAATGCTTATATTTTTATAACCGTGTTTTTAATCGTAACATTTGTAGATTTGATGACAGTCACAGACACACGTAGTTCTGTTTTGCTATCGTTATCCTCATCTAAATTAATTATGATATGTTCAATTATATTATGATCTACATGAATATATGAATTTCCTTTACTTATTACGTGTCGGACTGAATTTCTTTAACTACTTGGAAGAATATCATTGACACATTTTTTATTAATTCTACAACAGTACTGCTTAACGTTGGTGAAATATTTTGTGACCTCAAGTTAGACTTCAAGTCATGCCACATATGTTCTATGGGATTGAACATACATACAATAGTATTGTGAAAGCTGCAGCACTGTATGTGCCATTTCCTCGGTCAATGTGTTACAAAAATATACCTTTTTTTATAGAAAATACCTTTAAAACTTCTAAAAGTTCTTGTTTGGTGTAACATTCTTCAAAGTAGGTATCATTCATATTATTTGTAGTATTATTTGAGTTTGCACCCTCAATCAATTGGCGGCTGTGATAGCTTACATTGTCTATTACTATCACGCTATTCTGAGGAATGCACAAGATTATTTTTTAACCATTCTCAAAAAGTTTTGCTGTTTTATCTTCTTGGTAGTCGACGGAGAAGTCTTCAATATTATTTGCAGAAAGCCGCAGGGCATTTGGAATCCAACCATTTTCTGATCCAGCATGTAAAATCGTTATTTGTTTCCCTTTATTTGACGGAGCTTTTATCTTACATTTACCGGAGAAATCAACAAATCCTTTAGGTCGCGTTAAATGTGTGTCATGCCATGTTTCGTCGAGGTAAATTATCGAACGATTTTTAGAACGAAAGTTATATACTCATAACGCTATTCTTTTAATCTATAAGATTCAGATTTTCAAAATTTTCCATAAGCTGGTGAGGCTACACTTATTTGGGTTTCGTCAACAATAAGCCGTTGCTTCAGAGTTCTTAATGTAGGCACGCGTTGCTCTCTATGGGATTTGATGTAATTCTTTTTACTGTCGTCAGAGGTACTTTCGCCGAATCGCATATTTACTCGTAGCGGAAGTTGTGTTAAGTCTTCTTTTAAGTAAGGTACTGTATATAGTTTTTACAATTTGCTTTGCATCTACAGATAGCTGGTTTCTTCTTTACCCGAACACGAGAAGAAGCCCCATTATTATTATCCCACGGACGCTACATAATGATATGGACGCCTCCATAAACTTATTATATAAATACCTGAAAACTACGTAAAAGGTGATTAGCAATCCCGTCGCGCAGTACCATCGAATTCGAAAAACACTCTTATCAGTACAGTTTCGTCAATATAAGCCTTATATGTAATAATGCAATTATAATAAGTTTGGATTATTCACGATTAAATCAACTTTAAGAAATGAAGATTGACAAATTTTACCAGTAATCGGGCCTTTATACTATTATCGGTGAACCCCGGATGTTTATAGTCAGTACTTATTGATGTCAACCATTTACTGCTAAACAAACTTTACATTTAAATTCTTGTTTAAAAAGAATACTTTTGCATATAAAAGTCAAAGAGTTTTAGCATTCTTTATAATTTTTTATAATTAAAAAAAAATGAGACATAATTTTATTCCAAATATGGTTGCACCCTGTATATATTATATAGAAAAGACTAATTATTATCAATTTAATATTAGGATTTAATTATCCAAGTATAAGTTAAAAAAATCAAAAGATCAAAAATAAAGCAAACTCAAAAAATAAAGGGGGAAAAAGGAGACTTATTGAATATAAGTTAGATTTTAATTACCCTGTAATATTTTAAATGACTAATCACATTTTTTCTTCTTTTATGTCACTGAGTGTATACCAGGTCAATAATTATTAATTAAAAAAGTATGAATAATAAAAACTATATCCATTTTTTTTTATTTTCAGATGTGTGTCATTTTTATAAGAAAAATAAATGAAAGCATGGGAAAGAAAATGTCTACATTGAATGACGCCATGCCACCATGGCGCTGCTAATGCGACGTCTATTCGTAGACGCTCAGGTAAATCTAGGTAACTACACACACATATATAATACTTTTATACTACACCTTTTGCACTTTTTTTACTTCCAAACACTGCACAATATTACACCTTCCTATTTGATTGCATGTCATTGTAGTTAGTGTATTTTTAATGCCTTTTAAGTATAAGATAACGTTAAATTATTAATTAGATAATTATGTATAGATAATAGATGTATAGATAATTTTAACTATACAGGGTGTTGGGCAACAAATCGGTCATAGTTTAACCTTAGATTCCATAAGTTAAAGTAAGTCGATTAAAGCAACCTTACCTTAGTAAAAAAGTTGATTATAACCGAAATACAGAGTGTACAAGTTAATTTTATTTTATTTATTTTTGAATATTTCCTGACAGACATGGCTTAACAGCACAAAACTTGGTAAGTGGAAGTTTTTTGAGACGAGAAATTTAAATTATCCACCAAAAATTATGTTTTACCCAGTGGGCGACACATAGGTATTTCAGCGTCCATTTAATACGTTCAATACTTTATCTTCCACTTTTGATATCATAATTTTTGTTCCCCTATTATTTTTACTTACACAAGGTTAACTACATGTATCTCGCTAAACTCAACCGTTTTCGATATAAGGGCATTTTAAATCTACGATGCAAAATTCAACTTTTGTATTTCATTGTAGTTACAGCCAAAAAATAAACATGTAACAATATTCATGGGGCAAGTTGTCATGGTGCTTTTGTGTTGCATAAAATTTAAATATTAGAATACCTCATCATATCTTGTTTTCAAATAGCAAAATGAACAATATGGTGGCAGTTTATGCCCAATAAAATTTTAATGAACGTGTTGCTGCTAGATATTATGCTGACGGAATAATATTTAGCGATAGCGAACCAAATATGCGAGAAAATGGATGGTCCACTATTTCACAGATAATATAAGGACCGGTAGCATACCACAGGAACTCAAACGCTTGAAGATTATTGCCATATTAAAACCAGGGAAACCAAATGATACCAATCCTAAGAACTGTAGACCAATAGTCCTACTAGAACGACTTATTTACAACGTAATTTACAACGTAAGTCTAAAGCTCCTTGAATCAATACCGGTTGATCAGGCAGGTTTCCGATCGAAGAAAAGCTGCGTAGATCAGGTTCTTTCACTTACCACATTTATTGAGGCAGGGTTCCAGAGAAAACTAAAAACTGCAGCCGCATTCATAGACCTATACAAGGCATATACAAGTTTTTCCGTGCAATCTCCTGTAAATCCACTGCTCGAATAATCAACAACATGGTAGCCGATCAAATGATTCAAGTGGTCATGGGAGCCGACATCAGCACCCCAAGAAACCTAAAAGATGGACTGCCTCAGGGATCTGTCCTAGGTTCTCTTCTCTTTAGCCTGTACATCGCTGATATACCAAAAATCAAGGTTGATTACGCCGATGACTGGGTCCTTGTAACAAAGTGTAAGTCATTTAAATAAACAGAAAAAATCCTCACGGCAGATTTACACACAGTGGGAAAGAATTTCCGTAAATGGAGGCTCCAACCAAACGCTACCAAAACAGAGTTGTCCAGTTTTTATCTAAATAACAAACTTACCGGAAGAACACTCAATGTCCAATTCAAAAACACCACACTCTCTCACAATAAAATAACAAAGTACCTTGGGGTGACTCTTGACAGAACCCAATCTTTCAAGGAACATTTGGAGTATCGGCTTCCACCTTGCGAACATTTTCCCTTGGCCTCAACAGCGGAATGCTGCTCTTCAGCCTGGCTTAACAACCCACATATACACAAAGTAGATGCCCAATTGAACAATACAATGAGAATTATTGCTGGTGTTATCAAATCCACCCCTACGCAATGGCTTCCAGTACTTAGCCACATTCCACCACCCAAACTACGATACACTCCCTTACTAGTGAATACGAGAAGATACTTAGTAACGAGATCCTGCCAATTCATCAAAATATAGATGCTGCCAACGGTTATCGTTTACGCTCCAGACGACCGCCAATAAAAAAAGCACAGATTGCTGTGGAAAATGAGTTGAACTTAATGACCAAATGGGGTAAAGGACCATCCCCACTCTGTAACTGCGAATAACCCCAAACCATCTGTCACATTATAGAACAGTGTCCCACGAGATCCTATCAAGGCAGGTCAGGGGATTTCCTAATCGCGACTCCAGTGTCGATAGATCATAAAAATAGGTTAGATGTTCATTTGTAAACATTTATGTATTATGTTGTATACAAAATATATGTGAATTTAAATGTAAATTTGTCAAGTGCCATACGATAAAGACAAATTATGCTGACACAGATTACTTCAAAGGTTACAAGAATCTTGTAGATTTTGACCCTAAAATTGAAATGGTCGACCAAGAGTACGGACTGTTCAATAAGAAAAAGAGGTTTTGAACAATGTAGAAAAAACTCTAGGAATTGAAGTCCGTCGATTAGCTGACCATGTTAGACGGAGTTCATTTACTTCGTTAAGTACTTTGCTCGAATGACAACTAAATTCATTTCAGTATACCCCAGTTTAGAATTTTCTATAACGTAATTATTTGTCCAGAATAATTTTGCGAAAAATTATTTTAAATAACCAAGAACAGGAACCAGGTTTTATTAGAAAAATTATTCTTGCAGAGGCAACATTTACCAGAAGCGGTGTAATAAATTGAAAAAAAACTGCCATATTTAGGCTAATGAAAATCCAATTGCAACGTTGTCTTAGCACCTTTAACACGAGTTTAAAATTAATGTTGTATTTGGTATACTTTGTAAACATTTTGTTGGCTATTTTAAATTTCCAGAGAGACTTAACGCACAAGACAATTTAAATTTTCTTTAAAACAATTTAAATTACCTTTTAGAAAATGTTTCTTTAAACATCAGATTAAATATGTGATTTTTACATGACGGTGCTCCACCTGTAATTAATACAGTCTTATTAATTAAACGTATCGTTTCAAGAACAAAATACGATTGAAATATAGTACTTTTTTTAGTATAATAGTACTTTTATTCTAGTAAAAAACCTTCTAGACCAAAATAGTACAAATCCAATAATTACATCTGAAATCTTACATCTTCTTGAAGTTTGCATAAACCAGGACTACTTTGAATTTAATAATAAAATATATACAAATAACAGTGCAGGACTTATAATGGGTAAGCCTCTAAGCCCATTGCTATCAGATATTTTTATGGATCATCTAGAGACAAAGATTTCAAATCATCCCGTATTCAAACAGTTTTTATATTGGTGGACATACGTAGACGACGTACTGGTATGTTTCACAGGAACTAACAGGCAACTCGACCAATTTTCATCGTATATTAATTCACTTCATAGTCATATTGAATTTACAATAGAAACAGAACAAAATCAATGCATAAATTTTTTAGATTTAAAAATTAGCAGACTTTGAAACGCTCAATTGGCGTTGGGCGCCAATTGAAACGCTCAATACTCCGGGAGTATTGGGTTTTTGGAAGTGTAAGACTTCATAATTCCAGAAGAACTGGAAGAGAGGTAATGAAATACTAAAAATAGGGCTAAGCTCAGAGGAACAAATTTAAATGGCCAAAGAGACACTAAATCTCAAGTGAGTGTTCGGGCTAGCTTCAATGCACTGGATTGTGGCTTTAAAGATATAAACAAGAATAACAAGAGATAATGAGCTAATGAGACAAGAAAGAAATGAGACCTGGTAATATCAAACGTGATACAACTGAAGAAGGTCACTGGGAATAAATTTATAGAAAGAGAACAATAAGAAGAGAAAAGAAGGGCGCCAACTCAACGATAGTTGAGATTTTGAAGTAACAAATGAATCTGGAGATAATACTCTGAAATACAAAAAATACTAAATACTAATCTTGTCTTGCTATGTTATATACTGGTTAGTAGAACTGAAATAAAACTCAAAATAGCAACAATAAATATATTTATAAAAAATGTATATAGGTATATGTGTATACACAATTTACATATAATGCAAAGCTAAATAACAGTGGTAGTGGATGGTGTAAATATACAATGGGACCTTATAGCCCCTCAACAAGCGAAAAGTCACTACCACTGGCCAAATAAAGTTTAAAATATTAGTAACAATTCAAGGATAGTCCGTATGATAGCCAAAGTCTTAACACAAAAGGAAGTAATTTAAATTTAAATAGTTTTACTAATATGAGATACTAACGACAATATTGTAAAGATATCAACCTTGATAAATCTCTATTACAATTATATTAAATATATATTACATCCAAAAAATTAATTGTTCCATACTCATTATATCATATTTAAAAAAAAAACATTAAATTTATTTCCCTCCCAATATTAAATTGTATCATATCCAATGTATTGTATTAAAAAAAATATTATAGCAAAAGTGAGTTTGGTCAGTACTCTTAAAATCCTATTTAAAAAAAAAAAACTAATAAAAAAAGGTAATATATTTTCCCTCTCCCAGTAATATCAAAATTATATTTTATCGAAATGTAGTTACTTGATCATATGCATATGAAAAGTTAACAGTAAATAGAAAGTAATACGTAATACAAAAGGTCAAATAGTTAAACAACTTATCTTTACAGCACTATAAGTCCATAGGAAAAACTCCTCTTGGCACGGCTACATCAGTTTATGGCTGTAAAGACGAATCCTGGTCACAAAAGCCACAACCAGTCACTGGTCTCTGGGTGACAGCAAAATCCACGGGTTTGCTAACTATTCAAGAAATTTAGTTACTTGAGTCCTTGAGGGAATATTCTGAAGAGAATATCCTCAAGTGAAGTGAAATTAATATTTTCACGTGACGGAATCTAAAATGATTATTTAATTTAATAAATGTAATTCAATAGGTGTAGCAGCATGGATTGACTGCACCAAAACAAAACATCAAAACATCAGGTATTAGGTTAAGTCAACATCATGTCAAATTTATGAAGTTACTTTCGTAGGCATGGCAAGCTTGCGCCATGAAATGAACATGCGCAGAATACAGAAGGCTGTACCACATTTGTAGAACCTTTTATATTCCACCAAAAAAGTTAGGTAAAAAAAAGAACCAAAAAAAACTTAATGATAAGATATGAAATAGATCGGAATTTAAGTTTGACTATATAAAAAAAAATGACCTTCTGTTCTTTGCAAGTAAATCAAGGAAATTTTATATTTAAATTATTTCGGAACTCAAAAATAAATCTTTAAAGAAATACTAAATATAATGATAAATTTGATTATATGATAAGGAGATAATACGTATGAAATGATTTACTTACATGGAGCTCGCAGCACGCCAAAAAAAAACTCTTCCTTTTTATGTGGAACTCTTATAAATCAGAAAATCTTGATTTTAAAAAATTTACTTATTATATTATTATTAATGAATTATATTCTTCCCCAAATTATTTTTCTGCTCCAATTCCGTCACTTTGAAGGTGAAAAATTTCACCGGTTGACGTCGCTGAGTAGAGTTCTGACCAAAACTGATCGTTCGGCTTCCGCATAAAATCGATCTTCCTTTCAAAGCGATAACAGCGCGTAGGTGAAGGAATGTCGATTTAAAATCGATCGTAGGCGGGTAATAGAAATTTCTAAAGGGGTTAATCAATAGCGTAAACGCTACATTCTCCCTCATCTCCAGCAAAAAAAAAATGAACTTTAGGAACTTTTTTCCTTTTTTTTGTGGCAGAACGATCTAACACTGACAATGAACGTTGATACGTTAAAATTGAACATTTTCGTCACCAGTCAACCATTTGCTCAGGAATTGGAACAAAATCAAGGACGAAATAAAAATATGGAACGAAGAATATGGGACGAAGTCATACATTTTTTTTTTAATGAGATAATGTATGTTAATTTAGTATAAACCAAAGATAAAAAAAGTATACATTTTAAGTTAAATTCTATAACCTTACAGATCAAGTTAACTTTTAACACTACTTATCTACATTCTCAAGTATTTGTAAAAACAACCATTCGTTAAAACTACATTATAGATAACACAATATCTCCAAGAACCATTCATGACAACGAAGTTCAAACAAAGTCCTATGAACTTTACCCAACGTTGACACTAGAGCGACCCGATTCTATTCGTCACCATAGAGTTCAATGAGGGCCTAATTACTTAGGACTAGTTGAAATTACAAACCTAAACATATATATGGTTCGGGACATCAACAACAAGGTAAAAGATAATTCAATACACCTACTTGCTCTAGCAGCGGTAGGAAAACACACAATCGGCAAAGGCACAAGTAAGCCTAGATACTAGCAAGCCCACTATACTCATGGTATAGGGTATGCTAAAAAAAGGTAAGTAAGATAAATGCAATCCCAACTCATAGTAAAGGATATGCACAAAAGGGAAAAGATAATTGCACGTCCAGATCTACTCATGGTAGAGGATATGCACAAAACTCACTTCTACCAGCTATACACTTGGTAGAAGGAAAGATAAAAGAGATCCTAACTGTAATACCTAAACTGTACTATTGACGTGTTCCAATTCTTTACTCACGACAAGAACAGTAAAGGACAGATTTTTAGGACTCTATAATCAAGATAAAGATAAGATATATATATTCATAAGATATAAATAAGAAATAACTTATCCAGGTAAAGGTAAAGATAACTATCTTAAGGTAAAGGTATGAGATAAACCAATTAAGGTAAAGGTACGAGATAAACTCAATTAAGGTAAAGATAAAGATACACTCAAGGTAAAGGTACGAGATAAACTCAGTCAAGGTACGAGATAAACTCAAGGTAAAGGTACGAGATAAACTCAAGGTAAAGATGCGAAATAAACTCAATTACAGGTATGAGATAAATTCCATCAAGGTAAAGATAACCTCACTTTAGGTACAGATAAAGATAATTCCCATCTATCAATCCAATTAATAGTAGAGAGACAGGTAAACAAACAGTATACAATAAGATATGTTAAAACTCAAATACGTTGAGAAGGTAATAACATAGGAGATAACAAACTAAGTTAAACAGACTTACTGCTGAATATCAGAACGATCCAATTCTAAATGACACATTCTAATTTCAACCTAAGAGACACTCAAGGAACAACTAATATGTATTGATATATTTCTGAGCCAAGTGAGGGCACACATCCAGGGTGATCAATCCTGAACCCACGCTAAAACACCGACACAGTAAGTAAATATGAATGCATAAGCTTTATGGTCATGATCCACAAAACTATACAACACTCATAATGAAAATATTTGGAATGTTTTCCGAATTATCCCTGTAAATATCTATTCAACTCAGAACTCAAGATGGGGAAATTCCCATATATCCATCCTGTACTCCTATGATATGCAGTTGGACTTTTAAGAGAAAACAAACAACAAAATTAACAAGTCCATAAACTAAGATAATAACCAACATTAAGATAAGATTAAAAAAAAAAAGAAAGCAAGATAGCACAACGTCTTATGGTTTTTTTTGCCAGGTAAACAAAATAGATAATCAGATCTTAAACAACCAAACTGGTACAGCATTGATAAGGGACCAGTTAATCTTCATCAGAAGATGAAGAATCCAAATTATCTGACAAGTTATGTGGACCTACTGTTTTATCCTCCAGTAAGTCTTTGACATGAAACCTTCCTAGTTTCCTACCAGTAGAAGTTTCCTTCAACTCATAAATTAAAGGAGAAATCACCTTAATAACTGTGCAAGGTATGTACTTTTGACATAACTTGGCCGATTGAAAGTTCACTTTATCAGATTTGACAAAGTTCCTCTTTAAAACAGAATCTCCAACTCTGAAAGATAAGGCTCGCTTTCTCAGGTCATACTGGCATTTATTTCTAGCATAAGATGCTTTCAACCGTTTGCGAACATCTACATAAATATCAGGAAGATGCTGAATATCTTCTAGGCGATGTAACTTGTCTGATATTGTAGGAAAGTTATTGGCATTCTCTGAAATCTTACCAAAATAATCACCAGAAAGAGGGACATGACGACCAAACATCAAATAAGATGGAGGACATTTGGTTATTTCGTGAGAAGAAGTCCTGATCGCTTGTACTATAGAGTGGATATGAGTATCCCAAGCTCTCTGATCAGGAAAAGAATAAGATCGTAAAGCGGTCACGATTGATTTGTTCACTCTTTCGGTATGGTTGACTTGTGGATGATAGTTCGCATTGTATCAGATCTTTTGGACATTGTATTTAGCCATGAGATCGCGGAAAGCCTTAACTGTGAACTGGGGTCCATTATCGCATGAAACAATTTGTGGAACACCATAAATTAAGAAAACTTCATTCTCGAGGTATTTAATAATAGAAGAAGTAGTTGCCTTCGACATGGTATGGACCAAAGGAAATTTAGTAAAATAATCAACAACTACTAAAGCATATTGGGAACCTTTATAGGACCTAGGGTACGGACCAATGAGATCTAAAGATATCAGTTGAAATGGAAAATCAATCCGTCGATAACTACCCATTAAACCTGGTTGGGGAAGATTTGTCGGTTTGCATGTAGCACAGATTTTGCATTTAGCGATATAGCTACGTACAGTTTGACGCATCTTCGGCCAGTAATAGAGTTCCGATATACGACGGAAAGTTTTGTAAAAACCAAAATGAGCTGCAGTAGGATGGTCATGAAAAGTGGCCAAAACCTCTGCTCTATTAGGAGTTGGAACGACTATCTTCCAATCCGACATTCCAGTAAGGGCATCCATGGAACTTAAGACATGTTTATACAAAACACCATGTTCAACTTTAAAATCAGGAAATTTACCTGGTACATTCTGTACATCATACAACATTTTTCGATACCAATCATCTGGTTGTAAGGAGGATAAGTCTAACAAATTAATATCGAAAGTTCTAGAGAGTGCATCAGCGACTACTACACCTGAAGCTTTACGATGAACAATTTTATAATCGTATTGTGCCAATTTTAAAATCCACCTAGCCAAACGAGGAGATGGGTTCTTCATACTTTGTAACCACACCAAACTACTATGGTCAGTTATGACCGTAAACGAACGACCTTCAAGAAAATATCTAAAATGTTCAATACCCGTAATTATAGCTAAGAACTCTTTTTCAGTTGTAGTATAATTTTTCTGGGCTTTATTTAATTTCTTGCTGGTGTAGGCTATAGGGTGTTCTTCTCCATCAACAATTTGATAGAGTACCCCACCAGATGCTGTGTTTGAGCAATCTGTCATCAGATAAAAAGGCTTAGTAAAATCTGGGGCTACCATAACAGGAGAATTTGTGAGAGCCTCCTTGATTTTAATGAAAGCTTCATTAGCCTCAGGAGTCCATACAATATTTTGTCCCTTTTTTCCGATTTTGAAGTAAATCTGTGATAGGAGACAACAAGGTAGAATAAGACTTAACAAACTTCTTATAATAACCCACCATTCCTAACAATCGACGGACCTGAGTGGTATTTTTAGGCACAGGAAAATCACGAATAACTGATACCTTATCGGGATCAGTACGAAGACCCTGAGAATCTACAACATATCCTAAAAACTTAATAGACTCACGACAAAAGCTACTTTTATCTAAGTTAATAGTCAAATTTGCGTCTTTTAAACGCTGAAACAACTGCTGCAATACAGAGATATGAGTTTCGAAATCGGGAGTAATGACGAGAATGTCATCAAGATAGTATTGGCAAAATGGATCTAAAGCAGGACCAATTACCAAATCCATTAACCGACACATAGTCTGTGGAGCAGACACAAGACCAAAAGGCATTGTAGTGAGTTGGTACAATCCTTTTCCATTGACCGCAAAGGCAGTGAGATTTTTACTCTCTTCGCTGAGAGGAATCTGTAAAAACGCCTTCTTCAAGTCAATAGATGAAATGAATTTAGCATTCTGTAACTTACTCAGGATGATATCTATACGAGGTATAGGATACGCATCTCTGTTCATAGTTATACTGTTAAGTTTACGTCCGTCAAAACAGACACGAAAAGTCCCATCTTTCTTTTTTGTCAGCCACAAAGGACTACAAAAAGAAGAAGTACTGGGCTCAATAATACCTAACTTAAGCATTTCATCTACCTCCTTAACTAGGCTTTCATGCCAGGCTTGAGGCAAGGGATATTGATATTGCCTGAAGGGCTTGGACGAACCCACATCAATGTGATGTTCGATGAGATGAGTTCTACCCAACTTATTTTTCGCAGATATAGAAGAGAATGATTTGATGACATTATTTAACTTTTCTAATTCATGAGCATTAAGTCGACTCATACCTTTAACCGCATTGACACAAGAGATATTAAATGAAGAAACAGATAAGGAAAATTCAGGAAAATTTAACTCACTATTAAAAGTTTTCAGAAAATCCATACCTAGGATGACTGAATTCTTAACTGACGGAATAACAAAGAATGTAACCATTCTTTTACAAAAACTAACACAAATCTCAGTAGTGAATTGACCTAAAATTGGTTGGACTTGACCATCAGCTGTAGTCACTTGCAAACTTTGATCTATTCCTATATTTACATTGGAATTCTGGAGAAATTCCATACCGAGAGAACCTAAAATAGAGATATTGGACCCTGTGTCCAGTAAAGCTAAACAAGAATGTCCTAAGATAGAGATTTCAAGATATGGACGATTATCCTTGTTTTTTCGAACCAACAATGAGTTTATATCTAAATCAACAAACGAAGACAAGGGATTACACGAAGAAACTACAGAAGAATTACGGTGCTCGTGCTCAACTAACGTTGTCCTCTCTTCGGTTGGTATTTGCCGTTCTGTGGTCTTTTGTCTTTCGGTGGAGGGTGAGATGTTTGGCTTGTGGAAGCTTGGGCATCCAGACTCGAGAAACTGGTTCCTTGGTTTTGAGGAGTTTGGACAGTGTTTGTATTCCCTGTATTTTGACGAGGAGTAGGAGCCAGGGCCAACCCACCCCTTCTGTCGTTTCCCGAACAGAATTGGCATTCAAATTTGCGTACACCTTGACGTCCACATCCATAACAAAACCGAATTCTAGGTTCAGAACATTCATAATAACCATGTCCTGACTGACGACAATTCCAACAGGTAAGCTTCGAATTAAAAGAAGAGATATTACCAGACCGAGAATAATTAGGCCTACCAGAATAGGATGAGTCATTATTTCTGAAATTCTGATGAATAGGAGCTCTAGACACGCTGTCAGAAGACCATGACAAAACTTCTTCCAGCTTCTTACATTTTTCAGTAAGATCAGCAATCGAGGGAATATCTGTAAGTGCCAGACTAGAATGGTACGATGGCAACAAATTTCTCTTGATAATCCTGACAATATGAGGTTCAGAAAGAGGAGTCTCTAGACGTTTACACAAACTAACAATCTCGTTAATAAATATAGTTACCTTCTCCTGCGGAGCTTGTTTTCGAGACTTAATTTCATCAAGAAGATTGTCCTCATAGTTACAAGGAAGAAAATCTGATCTGAGTTTGGCAACTAACTCTTGCCAAGAAGCAAAACTACCTCGGTTATTGAGGTACCAAGTAAAAGCTGAATCTTTAAATAAATCGGCAGCAGAAGAGTAACACTCTTCCTCACGGTTACCACGTGCTATACGCAGACATTCTACCTTCTCTAAGAAACTAACAACGTTCTCATTATCTTGACCTGAAAAATGCACACCCCATTTATGAACAGGAGCAGACTTAACAAAAGGAAACGAGTTGACTGGAACACTAGCATCATGAGGAGTTGACTGTGCCTGTGGAATCACTTTACCATCAAGTTCACCTTCCAGAATCAAAACCCTGAAATTAAGAGACCTCTTCACTTCATCCTCTTCCTCTGTTGTAGCTTCTAATAGATGGATTCTAGCTGCAATATGACCTAACCGAGAAGTATAACGAGCATAGGCAGTATCACTAGAGGAACCAACAAAAGAATTAATTTTGACCACCAGATCTGCAAGAGTAACCTCTATTTCGGCAATCTCATCCTTAAAATTAAGATGGGAAGCTGACAGAACAGCGAAACTCCGATTGGATGAAGTTTGCTTCAATGCACCACGCAACACTACCCTTTTCCTTTCCACCGTTGTCAAAGATGGATCGTTTAAGTGACGGACTCTCAACTCATACTCTAATTCAGGAGCTAACAGATGCTCTACCTTGAACGCAGACATATTACACAACTGAGAAATATACGAGAGAATGAGTAAAAGTAGGTAAAGTTTAACTTAGTCTCTGTCCTCAAATTAATATTCTGAAGGGATACCTATACCAGTAATGTTTAATTGTTTTGGTCCAGTTATGAAATCCAATGACATATACTGCTACAACACCCTAAGGAACCTAAAATTTCAAAAACTGTTATTTCGAGGTAGTGACTCAACTTATTGGCTACTCCGGACTTGTAAAATATGTGAAATAGTTAACTTTAGTTATTTAAATTTTTAATTAATTTATTATTAATCTAAAATTGTTATTTAATCAATCAAAAACAAAGCAATGTATTCAGTCTACACAGTATATAGCAAAACAAGTCGATTTAAGATATAGATATAAGGTAATGTCCAAAAAAATTGAAGTACAAAACTAAATGTTAAAATGAAAATCTAAAAGCACAACCAGTGAAAACCACAACAACCCAAGATCAAAATCAAAAGTTAAAGGAGATATATATATATTTTTTTTTTAAGGCAGAAGTGGAAAAGAAGCCCCACGTTGGCGCCAATTGAAACGCTCAATTGGCGTTGGGCGCCAATTGAAACGCTCAATACTCCGGGAGTATTGGGTTTTTGGAAGTGTAAGACTTCATAATTCCAGAAGAACTGGAAGAGAGGTAATGAAATATTAAAAATAGGGCTAAGCTCAGAGGAACAAATTTAAATGGCCAAAGAGACACTAAATCTCAAGTGAGTGTTCGGGCTAGCTTCAATGCACTGGATTGTGGCTTTAAAGATATAAACAAGAATAACAAGAGATAATGAGCTAATGAGACAAGAAAGAAATGAGACCTGGTAATATCAAACGTGATACAACTGAAGAAGGTCACTGGGAATAAATTTATAGAAAGAGAACAATAAGAAGAGAAAAGAAGGGCGCCAACTCAACGATAGTTGAGATTTTGAAGTAACAAATGAATCTGGAGATAATACTCTGAAATACAAAAAATACTAAATACTAATCTTGTCTTGCTATGTTATATACTGGTTAGTAGAACTGAAATAAAACTCAAAATAGCAACAATAAATATATTTATAAAAAATGTATATAGGTATATGTGTATACACAATTTACATATAATGCAAAGCTAAATAACAGTGGTAGTGGATGGTGTAAATATACAATGGGACCTTATAGCCCCTCAACAAGCGAAAAGTCACTACCACTGGCCAAATAAAGTTTAAAATATTAGTAACAATTCAAGGATAGTCCGTATGATAGCCAAAGTCTTAACACAAAAGGAAGTAATTTAAATTTAAATAGTTTTACTAATATGAGATACTAACGACAATATTGTAAAGATATCAACCTTGATAAATCTCTATTACAATTATATTAAATATATATTACATCCAAAAAATGAATTGTTCCATACTCATTATATCATATTTAAAAAAAAAACATTAAATTTATTTCCCTCCCAATATTAAATTGTATCATATCCAATGTATTGTATTAAAAAAAATATTATAGCAAAAGTGAGTTTGGTCAGTACTCTTAAAATCCTATTTAAAAAAAAAACTAATAAAAAAAGGTAATATATTTTCCCTCTCCCAATAATATCAAAATTATATTTTATCCAAATGTAGCTACTTGATCATATGCATATGAAAAGTTAACAGTAAATAGAAAGTAATACGTAATACAAAAGGTCAAATAGTTAAACAACTTATCTTTACAGCACTATAAGTCCATAGGAAAAACTCCTCTTGGCACGGCTACATCAGTTTATGGCTGTAAAGACGAATCCTGGTCACAAAAGCCACAACCAGTCACTGGTCTCTGGGTGACAGCAAAATCCACGGGTTTGCTAACTATTCAAGAAATTTAGTTACTTGAGTCCTTGAGGGAATATTCTGAAGAGAATATCCTCAAGTGAAGTGAAATTAATATTTTCACGTGACGGAATCTAAAATGATTATTTAATTTAATAAATGTAATTCAATAGGTGTAGCAGCATGGATTGACTGCACCAAAACAAAACATCAAAACATCAGGTATTAGGTTAAGTCAAAATCATGTCAAATTTATGAAGTTACTTTCGTAGGCATGGCAAGCTTGCGCCATGAAATGAACATGCGCAGAATACAGAAGGCTGTACCACATTTGTAGAACCTTTTATATTCCACCAAAAAAGTTAGGTAAAAAAAAGAACCAAAAAAAACTTAATGATAAGATATGAAATAGATCGGAATTTAAGTTTGACTATATAAAAAAAAATGACCTTCTGTTCTTTGCAAGTAAATCGAGGAAATTTTATATTTAAATTATTTCGGAACTCAAAAATAAATCTTTAAAGAAATACTAAATATAATGATAAATTTGATTATATGATAAGGAGATAATACGTATGAAATGATTTACTTACATGGAGCTCGCAGCACGCCAAAAAAAACTCTTCCTTTTTATGTGGTACTCTTATAAATCAGAAAATCTTGATTTTAAAAAATTTACTTATTATATTATTATTAATGAATTATATTCTTCCCCAAATTATTTTTCTGCTCCAATTCCGTCACTTTGAAGGTGAAAAATTTCACCGGTTGACGTCGCTGAGTAGAGTTCTGACCAAAACTGATCGTTCGGCTTCCGCATAAAATCGATCTTCCTTTCAAAGCGATAACAGCGCGTAGGTGAAGGAATGTCGATTTAAAATCGATCGTAGGCGGGTAATAGAAATTTCTAAAGGGGTTAATCAATAGCGTAAACGCTACAACTTCAAAACAAACATGACTTCTCCATATTTCACAAACCTGCCCATACTGACACGACTATACACAATTCATCATCCCATCCAACACAACATAAACTAGCAGCTAATCATAGTATGTTACATCGATTAACAGAAATTCCGATTGTTCTGAAGCTATTTTCTTGTGGCATTGTAAATTAATCACTATTAAACTGGGAATAAGCCACAATTAAAGATAAAAATACGTTTATTGACGTTTCAATTTCCACTTCAGAAATCGTTCTTAAAATACAAACAGTAAATTAAACAAATTTTGTTTTTTGTTACATAGTGAAAAATTCTTCTAATAATTTAATTTTATCTGACTCATTTATATTGACAATTCAGACATACATTATGCATTTTAAAGTAGACGACTTTAAAATGATATTGCCAATATTGTTAAGTTGCGTTCCTGGGACGACTTTACTTATAAGATAGTTCATTCGATTACATGAAATCAACTTTAACTTGAGAATATCCGTCAGAAAAAAATCATAGCATGTAATTCGTCTTTAAAAAGACAAACACATGACATGATGACAGTAAAATTCTCCTGTTAGTGATTCCATAGTAAATTATGAGGGAAAACCAGGAAAAAACCTCATAATACTATCCCGACATTGTAAGTATTTGTTCGTGAATTTAGTTTACCTTCAACAAACATCAAAATTCTGATTTTATATGTTACGTTATTTAAAAAACATAAATGATGTATCCTCTATATGTTACTGACTTACTAATACTGGTATTTTTTTATTAATAACTTCCTCTTTCAATATTGGTAACCAGATCCTACTACATTCTGCCGAGGAATTTGCGACACAATTGGCCTCATTTAGCATAATTAGAGCCGCTTCTTTGATTTTTCTTTTTTTACAATCCGTTTAGGAGGTATCATCATTTAGGAATTTGTCCAACAACTCTGATCCATGAGGCCATATTGAGAATACATCATCTACATACCTCCACCATACTGTGGGTTTGAAATTTTGTTTAGAAATGATATTTTTTAATGAAAATTCGTTCTTGGAGGAGAAACATTTGTTAACATCTGTTTTATTAAAAAATGATTATCCTTTATCGTTTATAAATAAGGAATTTTCAACAATCGATCGAATAGAACAGAACAACTTAGAACGAGATCCTACAGCATACACAAGGAATAATATGAGGAAAATAACAATACCGTACATAAAAGGACTATCAGAAAAACTTAAAAGGATAGGAAATAAATTCAACATTTCAACAACATTCAAAACTACAAACACGTTGAGATCTATTTTGTCCAAAATCAAACCTAACAATGAACAAGAAAGGACAAAGAATTGCATTTATAAAATACGTTGTGAATGCGATCAGTTTTATTTAGGTGAATCATCAAGGCCATTGAATGTTAGAATAAGTGAACATCAATCTTATATTAAAAATAAAGAATTTGATAGATCTCAAATCTGTAAACACGCATGGGATAATGAACATAGGGTTCAATGGAATAATTCAAATGTAGTCCTAAAAGAAACGGATGGTAAAAAAAGAAAAATCAAAGAAGCGGCTCTAATTATGCTAAATGAGGCCAATTGTGTCGCAAATTCCTTGGCAGAATGTAGTAGGATCTGGGATCTGGTTACCAATATTGAAAGAGGAAGTTATTAATAAAAAAATACCAGTATTAGTAAGTCAGTAACATATAGAGGATACATCATTTATGTGTTTTAAATATCGTAACATATAAAATCAGAATTTTGATGTTTGTTGAAGGTAAACTAAATTCACGAACAAATACTTACAATGTCGGGATAGTATTATGAGGTTTTTTCCTGGTTTTCCCTCATAATTTACTATGGAATCACTAACAGGAGAATTTTACTGTCATCATGTCATGTGTTTGTCTTTTTAAAGACGAATTACATGCTATGATTTTTTTCTGACGGATATTCTCAAGTTAAAGTTGATTTCATGTAATCGAATGAACTATCTTATAAGTAAAGTCGTCCCAGGAACGCAACTCAACAATATTGGCAATATCATTTTAAAGTCGTCTACTTTAAAATGCATAATGTATGTCTGAATTGTCAATATAAATGAGTCAGATAAAATTAAATTATTAGAAGAATTTTTCACTATGTAACAAAAAACAAAATTTGTTTAATTTACTGTTTGTATTTTGAGAACGATTTCCGAAGTGGAAATTGAAACGTCAATAAACGTATTTTTATCTTTAATTGTGGCTTATTCCCAGTTTAATAGTGATTAATTTAGAAATTCCGATGTCAAAAGACAACTTTGAGGCAGAATTAAGTATAATTAAGCAAATAGCAGTAAACAACGGATACAACGAACAAACAATTAATAAAATGTTAAATCAAAAACTAGACAAGAAAGCCCTGAAAATAGTATTTCCACCACCAGAGAGAAAACCCAGTACCTTCTGCTCGATTACATATACAGGCAAAATAACAACAAAAATTGCCAAACACATAAAAAAGAAAGGAATAACACCAGCTTTCCGAACAAATAACAACTTAGGTAAATATATTAAAAATAACAAGAGCCAAAATAAAAAACACTTAAATAGTGGTGTGTATAAACTTCAAATGAGCAGACTGCCCAAAAACTTATATCGGTCAAACAGGTAGAAACTTTGATAAACGAATAGCAGAACATAAAAGAGCTTTCAAGAATAGAAAAACGGATTCGACATACGCACTTCACCTTCTAGATCATAATCATTCTTTTAATGACAAATTTAAAATTCTTCACATTCAAAATAAAGGCATTAAGCTATCTTTGTTAGAATCTATGGAAATCAACAATTTAAAAAACACAGATATATTTCTGAATGACCAACTTGAGACAAACAGTTCTCCTCTCCTCAACTTATTTCATTAGAGACTATAAAATTCTAAACCCAAGCCAAAAATAGATCACTTTAGAAAGGCTATCAGCCGAAACTGCTGTAGTGATAATAGTTACAATAAATTTTGTGAAAGTTTGAAAACAAAGTTTTCAGTGTTTTATTGTTACATAAAATTTGAGTCTCTTTCCAAACTCTGTCAACTGATGCTCTTATATTCTTGATTTTCATGTATTCAATATCTACACCAATATCCTGTTTTAAACATGTTTGCATTAGATCGCAAGTATTTCCTGCAACCTTTGTTATTTATCTACTTGAAACATTAGTAATTAATTTTAACAGTAGCTTAATTGCAGCTTCCTATTTTGTTTCCCATTCTAAATGGGTTTTAGGTCTTACGCTTTTACCACCTAAGCAATATTTAGATCATAATGTAGAAATCATCAATAATAGTACTTATCAAACATCAGTACTTACTCTTAGCTTCTAGTATAGATCATCTATAGACACTTCTTGACAGTATCGTTTGGAGGTATAAAGAAGTAGGTATAGATCTGAATTTACAGAAAACCAAAATACTTCGTAATACCTAAACAACAGAATATAAAACCATATGCGTATGTAATTAGCACAAAGCTTGAGCAGGTTGACCAAATTGTTTACCTCAAATATCAGTTAAGTTGTAACTCGGAGAATTATGGTCAAATTAAATCATGAATTAAGCAGACCATAACAACTTTCAGAAGGATGTCCAAAGTATAATGTAGCCTAAATTGTCATCTCGGATCCGCCAACTTCACTGCTATGTATTCTCCGTGTTTTTAGTTTATAGTGGCGAGTTTTGGACTGTAAATAAAAGTTATCTGAAATGCCTTGAGGCTTTCGAAATGTGGTGTAATAGAAGATTTGTAAAAGCTTCGTGGGTAGAGAAGTTTTAAATTTTACAATTCTACAGCGTCTTAGCAAGACCACCGAGATTATAGAAAACATTAAAAAGAGAAAACAGAAATATATTGGTAAAAAAAAGTTCCAAATATAGGTTGATACAAAATAATATGCTTCTTTTATAACTTGCCTATACCATAGTGATGGCAACAAAGTAGTCAAAAAGACGTATGTACAGTTGCCTTCCGTCGATATATCTATTTTGTTTTATTGATTTCGTGTTTGAGAGACATGCTATTACATTGTACCTTTAGTATTTGCCGCATACAGGAGCCACATTGCTCCTGTAGTGATCCTTTCTCAAGTTACCATGCTCCTTTTATATCTTAGCTGCATCGTACTGATGACGACCAAAGTCAGAAATACGCATTTACTGTTATAGGTAGTGTAAATACTCCTGACCATGGAGCTGCGCGTAGCCGGAGTCAAAATTCACGTAAAGGGAGAAAGGTTCCATTGTAAGTGGAATAATACAGTGCATAGTACAATGCGTTTCGCATGGAAGTGGGGACTTCACCAAATTTCGTCTACTGCACCGTGGTCAGGAGTGCTTCCACTATCTCTACCTTCCTTCTGTATACCTATTTTGTTTTTTGTTTGCAAGATACCGCATCACATTTTATCTTTATTAATCACTCACATTGAATTTTTCTATTAGCTTTAAATGTTTTAACGTTTGGTATTATTTTTCTAAGGTATATGTAGCTTCCTCCATGAGTATCGTTAGTTGTTACCCTGGAATTAATCAGGATCTTCCAACTCTACTGCCAAAAATTGGTTGCATTGCTTCTGTAGTGATTATTTCTCAAGTTAACATAATCTCTTTGTAACTGGGCTGCACCGTACTGATAACAACCAAATGCAATGCTACCTTCTTTCTATATACCAACTTTATTTTTTGTTTTCTTGTTGTTTTTCCTAATATCTTCATTCATATTTTTCATATTAAAAATAGACGCTATTTTGTAAGAAAGTTTTAAATAGGGTTAAAAAATTTGAATTGTTTCGGTATAACCAAAAGTAGCTTAAGACGACCTTTAAAAATGTTATTAAGTTTTATGTAATTTCAACAGACCAACTCTTAAAATATCTGCTCTGCGTTTTGCCGCAATTTTATAATTATGCTAATGCTTGTGCTAATAATAGAATAATAATGGTAATTTTTATATATTTATTTATATGGTAAATGCTGTTTTGAAACGAATTTAGTTTTAGTACTATTTATTTGGACTCAGTATGAGCCATTATTTTTCTACCACTTTTACGAATAAAACTAGCTGTGTTCTAATTTACTCTTTATTTGTTTCATGTCTGATTATCGAAAGCTTAGACAAGGAAAGAGGGGGGACGCGTAATTGTATGGAATTAACTGAAGCCAAACCGGTACCAGAAATGTTACCAGGTCATAATTAATATCTTCAGTAGATTGAGAATACTAAATATATATATCAATAAATAGATTTTTTTTTAAATTTATAATTGAACACTCATATAATGATTACTTTTGAACATGCTTTTATCATTACATATTTTTTATTAGATCGATATAGCGTTTCAATAAATCAGTAATTTTAAGTTGTAATCAGTAGATCTACTAAAAAATAAGTAGACCTAGTAACCGTGCGAGAGATAGTAATGGGCAACGTCCAGGCACCAAAACATGGCGGTCATATCGAAACTGGCTTCATTTTGCGAAGGTTTATTATATGAGTGTTATTTGCCCTCTCTCTCTTTTTTTAAGATTTAAGGTTAAGTAAACAAAGTCACGTTTCAACGGAAACTATTTATTTGTTGTCAGCTTGTTGTTATTATATCACGCACAATTAATGAGTTCCAAAGTCTTGTATTAGAATACACATAAAATAATTATTTTTAAATGGGTTTTTAATACTTTTATTCCGTTTCAGGCAAAGCTTCGCAGAATGGTAGAAGAACATTCCACAGATCTTACCTCTCGGATAGAATCCGATTACCCTAATTCTAGTCCTGCCGCTATACCCAGCCCCGCTTGCACTGCCCATGAAGCAAAAGTAGTAGAAACCCTCCCTGTGGCTTGTGTTGGCCCAATTGATGTAAATTTCCTCAAACCAACGCTTGGCGAAGACAAAGTTATTGATTGTGATGTAGATCTTAAGTATTCTAATGATAATAAGAAAAACAATAAGTCTAATAGACCAAATTCTATCGAAACTAAAAGAAGTAAGTCCCTGTCAGTAGAAAGTTCAGAAGATATTAGTAAAAAAGATATTAAGAAAACCCGGTCAAATCCATTAAAGAGCGAGGATTCAATTGCAGACAACGAGAAAAGTATTGATGACACCAAAGAAATAGAGATGACCGTTGAAGAAAATATAGCTACTGTTTTGAAAGGAAGCAGATCTTCACTAGAGACCCGATCAGATTCCCCAAAACCAGGATGTAGCAGTCAACCGGATATAGGTCTGTACCTACTTAATGTTTATATGATATGTTGCATATAGTTAATTGATAGGTATTTTAAGATTTTATAATGTTTTGTAGTATAATCTTTTAAGTAACTAAGGTTAGGCTGATTAGTTAACTCGTCACAGTATTTTTAAATTGGACTTTTATAAATATTTTTCTTCGTGTACAATTTCATTTATTTCAAACACATCTTTTATCTGAAGACCCATCAAGTGTTTTGTATTATAACAATACTAAAGTGTATTTAGGCAGTTTACATTATAATATAGATTACAAGAATCAAAAAGATTACGAAATACTAAATAAACATAAAAACTCATTGAAATAGAGCTATCATAAAAACAGCATCCCTTGTGCATGAGACTCAAAAATATATTTTTAAACAAAAAAATATTTAACAAATAAAATAGAATAGAATAGAAATATGCTTTATTGTCAAAAAAAAACAATAACAATTTAAAATTTTCTGAAATTACATAGATCGTCAATATCACAAAATAAAAGATAATAAAATACACAATTCATTCCAAATTTAAATAAATTGCAAATTGCATAATAAAGCCTCACGAACTAATAAGTTTAAGTTACCGCATGTGCTACCTAAATACACACATCAAAATAATCTAGGGGACAAAAACAAAATGCGAGATTACAGAAGTCTTTCAAATAATTTATTTCATATATTTTTAACAAAAAGTTATAAACAAATGTCCCGAATATAAAATAAACATTTTTTCTTAGAATTATCGCAATAGGTCGTAAGAAAATTAAAAAAAAAATCGATAAGGCAAAAAATGGTTACAAAAAAAAATAAAAAACTAATTTGTTGCACCTCAACTCATAACAAAGGAGTCTTTAGGTTAAGTTAGTACAGTGTATGACCTTCACGGTTGTTGATTACTATCCTACTTCTGTAATTTAAACTTATGATCAGATGGTCAAAGTCTTGCTGTGGTATTCTGTTCCACTCCATTGAAGACCCTCAAATAGTTGCTGTCTTCTATTGAAACCAACATTTTGTTGTAAAATGTGTCTGCCCAATATGTCCCATACATGCTAAATCAAGTTTAAATCTGGAGATTGTGCAAGCTTTGGTAAAACCTTGGTTTCAGTATCTTCGAGTTCGCACGACGCTGGCAGTATGCAGACGCGCATTGTAGTGCAATTATTGAAAAATAAGGACCAGCTTTTTGTACAATAATAGGTTTGAGTATAATGTCTCGTGTATTTAGAAACCATTCCAGACAAATGAGATTAGTTATTCCCCCAAGAGTGATGCCACCCCATGCCGCCTTGTTGTCTATGAACCTTCTACACGGTGGCAATCATTTAGCATTGTCACATTGTCTGCAACTTCCTGTCCACCTTGTATTTGGTGGAAATCCAAATCAGGACTCATCTGTGAACAAAGGATAGGCCCACTTACGTCTAATCCAATTTGCGTTGTCTTGTGCCCACTGATGTCGATGAGCGCGATTTGCTCTGAATAACACAGGCACTTTCACAGGTCTTCGAGCATTTAGAGCATTGCATGAACCCTACTTCATGCAATTTATTTTTAATGGTTTGGCCACTTACAAACACCTGATAAATCTGTTGAAGCATAATTTGTAATTGTAATGCAGTTACAGTGCGATCTCGCAAAACCTGCAATCTAATACAATGGGTTTTTAATTTGGTTGGTTCGTTACAACCTATATGACGTTCAGCAACATCGCCAGTTTCTTGACACCTTCACCACAAATGATAAATGACACTTCTGTTCGTGTGAAGGACCTCAGCAACGTCTCTTTGATTTCTGCCAGATTCAAGTATCCCCATCATAGCACGCCACTGCATTTTGCGATTTAAATGATGTCTCTTTATTATAGGCAATTGTAAAACTAAATAAAAATCCACATAAAAATAAAAAATTAAGTCTCAACAATTAAATATTACTTTTTATCTCATAGACAAAAAACGCATTTTGAACTCTTGTTAAATTTTTTATAACCATTGGTTTTTAAAACAGATTGTCTTATAGCACCACAATCGCAGTTTGGAGAGGGTATTTTTCCCCACCAGATTCATCTTGGTTGGTAGAAACCCTCTGACTTCTCGCAATCTACTGGCCTTCTTAAAATTCCTTTCAATTAAACTTTATAATATAGAGTATTGTTTTTTGAACAAAGTCTTCTTATACCTCTGCAGGTGACACCAACGTGGAAGTAGAGTATAGGATCAACGTTAATTTTTCTATACTCCCTAACAAGGGCAAGTTCTTGGCGGGTGTATGAGGTGCTATGTGGCTTAGTGCTGGTAGTCAGTACGTGGGCGTGGACTTTACTGTGCCCGATATAATACATAAAACTTGGTTTAGTTGGTCGTCAACACGTTTGGTCTGCGGGCTGTTGAGCCACACCGATGCACAGTACTTTGCAACGGGCGACACGAGTCCCAGTACTGTCGATCTAAGTGTAGACGCTAAGGAACTTAATCTAATATTTTGCAAATATTGAATTAATTTCGTATCACTTTTTTGTGTAATATTATTTATATCAATAATAGAATGCAATTCCATTTTTCAGGAAAAGCAAAACATAAACTAAACTTGTTTTGACAATTTATAAATTTCATCCAGAGATGTTTTGACTTATTTAATTACATATATCACTTAAAATGTTTTTAAACTGAAATAAATCTACGACAAAAATTGGCAACCTCGCACAGTCGGTGTCAAATTTTAATACAAATATAATTAAAAGGTTAGTAGTAATATTTAAGTTTATTTTATAAAAATATGTCTCAAATTAACGTGCCTAATAAACGGACCGGCACCAGCACAAGATTGATAACAAGGCAATCTTCCTGAATCCATCTAAAGTGTTATAGGCGGATGCAGCATGTTTAAGAAAAAATGGTGTGTATAATTTACATAATAATTGTCGCATATGGTGTGACGAGAACAATTATTTAATACGTGCGACAAATTTTCAACGAAAATTTAGCATAAATTTAGGGACTGGAATATTAACTGTACAGTTATTTGATTTGAACAGTAAATGAAGAGGCATAGTAAAAGAAATATGGTTTCTTCACGACGGAGTCATAACACATTTTACCAAAACTGTTAAAATTTTCTTGATACCAGTTATTCTCGTCGTTAGATTCGTAGGAATGTATCCATTCTATGGCCACCACAAAGTCTCGAATGTAGTGTACTGGATTTTTATTTTTGAGGATATCTGAAATCGTTGGTTTGTGATAACCGAGATGCAATCAAAACATAAGCTTAATTACGGGAACGAATTTTTGATGCTGCAGAAAATATGGCATTACTCACAATTGGATTTATCGTATCAATGCAAGATGCACGTTAAACATTCATTTTAATAAATATTCTCAAGTAAGTACAAGTATCTAATTTAATTTTAGTTCACAAGTAAACAAATTAGGACTAATAGTCCGACCATAGTGGAAAAACATTAATTAGAATTATTGAACGTTGTCTGTTGTATTTAATTTCCACTAAAAAATATGTTATTCAGTTAAAGCTCTCGTCATTGAACACTTTTAAGGTTAATAAACACATAATAAATAATAACACATAATAATAATAAAATTATGCCATATTTCAATACATTTCAAAAAAATATTGCAAATAATTTTTCTTAGTAGCAATAATTACTTTTTTGGAATTAAACTATAGTACTTACTTAAGTAAATATAAAAATTTATTTTAAGCTTCGGACTTTATTCCAAAACCCTAATTAATTCAGATAATAGCAAAAGACCAGAAATAGTTATTGCAAATATTACCTATATTTCCTCAGATGTCAACAACCTTGAATAGTTAACAAACAAGGGTTGGTATGTTAAACATCCCAAGTCACAAACGAGTTTTTATTCAGGAGCGGTTTCACTGCGCATAACGTTGCCAGAATATTTAAATTTCTGAAAATCAACAAATTACATTTATGGAAAACAATGTAGTTTTTTTTGGAAATACATTTTTTTTTGGAAATTGTGAGTCGAATTTTTTGTTTCATATTTTGTATTATATCCATACCTTAGAGTAACGTAGCACTATTTACGGGGACACCCTGTATATATATATATATATATATATATATATATATATATATATATATATATATACAAATAACACAGTTTATTAGGGTTGCAGTCAGAAAATTGGCCGGGATGTTAAAAAAAACACTCTTTTGACTTTTTTGTAGAGCTTTCGGAATGGTTTTATTCCTTTTTCAAGACACTGTAATAAGACAAATATGTAAATATTTAAAAAATATCACAATTCTTCAGTTTAACTTACTAGTCGTTGAGATTATTTATATAAGCATGGACACTCAACATTTATAACACACATTAAAATATACAATTATGGACAGAATACATTATAAAATTTTTAAAATTTATTGTAAAAATAGTAACTTTATGAGTTGATATACACCAGTAAAACGTGCCATCAACCAAGTTTTACTATTTTTACAATAAATTTTAAAAATTTTATAATGTATTCTGTCCATAATTGTATATTTTAATGTGTGTTATAAATGTTGAGTGTCCATGCTTATATAAAGAATCTCAACGACTAGTAAGTTACACTGAAGAATTGTGATATTTTTTAAATATTTACATATTTGTCTTATTACAGTAGTGTCTTGAAAAAGGAATAAAACCATTCCAAAAGCTCGACAAAAAAGTCAAAAGAGTGTTTTTTTTAACATCCCGGCCAATTTTCTGACTGCAACCCTAATAAACTGTGTTATTTGTTTATATCGACAGTTACTAATATCCAGTATTTCTTATATATATATATATATATATATATATATATATATATATATATATATATATATGTATATATTTATATTTCTTTTCATAGATGTCTTGAAAACGAATTAAATTAAATTCGAAAGCTTGACAGTAAGTCAAAGAGTTTTCTTTGTCTTGTGGGCCAAATAAACTGACTGCATCCTCAAAAATTATAACTTATATTTAAATCAACAGTCAAGAATACCACCATCTTATATATATATATATATATATATATATATATATATATATATATATATATATATAGTAAACTCTTAAATATTGGGGAAATCTGCAAGAAAACTCTAATGTGTATCAATTATTTCACCTAACGTTTTCGCCAAAGAGAATTAATTTGGCTTCTTCAGGGCTGAAAGAGAATAAATTATAATTAGCTACCATATATTATCTAATAAAAAACATTTACCTTACCGTAAATTTTAGAAATGTCGAGTTATGATGTTAAAAAACTCAGGGTTAATAAATAAATATATATATATATATATATATATATATATATATATATATATATATATATATATATATATATATATATATATACCGAGTGGTGAATTGCCTAACAGGCCCTAGGAAATTCAATGGGAAATTCTAATTGATTGAATTCCTGCTTCCCTAATTACTTTACATCAATAGTCATGAGAAACTATTTATAGAGGACTGAAATATGTATTAAAAACAAATGTTAAAATTGTTCTACGAATTAAATGTACGTTTTCCAAAATTTTGTAAAAATATAATACATTTGTCAGACCACCCCTTAAAGTTAGGCCACACGAGGTACAAGAATGTGTATGACATGTTGCGTTTGGTCATATTGATGATTCAGATATTTGACAATATTTGAATTGTCAATATTTTCATTTTGTAATTAAATTATACTCAAATACTAAAATACGCAAATTTTTACAAATACTACTACTTTTTGATACCTCAGCAGTATTGTTTGTACAGGTACAATTAGAAATCATGGTTCCATTAGTTACAAAATTGTGTAAAATCATTTAAGTTGTTGAATGACTTTGAATTGGTCTATTGGAATATCTTACGCTAAATAAAGAACTGACAATTCGCGCACTATTGCCTGAATAAAACATTTTTATTATTGCTAGTTTCTCCTCAACTGAATACATTTTTTAGTCAATTATATTGTTTTTTAAACAATAAATCACAAAATTAAAATTTTGGAAATTCAAATATTGTCAAATATCAGAAACATAAACAGAGATAAATAATATAATATTAGAAAAACATAAATATGACCAAACGCAATAATATGTCATACACATTCTTGAACCTCGTGTGGCCTGAATTTAAGGGGTGGCCTGAAAAATGTATTATATTTTTACAAAATTTTGCAATACATTTAATTCGTAGAACAATTTTAATATTTGTTTTTAATATATATTTCAGTCCTCTACAAATAGTTTCTTATGACTTTTGATGAAAAAAAAAAAAAAAAATTAGGAAAGCAGAAATTTAACAATTCAGAATTTCCCATTGAATTTCCTATGGCCCGTTTGACGATTCACCACCCTGTATATATAATAACTTTATCTCATTATTTGAATATAGTATAAATAAGTATATCACTATAATTAACTTAAGAACAATAAGTTAAAAAACGTTGTAATAAACCTAAAAAACAAAATGTGCTGAAATACACTAACGTCAGATAAAACAAAAGAACTCTTCTATAAATCCTTCCTAATTCTATGGTGTAAATCCAGCTACGAGGCATCGCTATCTGGTTATCGTTTACTCTTCCCTTAGTAATTTGCGGATTAAGCTAAGACAGCAGAAATTGGAGAAACTATTAATTTCAATTTTCGTCCTGATTTATCTAGAACGAAGTTGTTTGAGAATAGGGTCAAGAAATAACGGGAGGGTGTGATAGCGATTGCCACGTGGCCAACCAGAGGTAAACGTTAGTTTCGAAGGGTTGAATGAATATAACAACGGCCTTACTAAAATGATAGCGCAACTTTAGGAGCTGTATAAAATTAGTAGAACTTGTTTGTATAGGCCCTGTTGTGAGAAAATTATTTTCCACGCAGATATGTTGAAAGTCTAGAACGTGGAAGTGAAGTGAGAGGTAACGTCCAATGTTATAATTTCAAAGTTATCTATTTAAATTGAATTGAAATTTAAAGCAATACTAATTTTAAAATTTTACCATAACTATATAGGTACTATAGAAATAAGAGAAATAATAAAAAAATTTATAACTTTTTATTAAACGTAATAAGTCAGTGATCGGACATTGAATTCCAAATGGAAAGGAAATTTTTATGTAAAAATACCTCTTCTTTTTAAAATCAGTACCTAACCGAAGGACCGTAGTCATTGCGATTTAACGAGCGATTCTTTGTGAAGTATGAATGGATATTTGGATATTGGAGTTTGTGAATAGAACATACTACGCACTATACAGTAAGCCAATTGATTGCAGTACTCTAACAAAATCTAGCTCCTGTAAGACTTATAATTCCCGTGTTGAAGTTAGATGATAGGCACAGTTTTGTACAAACCGAATTGTGTCCGATCTTAAAAAAAATCTAAAATTGTAGGCAAATTTAAGCAAAATAGTTTTTTTTTCTCAAAAACAATATTTTTTTTTTTTTTTTTATGGCATTGACATTAGTCATTCAGCCAGTTGCAATAGATTCTCCAATCAGACAAATGCACAACTCTATCCCTAATCGAAAAAAAAAAAAAAAACTATCGGATAATTAATAGAAGAATATACGACAAGGAAACTTACAGGGTCACTTGCTTCTCGTCTAGGGGCCCATCAAGACATTCTTAGTAGACAAACAAAACTGGACCACGGATAAGGTGTTATAACATTTAGGGTAAACAAAGGATACAAATCTAAATTTCCACACGATCATGAAAAATTTCATGCTCGAGTACAAATTCTATAGAACCATGCATATGTCTGACAAGAAATCTATAATGATATTATATATATTTTGTGAGCCTGTCGCCAGTAGCGACTGAATATTGAATGGTGCATACATATTAAATTCGATTAATTTTTTGTAGAGAGAGTTTGAATGCTGTTGAAACTTAGGGCATTCAAAAAAGATGTGATCAAGATCACCCAGTTTTCTGCAATGTTTGCAATTATCATCTTCAATCACATTTATTTTATATAAATGACTTGGATAACACGCATGTCCAAAGCGTAGTCTATTTATGGTGGTTATATATTTACGTGGAGATTTAAAATTCTTAAACCAAGTAGTTTGTGGGATAACTGGTTGTAAAGTGGTGTATCTTGTTTGGTTTGTAAGGCAGTAAAGATTCCATTGATCTTTCCATGTCGCTAGCTGGTTTTTTTTAAATATTCTAATGGCATCTGATACACATAAAGAATATGGCAATAAAGTGCCTGATATTATACTGGTTTTAGCTAAGTAATCTACATATTCATTATCTTTGAGTCCAATATGTGCCTTAACCCAAATAAATTTTATATTAAAGCCAGAGTCTACTAAGTGCTTTAATTGATCTTTTATTAGAAAAATATAAGGATTACTAAATGTTTTGGGCAAAAAAGTGTTTTTTATGTTCTGTAGAACTGAAAGGCAGTCTGAAAGAATTAACGATTTTTTAATATTAGAGTTTTTAACATATTTCAAAGCTTCGAGTATAGCCAATGATTCCGCCGAGAAAATTGAAAACTCCTTGGAAAGTTTGTACTTAAATTCAGAACCTCCTGAGGGTAGAAAATAGGCACAGCCAGTCCCTTCTATTGATTTGGATGCGTCCGTGTATATAACTGTGGCATCACTATAACAGTTCAAAACAGATCTCAGAATATTGTTGCTCAATTTGTTGTTTTGACTATATGAGGGTATTATAACTTCAGCTTTATGGAAGAGAGCAAAGAAGTCTAAATTTTTTTCCACTTTGGTCAAATTTTTTGAAAAAATTGAATTGTTCTGTAAAGCAGTGCACAAAGGTGGAGACGGCTTCTTAATCCAATATTTATGAGTGAGATCTGATTCGTTAAGTTGACGTATACTGGAAAATAATTTGGGATATGTTGAGTGGGCTTTGAGTACCCATTTTTCGCTTAACAAATAAGGGTTCATAGGCTTCAACATGTAGTGGTTGTATAGAGGTAGATCTCATAGCACCTAAACAGACCCTTAAGACAGAATTTTGAAAAATGTCAATTTTTCTTAGAAGATTTCTAGATGCAGAACCGTAAAGAGTAGCGCCATAATCTATAATGGATCGTATATAAGCTCTGTAAAACAATAAGGATGTTTCAACATCGCAACCCCACCACACTTTGGTTGTCATTCTAAGAAAATTACTAGCTTTATTGCATCTATCCAGCATATATTGTATGTGTTGTTTCCAAGTCAATTTTTTATCCAGTATAAGGCCCAGATATTTGATATGGTTTTTGAAGGTAAAAGATTGATTATCAAGAAGTATATTTTGATTTGGAGGAAGGTTGTGTCTTGTGAAGACAGATACTGCTGATTTGTCAATTGATAAATTTAAGCCGTTCTCTAAGTACCATGGGAAAAGAGAACTACATACTCTACCTAGGTTTTGCATACCGTTTTCATATTTCCTACTTTCTGTATAGATACAAAAGTCATCTGCATATTGTATTATTTTAAATGGGATGTTGTTTATTTGCATATTATGTATGTCAGACGTGTACATATTAAATAAAATTGGCGATAATACCGAGCCTTGTGGTATGCCGTGATAGTTGTGTCTAGGTCCTATTAGCTTGTTATTATGGTCTCTGACGTAGATTACCCTGTCTGTATAGAAACCGATAATTATGTTAACGAAAGCAATTGGAAAATGAAAGAAATTTACCATTTTGAATTTCAATATTGACAAACAAACTGATTCATATGCTCCTTCAATATCCAAGAATAGGGCTGCTAAATAGTTATTCCTAGTTAAGTTGTTCTGTACATCAACAACAAGTGTTGTTAAAGCGTCTTGAGTTCCAAAACCTCTTTTGTAGCCAAATTGGTTTACTGGTAATAAATTCTCTTTTTGTATCCACTAATCTAATCTAAATTTTATAAGCCTTTCTAGGGTTTTGAATACGCACGAGAGTAAGGATATTGGTCTATATGAACTCACAATATTTGGATCCTTTCCGGGTTTAAGGATAGGAACGACTAAGATATTTTTGAAGGACTCGATAACTATGTTATTTTGGATGATATCATTGAAGATATGTAAAAGATGGTTTTTTGCAACCGTTGGTAGGTTGATTAACATGGGGTATTTTACATGATCGATTCCAGGAGAAGAATTAATGTGGTTTTTAAGGGCGAAGTCTAGTTCAGTTTTAGTAAAAGGTTTTAATAGAAAGTGATTATTTGAATGATGACTTTGTGTAGGCTGTGTAGGCGAATGTTGAACCCATGGAGGAGATACTCTATTAAAGAAGTCTTCTAATAAAGTATCATTGAAGGGTTTTGTACTATTATGTGATTTTCGGTTCATTTTGTTAGCTTGAGACCATATTTCTTTAGAAGAAGTATTTTTGCTTAAATTAGAACACCATTTAATCCAACTAGCTTTGGCTTTTTGTTTCAGCTGCTTTTTAGTATGAGCAGTAATTTTCTGACATTTTAGATAATTATCAAGGCTTGGTGAACGTTTATAAACTGCTAATGCTTCTTTTCTGTTATTAATTATCAGATCACATTCTGGGTCCCACCATGGCGGAGGGGATCGATTTTTGGATTTAAAAATTTTATATTGAGGAATAGATTTAATAGCAGCATGATTAATGCAATCTATTAGAAAGTTATAATTTTCATAAGTATTAAGATAGTTACTTTTATTAGAAAACATGTTTTCAATTAAAGATGTATACAGCGGCCAATTGGCCTTTTTGATGTTCCTCTTGCTTTTTGGGTGTATTGTTTCCTGCGATGTGTAGGTTATTGAAAAATTCATAGTTATTGCAAAATGATTGGAGCCTAAGGTGTCAGATAAAACTGACCAGGTGATTTTACTAGCTATATTAGCTGTGCAAAGTGATATGTCAATCATCGATTTTTCTGTACCATATCTAGGAAGATAGGTAGCTTCACCATTATTTAAAATTACCAGATCTAGATCCTCGACACTACTAACAATTTGTTGTCCAACTGCATCATTATGTAATGAGCCCCATAGTGAATTATGAGCATTCATATCTCCTCCTATTATAAAAGGTGATTTGACTTGTGAGAAGATATTTATCCAATCATTTTTGGAAGTACGAATTTTAGGTGGTCTATGATAGAAAACTTAATTCTGTTGTATTAATTTTAACGGTAGCACCGCAGACTAAAATTTCATCGTTAAAATTGTTTCTAATATTTATTTGACAAAATGGTATGGTTGTTTTAATTAAGATTGCAACACCTGCGTACCCGTCATATCTATCTTGGCGAATTACATTGTAATCTTTAAATATATAATTCTGATTTGGTTTGAACCAAGTTTCGCTTAATAAGGCAATGTCAATATTTTCAGTTGTTAAAAAATGAACTAAGCAGTTTTTATTCGAAACAACGGATCGAGCGTTCCATTGCAAAATTTTTAATGATTTAAGTTCTGTGAAGATGTTATTTATTGATAATATCCTCCAAAATTGTTTTTATTCCATGGTAAATACTATCTTGACTTATTGTTTTTATATCATCTACAGTTTGGATATTTGTGATTAAATTAAAAATGTAATTGGAAATAAGTGTTTGAAGATCTGCCTGATCTTGTTTATTTTGAGAATTAGGGATGTTTAAATTAGCAGGAAGGGATCTAGAGGGCCCAAAATTAAAAGGAAACAAAGGTGTAGTATGGGGGGACTGGGGGGTAGGAGAGATTAATTTTCGTTTTTTCGCTATGCTATAGCGACTTGAGGAGGGTTGTGATGTGTTATTTGATGATAAGTTTTGGTTTTTACGCGTAATTACTTGTGTGGCAGCAGAATGGGTTGAATTTTTTGTGAATGTTGGCAGGGGAGGAAAACTGTTTCCGTTATTTTCTAGTGTGGAATATCTATTCTGAGTGAATAATCCCGAAAAGGATGATTCACAATAAGTTTTTGCCTCGATGAAAGAAGTTTTTTGCTCAATCATAACGGTTTTGATCTTCTTCTGCAGTTCATACTTTGGACATTTCTTGGAAATGGATACATGATCCTTACTATTGCAATGGATGCACTGAATAGCATTATCCTGGCAAGCATGACCTTCATTTTTGGTTTTTTCCGCATTTTATGCAATGTGCCTCTGTACTCCGACACTGCTTGGAGATATGTCCAAATCTCAAACAATTATAACACTGAGTAACCTTGCCAATATAGGTTTCCACAGGAAAAAATACACTATTTATTGCAATATAGCTAGGTAAAATATTTCCCTCAAAGGTGACTATTACAGTCCTCTTCGGTACATAGTTAGTTTTTCCTTCCGTATCAACCCTTCTAAAAGTTCGTTTGTAACCTAATATGGGGGAGGGAGATTCACTGTTATCTAATAAATAATTTTCATCGTATTGGGTATCAACATCTCTGATTAGACCTTTAATTTCTAGTAGATGATTAGGAATGTAAGCTACCAAATTGTCATTTTTTAACTTTAAATTTTTAACCAAATTATTTGCATCAGAAATTGACCTTAACAAAACTTTAATTCTGTTTTTTCCAATGCCTTTAATTTCAATAATATTAGGAATATTCAATTTTTTATGCAAAATATGCGCAACTGTTAAAGGATGTAGACGACCTATATTTTCATTGTTTGTTTTTTCTATGTAAACATAAACATTATTAAAATTGTACTTATCTGATTTAATGTTGAAAAATTTCTTAGCTACTGTTTTTTGCGCTTCAGGTTCTGGCAAGATTGTAGTACAGTCACTGGTTTTATTCGCATTTTTCGCTGTCAAATCATCAAAATTTTCGATTAAACTGGATTCATTAATAGGCATTTCACTATTCTCACTAACACATGAAAAGTTTAAATCACCTATTGGCGTCTCTGGGGAAATTGCCTCCCCCATGGGGGAGTCGTTTATATACTTATTTATTACACTGAGTTAATGTCAACTTCGAATCACCTGTACTAATTTAAAATCGAGTTAATTAGTAGAAAAAGACACTGGGCACTGATTATTTACGACCTATCGCTTTGAAAGTTCGAATAATACTGCAAAAATAATATTGACCTTAAAATAATTTCAGCATGATGAAAAATAATGAAATTTTAATTCAAATTTTATAGACTTCTAAATTAGGTACTTAGCACTTGTGGGCAGCTATTATCCTAATTAATCATGAGTATCATGTACAGAAAAACTGTATCTAATGATTCTACGTCTATACAAAATTTATATATAGTGCAAAAATCACATCCTACATTTTAGAATGCAGAAGTACGGAAAGCTAAAAGTTTTACAAACCTTCAAAAAAGAAAAGTCAAAGAGTATAACGTTATAAATTACGGTAGAAAAATTAGATGATCACTTCTCTAATCTCTTGAATGAATATAGGCCATCTCTCCCTCCACTAACTTTTATTTTTCGTAAAAATGTGATGACGTTATGGTATTCGACGCATATTTGCTCTACATTCATCTTTCTCCTTGGTGTTTTGCCACAGACAGAGAGTAACCAGTGGCGCTCATTATTTTTTCTGACAACTAGAGTGGGGATATTCCTCGAGTTCTTTTACCATATACTTTGACTTTATTTAAGATCTTAACCTAGCCGTACAAATTCTTACTTTAATATTACCTATATGAGTTTACAAAAGAAAACAATAAGATATTTGTAAATCTCTAAGAACCAGAAAGTCTCCTTAACCTGATAATTTCACATAACTAAGTCAAAAATTTTTAAATAAACGTGTAAATGCGGAGTTTCTTGAAAATAAAGAAAATGAACAAGAAGGATTAAGAGCGCTACAATTCACAATATCTTATTTTTTTCCATTTCTCAAATAACAGAAAAAATTGTGAGAGGCCAGGAAATTTACATTGTATATGTGGACTTTAAAATGTATACCGCAGCATTCCTTAACAAAAACTTTGGGAATTACTCCACAAAACGGATGTTAAAACCACCCTTATAAATGCTACCTAGAAATATAACTATAACACCACCGGCAAAGTAAAATCAAAATTGTCACTTTCAAAAGATTTCAAGATCAACAAAAGATTTAAGCAAAAATGCTATTTGTTACCGACGGTAATAAAAATCTATTTAGAAAAAGATTTTAAAATTTGGAAACGGAAATGTAAAAATGTGATTATTCCTCCTAATAATACAATGGTGTACACAATATGCTTTCCAAATGATCAGAGAGTACATGCTCAGGATTGGGAGGATGCTGAATATATGTATGAAAATGAAGAGAATAATATAAAAAGTGGGGCTTAGAGGTAAACATCGAGATAACGAAATAGGTGTGTATCGGCGAAGAACAAGAAAACATGGTACTTTAACAAAACGCCTAAAATATTGTAACCTCGAAAACCTTTTTTGGATGGTGCTAGAAAGGTCACCAATGGAGACACTGAGGACAACAGCCAGATGGTTGGTGGAGAGCGAGTCGAGGGATCGAAACTAGCTTTTGGAAGCGGGAATTGGCCCAATTGAAATAATAAAGATAGAACAAGATAAGATATATTAGAAAAGATACAGAAATAAACAAGAGATAAGGAAAGATATTTAGGTTCTGAGACCAAATTCAGGGAGAGATATCAACAGTTAATAATTAAATAAATTTAGTCAACACGCTACATAAACAAATACTAAATATATTAGGTGGACTCCGTCCACCTACTTACCTACCAAACCTAATCAGCCTGATCTTTCTTCTGGTAAAAGGTATAATAATAATTTAATATAATAAGCAAATATTTAGAGGTATTTTTATATCAGGAAACTTGTTAGGGTCGAGAAATAAAATTCATACATAAAAAAAAACAATATATTTAACAACACAATGATATAGGCGGCTGAAGGTACACACGTGTAATAAAAATACACCGTCAATTGATCAATGGTTGTATACATAATATAGAAATGAACAGTATTATAATTAGGAAATACTACCTCTACAAATACAATAATATAGTCATGCACAAATAAAGTTTTATGGGCGTATCTCGAGATAACAGGTACAGTTAAAAAAATTGAATAACAATTATAACAAATAACAAAATTTACTAAATTTAAATTCAGAGAATAAAAAAGGGTTTCAAGAATGCTGTGTTATAAAAATTAAACCACCCGCACTTGGTTTTAGTTAATTATCTATTTGAACTATTGTTTAATGTTTAACGAAAAGTTAGATGTTCGTAATAATGATGTATTAGAAGTTCTTAAAGTTGATTAAAAGTTCGTAAGAAAATATTTAATGTTCTTTTTGTTATCGTTACATCGGTAGTTAACCCTAACTATAGGTGATGAGATAGTCGACGTAGGTGCGCCCCGATAATAGAAGATAATATGATTACCATAGTATTCGCCCAAATAATTGGTGATAATGATTAAGATAACTTACAGTAAATCTTGATGCCTGCTGCACTAGGTACTTCACTGAAGCTATATACTTTTATTAAATCAAGCACTGAAATTATTTAAATTAAAAGGTACTTTGGAACTATATTTAATCTAATATAGTATTAGATTTAGAAACTCAAACTATATAAGGGTATCCACACTAAAAAAATGTACAGAGAAGGTAACACAGAGACGGTAATTGAGCGAGCATCTGTGCTCAAAGATTGCTTCACTAGAAGTAATGTGGTTTATTTTAAATTTTACCAAATCACCCAAGAAAGGGATATCTCCCCATCAAAAACGACAGATCAGCCTGTAGTTATTTCTAAGAAGACAAAAAGATTATAAAATTTCGAGGTAAACAACGGTACTAGCAATTGGAACGTGAGGAAAATAAAATCTTTTAGAATAAGTTTTACAGAAAATTACTATGAACGTGAAACCCGGCTTAATCCGGAAAAGGATTAACTAAGGGTTAAACAAACCGGCGTATTTAAATAAGTCGGTAGATTCTTCCGTAATGTTTCGGTAGCTTCCAATAAAATTTAACAACTTATTTGCGAATACGACCATGGGCCTATCAGCAACGGAGGTAAAGGGATTAAAAATGATTTAATATTTTAATTATCAAAAAAATGTTACAATATAAATAACAAGTACTCATACAATATACAGCAAGGATATGGAGAATATAAACACCTATATATATATTTAGGGAAATTAACAGAAATCTCACAAATTCCGAATAGAATAAACTGACAATAAAAATTTTTAGAACCGCATTCATAAAGATCTGCTCATTATATACAATAAAAAAAATAATTAGGGCAGCATTTTTTGTAAAAAAATTTCCAGAAAAATTTTTATATATTTTTTTACTTTGCTCAGTTTTTTTAAATATACAAATGAAAAGTAAATGAAAGCAAGGTTTTTGTTATCTGATCTTATAAAAAAATTGAACAACTAAAGACAACGCCCAAATAGGAAAGAAAAAGCAACGTCACAAAAATTTAATTTAAAATTAAATTAACAAATTATTTACAATACCAAAATAAATAAGAAGAATAAAAAATAAGATACGAAGATAACTAAAAAGAAAAAACAAAATTTTTAAAACAAAAAAAAATATGCAACTCTCCAAATTTAATGCACTACCCTACCATGTATCATAAGTTTGAAGCTATTTTTCTTTGAAGCCACTGATTGGATTTCAATGTGTTTCTTATTATGCTCATTTCTACTGAATTACTGTACAAACGTTTTTAGGAAATGTCAACATTTTACGCATAGGGTGTATAAAAACAGTTTTGTTTTTTTTTTCATTTTAATTTGCAACACCCTGTGAAATTTAGTAAAAACAATGCTATATCTTATTAATACTGTCAGATGGCCTTATCCGTTCTTAAAATTTAATTTTCATAAAAAATACATCTCGATATCATTTTTATCGAAGATTTTACAAATATGTAAATGTAACAGGTTTTTATGGACATTTAAATCAAATGAAAGCAAAGAAATCACTACTTATATAAACTTAAAAAAGTAAGAAAATATATTCTAAATAATATATATTAACTACCCTCTCTTAATAAAACTTCTCTGTTTCTAATTACTTTTTTCCAGCGAATAGGCATACTTAAAATAAATGATTGTATTATGTCTCGATATATTGCATTCAAAACTTATCACTATAACTTCTAAGTCATCATGAGAGACATCTGATGGTTGTCTCCTAAGTTGACGATCAATGATACCGCACAAGTTCTCTATGGGATTTGGATCAGGGCCACAGGGTGATTGATGTGTATATCTGATCATGCATTGTGCAACACACGTGCAATGTCTGGTCGTGCAATATCATGCATTAAACGAAAATTATTTCCCTTGCATGGAACAAAAAGAACTACACTTGTTCAAGAATCTGTTCGTAAAAAATAAGGTCCATTCACACTATATAAGATATTCATTTCCAATCCATTACAGATCCTCCATTGAATTGAAATTGAATTAAATTGAAATTAAAAGTCAATTGAATGTCGGTTGTTGCTCTGCGCATAGCGTTCCCTTGGCCGTAGAATGTCTTAAGTCTTACACATCAATCTGCGCTACATAAGCAAAACTTAAATTCATCTAAGAATAATACGTGCTCACAGTCATCAAAATTTTAGTCAATTATGTGGTCTCTAGCAAATTACAATCTGGTTCTACGATGATTTACGCTTAAACTTAGTGCTCTGGTAGGTACATTTACATGCAAATCTTGTTTAGCAGGACGCTTTTTAACAGTGTTCCTACTAATTTGAATAATATAAACATCTGCCATCTGTATTTGCAAATGTTTCCCTGTGACAATACGTTCTCTTATGGCAAGAAACCTGATAAACATTTTCGTGGTGTTGTGACTCGTCCTTTTCCTTGTCTCCTTGCTCGTTAGTTTCTCGAAAACGTTAAACGACTTATGATATTAAAGTTTAAAATACTCTTAACTTCTTCATTACTGTCTTTACAACTCAGGGTGAGTCTTCGCGGTATACACTACAGCCCTCCCTCTTCTACGATCTTGTGCTTCCATTTCCCATTGTGTTACCCCAGTCTTAGACAAATCGGCTTTAACTTCATCCTTTTATCTTATTCTGGAGCAGCTAATTCTCTACTGTCTGGTCTCTTAAAAAGTACTGTATTTAGCACTATTTTCCACTGATTTTAACTTATGACCTGCCATCTTATCCGGTTAACTTTTATTCATCTGACGACGTTTTCAGTACCATACAGAGTCACCAATTCAACATTGCGGCGCCTTATCCACTCTCGTGTTAATTTATCGCTTTTTTGTATAAATATTATTCTGACAAGCTTTCTTTCAAATATTACTTTATTACTATTATTAGCTTATTAATTTCCGCTGATGTAGATAGCGTACCATGTTTTATTTCCATGTGCAACAATTGGGTGAGTAATTATTGACTTGTACAGTTTTAATTAAGATTTTCTTTTTAGGTTTTCTCTTTAGCTTTAGCTTAGAAATTATTTTCACATATTCATCGCTGCTCATATTTTTTGAAGTTATAACGTAGTTAATCAAAGTCACATTTTTATATACATTTACTTAAAGTTAGGAGAATATTTTGATAACAGGTTGCCAGTCAAAAAGTGGCCGCAAATATTTAATAATACAAAAGTAATTAATCTCTAATAAAAATTTTATTTTATTAATTTATTTGTTAAATAATATATGTTGCTTATAATGTATATGCATGTTTTTCATATCAAATTAAAGATTTTTTTTCTTAATATGATGATATAAGTTTACCTGACAAATAGTGGTCGAAAATCAGGGTTGCTAGTTGTTAAAAATGCGCAATATTAAAGATAAAATAAAAGACACCTAAGGCTACTGGTTTAAAGTGTCAGTTGTATTAATGTGCAAACCAGTGTTATTGCGCCCTAACTCTATTAGTTCCTCTTCTTCAAGTGCCCTCTACGCTACGGAGTTTGGCAATCATCATTGCTATTCGTATCTTTGAAGCTGCTGCTTTAAATAGTTGGTTAGATGTGCACAATAGTTGTTAGAGGGCGAGGAACACAAGCAAAAGTGGAAATTACTAGATCTGTTCACATATCGACACCCCCATCGAACAAGGTTGTAACTCAAGTTAGATCTATTTTCTAATTTCAACACAGGCGAATTCAGTGAAAAATTGCGCACACGCCAATATAAACCACATAGCTTAATGCTCAATAGTTTTGCTAATACTCCGTTGAAAAAAGTTGTACTTTAAGTTACGTGTGTTATTTTAGCGTAAAAAGGCAGTAACACTGTTACTCTCTATGTCGAATTTTTAGTTTCTATATATTTGACGATTAATAAGGTTGCTAAAGAAGTTACAGCTTTGTTGCACGTATGCTTAATTTATAAAGGAATCAAACATACATTGTATCCCCTAAGTCAATCTTATTGTATGAAAGTTTACCGGTGAATCCTATATGCTACATGAGTTGCTGCTTTGTTTGTGTTCTACTAGTTACAGTATAACCTATTTACGTGAATTTAACTTGTACATTATTGAATTTACTTGATATTTTTGACTATACAAGTGTTTCAATATCGAGATATCTTTTCAAAATGAATCGTAATAGGCGTATATTAGAATTAGCTTTGAAAAATAGTGAAATAGACGCTAAATCTGGTAAGTAATTATCATAACCACAATTTTGTAAGTAAAAATAAGTAATTTATGTTTTATTATAGATGTGGAACAAAATTTATTTTCTGGCGAGATGGAAAACTTAGACATTGTTGAAAAAGATTTTGATGTCACAGAAAACCCTTTATGTGCAAATACATCATATGTATTATTCGATGAAATACTTATTCAACGTGGCAATGATTTATTCGAATTTAAAAGAAAGTTACGGCCTGGCTGTAGCAAATTTCTAGACACTTATGGTAGTGATGCAGAGTCTAGTGGTCATAGAGAGCCTTTCTCTTTCGATGTGTCGGAATATGTACCTTCCAGTTCTGAAGGTAAGATGTCAATTTTTAGAATATCTATTGCTATTTACTTTTTTTCTGTCAATAGACGATCACAATTTTCTTTTGTTACAAATTGTTAATTTCTGTTTCTATTGTTATTCTCTGGTCTTCAGGTAGATATACAAAAAATAATTTTGTTGTAGGTAGTAGCTAGTCGGATGGACAAAAAGAAAATAATCCACAAGAAATAGATGAGGTTAAACCAAAAACAAACCTAAATAGACAAACCCAATATAGTACTACTGATATAGAACATAATTCGCATAAGAAAAAGAAACGAGATATGCTGGGAAAATGTACTTCTGGTCGTAAGAGGACACGCAATACCCACAATTGGAAATGCAACTTGACTAAAAGGAAAAACAATTTAGGATTGGCATTCACAAATCAACGAGGTCAACAAATCCGAGAAAGGCAAATGAAACAAGAGTGTACACAGAACTGTTCCAAACAATGTATTCAAAAGTTATCGTTAGAAATGAGAAACCAGATTTTTTCAAAATTTTGGGCTCTTGGGAATCATATTCATTTAGTACACTTTATAAATAACTGTGTTGAAAGAATACCTAAAAAACAAGCAGTACTTGCAACTCTTGCATCAAGGCGACGCTGGTCATATAAATATTCATTTCTGGTAAACGGTGATAAAATTCAGGTATGTAAGAAAATGTTTTTCGATACTCTAGATTTTACAGATAAGTGGGTTAACACTAGTTATAAAAAGATTGATATGAAAGTAACTGATTGTGTTTCACTAGCCGATCAACGAGGCCGTCACTAAAACCGCCCAAACAAAGTACCTGAGGTTATTAAACAAAGTATAAGGACACATATTGCTCAGATACCAGTTGTATAGTCACATTACGTGAGGGCTCGTAGCCGTAAACAATATGTTGACGAATCTCTAACGTTTCCCAAATTATATCACCTTTATAAAGAGTGGTTACATGATAATGAATATACACCAGAGATACAAGCCACCGAGAAAAAATATCGTGGAATATTCTACAATGAATTTAACATAGATTTCTTTAAACCCAAGAAAGATCTATGCGCAGCATGTGATATTTATAAAAAAACTTCGATTGATAAAAGGGAAAGTTGACAGCTTAATAATTATACTCATCATATCGCTTCTAAAACTGTGGTGCGAAAACTCGCCGTCTACAATTTTACAGTCTTTTGATTTAGGAGACAATGAAAGACACTGCGATGTCTGGGATGAGACTGTTGACCGGAGAGTTGCTAACGAAATTAGTAGTGCTGTATATTTATTTATTAAAATGAAAGTCAAAAAGGGATTTACAGACTTTTTCTTCTTTTCGGATAGATGCGAAGGACAAAACAAAAATAGAATAGTTTTTGCTATGTACTCCTTTGCAGTGAAAAAGTATAACATTAATATTACACACGTGTTTTTTTAAGTAGGGCATTCACAAAACGAGGGGAATTAATTGCATGCCCTGATAGAAAGACGTAAAAAACATCAAATCGTATATGTTTCAGAACAATGGATAACCATAATAGGATGTGTCAAAACATCAGGCAAGCCGTATTCAGTAACAGAAATAAATCAAAAACAAATTTGAAATTTTAAACTATTTTAGGACACCCATATTAATTTTGGTCTAGATATTAAAAACAATAAAGTAAAATGGTCTGAATTTAAATATTCATAGATACGCAATGAAAATGCGAAAATAATTCACGTTAATTATGACGTTCTTTCCGAAAATAATTACTGCGTTAATTTATAACAAATGCCTGTAACTCAACGTTCTTCAGCTAGGAAGTCAACAAAAGATAATAATGAGCGTATCATCCTGACAGATATACCTTCCGTTTATTCTAATTATATCGCCATATTGAAAGACAAATATAAAGATTTAAACAGCCTTTGTAAGTCAAATGTCATACCCGAAATATATCACCGTTACTATAAACAATTAAAATTTTGCGACCCTAAAAATATTCAACCATCAGACTCCGAATAAAAATTTGGGATAATTATTTTATTTTGTTCATAGTGATTATTTTGTTCGTAGTGCTAGAATATTGTTGTTTTTGTAAAATTTATAATTTCCAATTAAAATTGTGAAAACTACGAGTTCATATTTTATTTAAATATACCATAAAAACTAAATTCCCCTTATTTAAATTGCCAATAACTTCAACCATACAACCTTTTAATGGTAAAACGGGAAAAATAATGAACACGGAGAGTGTAAAATGGTTGTTAAGCGAGTTACAACTTTTTTCTACGAAGAGTCATGTTTAATCTCAAGGTTGTATCTCAACCAAACTCAAGAATTTCAATAGTTAATCAAATTACAAAACATACATCTCAAAGTTATCCCTCATTACGTTATAAATATCGACTCGCATTAGTGTAAAAGAGTTTACTCATTTCGCTACAATTTTTTAAAAATACATCTTTTCGTTTTTTGCCTCTCCTGTAAAATCGCTAAAACTGAGTTACCACCTTGTCCTATGGGGGTGTCGATATATAAACGAGGAAGTGTCATGTTCTGAAGAGGCATTATGAACAATAAAAAGACTCTTTTAGTTAGGTATCATCCAACGAACTTAAACAGCTTGTATTTAGGTTGATTTGATTCTAGAACCTTTAGTTAGGCTCTGGAGAGTTCAATTATAGACGTTCTAAATGTACGTAAAAATGTGAGTTTGATTAACTACCTTATAAACTACGTAATGGAAGATAAATTGTATATAATATTGTCAGTTTAGAACTGTCCTGTCAATGTTTTAAATTTTTTAAAGCCAAATGCCTCATTGCATTTGATTAAAACTATATTTTGAGCAAGATAGCAACCACTTATCATTGTCAAAATATTCTTACTTATACCGTTGATTGAATATCTGAATATCGAATATTCATTTAACGCTTATAAGTAAAGGTGAAGTGAAGTGACGTGAAAGTTTAAAGATTTAGTAGTTTGTTAGAAAAAAATCCTAAAAATCACTTATTAAAGCATTTTTTTACAAAAAATTGCAAATTACTCAAGAAGAAAGAATTTTTCGATAAGTTACAAGTAGAAAGAAAATACTTCGATGAGATATATCTAAAATGATTTTACTCGAAACAATTCGGGAAATTGTTTTATTGTTATAAGTTATTTGTTAATAAAAATTTCCCCCCACTTGGAGAAATTAAAAATACTTTTGAACATAAAATATATAGATAAAAAAAGTTTGGTGCGGGAGAAATCCAAAAAATGTCGGTAGATTCCGTTTCTAAGCATCTTTTTAGGGGTAAACCGCACGCCTATTGATACAGTTATTTCTTTGAAAGAGCCCTCTAATATAAAATACAAATCATCTAAACACAATTAACGGTTTAGACAAAAATAGCTTCAAACGTATGGTACATTTAAGATGGTGCGTTAATGTTGGAGAGTAGTGTCTATTTCAACCAGAGTTGAAAACAAGGAGGAGCAAAAAGAACAAGGATATAAAATAAGGAATCATATAAAAATATATAGAAAAAAAATACAAAAAATGAACCAAAAATAAAATATTCCAAATAGAAAGATAATCTAAAATAACCAAGAAAGATAATATAAAGTTAACAAGAAATCAATACGAAACATAAAAAAAATAACAGAAAGCAACAGAATTAATGGACAACAAAGATGGATGTAAAAGTAAATTAAAGGAGACAAGTATCCATTAAAATAATTAAAAGAAAACAAATTATCTATATTATATATTATAGCACAATATTATTCTATTTATTAAAATTCATACACTATATCAAGCTAACACGTATATATCGTTCAAAATATTAATAAAAGTCATCTATCAAGAATTTCACACAAAAAAAAAATAACAAAAGTAATTTAAATTGTATTTTAAAAAGGTAAAAGGTAAATCTTCACACGAAACTTGGAAGTCATAAATTTATATCTTTCACTCCTTTCACACGAACTTGCCGCTAATGGAAGTTTCTCGTCCCTGTCGCTTATTTTGATCTAATTTCTGAAAAGTGTCTTCCAAGTTTTGGGTAGAGTTTTATCTTTGCTTTTCAGTGTCGGCTTGAGATCAAATTCCAAGAATAGTTGACCTCCATTTCGCAGAATTTCGATGAACTTTAAAACAAAGTAAAGGCATGTTTATTAACACGATCTCTAAGGAAACTGAATGTTCTCAGCGTTTATATGTCAAAAACTCTAATACAGCCGAAACTCTAATAACCTTGATTGGCAGAAAATGATTTAATTAGACGCTATTTTAAGACGGGTGTTGGTCAGAAATGCGCTGGATGGGTGTTCACATACTACTTACACAGTTTTTCAGGTGTCTTATTGCTTGTAGAACTAAAACTTGTTACGACTTTGTAATAAATCAATGTTCTCACAAACGCAAATGGTATTTGGAGGAATAAACTTGACATTACTCCTATAAATATTTTAGAAGTCAAAAGATAAAATAAACTTTTTTCTAGTCCGTTTTTATCATTTTTTTTTTAATTTTACTCTTGTGAAGTACCGAAGTTTTAGCGATTTACCAATAACTAAAGGTTTTTTAAAAATTACTTTTTATATTAACAAAAAGCATTACGGTTATTATCCACTATATACGTCCTCGATTACGATAAGCATCGTGTCTAGGTCTTTATTCCAGAATTTTCTTCCTTTTCTTTCACCTTCTATCTTTTAATCTGGCAACATGCCCCGCCCAGTTCCATTTCAATGTTGTAATCCTTTGAATTGCGTCAGTAACACCAGTTTTTCTTCTAATTATTGTATTTGATACTCCGTCTCTGAGGGATATATTTAGCATTGACCTCTTCAACGCTCTCTGTGCCACTTGTATTTTATTGATAAGGATTTTTGCTTAGTTTTGGAGATATTACGTGGAATGCAAATTTTAGATTCTCCATGTCTCTAATAACATCTTTATCAACGTCTGTTTTGCCTTGCAATTCTTAGAAGGCACAGATTAAAGCAAAAATCTGAATTTGGTTTCGAGTATTATTTTACTAATTTGAATATCAGATGTCGCTATTTGCGTCCATTCGAAGCCATGTTAGAGTTGCTTCCTAAGACAGAAGAGATTTATTTTTACGTTCAGAGCGACAATGAATTGACGTACTGACGAGGCCTATTAGGCCGAAATACGTATAAGCGGCTACATTGACGCACTATACGTGAAATTAAATCTTAACTGTCTTCCTTTTTTTCCTTCTCAGAATTTAGTTTCCAAAAAAGTACAGTTTTTTTTTAATTGGTGAGAAGAAAATACATAAAACGTTAAAACTAAACAAATTTATTTACATTTCTAAGAAAATTAAAGAATGGACAATAATTGTTTACAATTACACAAAAGAACCAAATAAAACGAACAGGATATAATGAAAACCAAAGGTATTTTTTTTAATTTATAGCAAATTTTTGAAATGGTTCCACCTGTTTTTATATGATGTCTTTATCTATCCATCAAATGTCTAATTGACTAAGAGTTTAAAGAACATTTCTAATAATGTTTAAAGAATCAATATTTCTGTCAATTATTTATCGTCGTGTATTTAAATCCTATGGATAAATTGATTCTGGTCATTGACCTTATTTGAAATAGTCAACAGGTTTAAAATCAGGTAGCCTAAGTGGCCATGCATAAAGTTCGTGCATAAAGTATATACATCGGACGGCTACATCCGCTAGTACATTCAGCAACATATTTTGTAGAAAATACAAATACACAGCAACTCTTAACGATGCAATAATGAAGTGAGGGCATATTATAGTTGTCTCCATATTGCTCCTATCCACACGTTTACTGAAAATCCATACTACGAACGAGATTCGGGAATCGCACGAGATAATTTTATGGTCCTGTAGAATAGAAATTGTAGCGAATAACTCAATGACAACAATTCTTGAAAAAAACTAGCCAAAGTATATAATGATTTTAACAATAAACTTGTCAGTTTCGATATCGCCAGCTTTTCTTAAAATTGTGCTATTGAAGAAAACACTTATGCGCAGAAAACACTTATTTTCAACTATATAATGATTTCTTTAAGCAAAATTTCTGATTACCATGGGCTCATCCTTATCTTCATTACTAGTAAATAGATTCATGGGGGACTACGAAAAAAACATTGTTTACAAACAAGACAAATAACCTGCAGTATCAAAGAGATATATAGATAATGTATTCTTTATTTGACCTCATGGATCAGAAGCATCGAATAATTTTCTGATGGACTTCAAAAATAAAGAAATATTAATTAAATTTACCATGAAAAAAGAAGACAACAATTTTCTTTTTTTTATGTATTAATCACAAAAGAGGACACTGGATATGCAAATTAAGTTAACAAAAACCAACCCACATTAACAGATATTTAAATTACCACTCAAACTACAATGTAAACATTAAACAAGAAATTATCTGATAGAACTAAAAACATTTCTTCTACTAAAATTACAATTTGAGGAAGAAAAAAACCTGCGAACAGAAGTTTTAATAAAAACTGATTACCTAATGTTATTTATAATTAAGTACATTTACAAGATTAAAAAAAGGAAGTAACAAATCACCACAGAAACAATTTAAAAGAAGAAGTTAATTATTACAACAAAGTTTAACACAACCAATACACTAAGATATATTTAGACCAAAACCAAACCAGCAACACACAAGAGAAATCAAATAGCTGCATCTATAAAATATCCTGTGAATACAACAATTTGTATTTTCGAAAAACCTACAAATATGTAAATAGCCTGAAACAGTGAACACAGAATGCAATGAACAGATGCAGTAATAATCACGAAAGAAGCTGACGTAAAAAAGAGAAAAATCAAAGAATCAGCTATGACCCTACTTAATGAAGAAACATGTATAGCAAACCCATAAGTAAAATGAAGCAGGCTGTGGTTGCTACATTTGGTTGCAAAAGTGGAAAACAAAACGTTAAATAATAGAAATAGAATTTTCTTTCTCTTGTTCTTCTACGTTTTATGTAGACATGACTCTGTTTAATAATGTGCCTCCAGTAAGTTGTCGTTTCATCGTTTTCGTGGTCTTCTTACTGATCGTCTTTCTATTAAGGAGCCGTCTCTTAAGGTCTTTGCTACTCTGTTTGTTCTTATTCAGCTTATACGATCGTTCCATTCTACTATTCTATTTCTTGTACAGTACTTGATGTTCTTCACCTTGCATCTACGTCGATTATCTGTATTTCTAGCTCTGTCCCAGCCGCAGGTTCTGTTTTGTAAATTCGACCTATTTCTTTCTTGATGTTTTTATTTCTCCATATTGATTCATTCAGGCAATCTGCGTCTCTGTTTGCTCTATTCACATGATCTTTTTTTAAACTTTATCATTTGTTCTATTATTATGTAGCTGCGTTAAATATTTTATTTTTGAGTTGCAGCTTTCCTCGATGTGATCATTAACTTATATTTCATTCCCGGCGATATTCTTTGTTTTTTTTTCTGTATAAGTATTTCGTGCATAATCGCAGTCTTTTGACTGTGCTTTTTCTTTTTATTGGCGCCGCTCTCTTAGCTGTGAAGTATTTCAGGATAATTCTTATTTTACATAGTACCAGGCTATGTGTGCTACTTACATCCACTGAGGCCACCTACGTCGATTATTTTTTATGGGTTTATTATATCTTTGTTGGTTATAACATAATCTATCATAGATATTTGTCCACTGGTGTTTGTAGTTGTGTTGATTATTGCGTTCAAAAAGTGAGTTATATATTCCAAGTTCGTTAGCCGGGCAGTAGCTTATAATCAGTTTTTGTTTTTAAAATTTTCGGTATGTTTTTGCTTAATTTTGGATATTACTTAATTGTCTATTATTCGAGCGTTAAAATCTCACAATATTATTATATTCCTTCTGGCCTGATGTACTTCTTGCAATTCCTCATATGACGTTTCCCTTGTCGTTTTAGGCTTTTTATTTTCTGGGTAGTATACTCCGATGATGTTTAGGTGTTCAGTCACAAATTAACCCCTTAATTTGTAATCTCATATTATTCTTAACTTCTTAATCTTTTATAGTTTCACCGTGTATAAGTGACATTGTAAAACCATATCGTATAATAGTTTAATAATTAGTTCGTTTACATACAACTAAATAAATTGCCGAATAATATATTTTCTAATAGAACTTCCTAAGTGTCGCAATTAAGGCATAGTTTAAATTGTACTGTAAGCAATGTTTGTTGGTATGGTATGATAGAATGCAATGACATATGTGCTTAGGTAAGAATTATTTTTGAGATTATAAATTGGGGATTTGAGCTTATATGAACACAGTCAATCATAAGTAGTTACCTAACGAACAAAATATTGTGTAATTACCAGTACCTGTCAATAAATCAACACTTTTACTACACAACGTCAACCTTTCATTATATCTATTTTCATCGATCGACAAGAAGCGGACAAAGGGGCATTTACAAACCGATTCGAACCTCAAAACCTTGTTCGAATCTTTCCATTGGTCTTTTGAGCCGGATATGAACCAGTGACCTATGGATCTAATTAATTTAGTAGTTTTTAAGAAAAACTCCCAAAAATCACTAATTAAGACATTTGCTTAACAAAAAATTGCAAATAACTCAAAAAGGAACCAATTTTAAAAAATTATCTTTAATATATTATATAAAATTATTTATAATATAAATATATAAATATAACTATATTTCTTCTTATGCTGCCTATCCATTACGGATGTTGGACACTAACATGGCTATTCTGACTTTGACTGCTGCCCTGAAAAATAAGGTAGTGGTTAACTTAAACCATTTTCGCAAGTTATGCAGCCAGAATATTCTTTTTCGTCCTGGACCTCTTTTTCAATGCACGTTACCATGAAGTATAGTCCAAAGTAGGATATATCGTTGTTCATTGCGCATTATATGGTCCAGGTATTCCAGTTTGCGACGTTGATGGTTACGACTATTTCGCGCTCTTTACCCATACAATGTAGTACTTCTTCGTTGGTAACTCTGTCTATCTAGGAAATCCTCAACATGCATCTATATCACCACATCTCAAATGCTTCAAGTCTCTTTAATGATGTTTTAGTTAAGATCTATGACTTCACGCCATATAAAAGAACGTAGAATACCTAGCATTTTAGTAAACAAACTTTTATTTCCAATTTTATATCGCGGCTGTTAAAGATTTTTTTCATTTTGGCGCAAGCTGATCTTGCCTTCTTGATCCTCATCTTAATTTCCGTCGATTAGTCCCACTGTTCATTTAAGTTTGCACATAGATAACAAAAGTTGGTGATTTGTGTTATAGGTTTTTGGTTAACTAGTAATTGACCAGGTGGTATCCTATTTTTGCTTATAAACATGTATTTAATTTTTTTGAAATGAAAATCAAGCTCAAACCTACTACATACTTCTGCCACGCTGGTGACAAGTGTCTGGAGACCTTCAAGACTGTCTGCAAAAACGACAGTATCATCAGCGTATCTTATGTTGCTCAATCGTTTTCCGTTTATAAGTATTCCCTCGTCTATGTCCGTTAGCGCTGGGTTTATAATGTACTCTGAATAGTAGAACTCGTCTGGTTCTGCGGCTTTTTCCTCCTTAATGTTGCTTATAGCAGCTTCTACTTCCGCTTCGAGAATAGGTGGTTTGGTATCGTTATTTTTATTTTGTGAGATGGTGATATTCCTATCGTCTTCAAATGTTGTTGTCACATGGTTCATTCATGTTGTTTTTGTTTCTTCAATAACAACTATGGGATTTCCTTGAGGGTCTGTTATGTGTCCCAGCCTTTTTGATTTATAGCTTCCTGCTGCTTCTTTGATCTTTTTGTGGAGTTTGAAGGAGTCTCCTTTACGTTCCAATATCTTAATTTCTTCACACTGTTCTTTCAGATTTCCATTTTTAGCTTCTCTGACAGCTTTTTTATCCCTTTGTCTAGAAATTGATTTGCAACGTTGTCTTTCCGCTTGGATTCTCTTTTTCTGTCCATCATCTGTAATATACCGGCAGTCATCCATGGTTTTCTCTTTTCTGTCTTTTTGGTCGCAGGTATTGGTCTAATATTGCCTTCCCAACGTTTTCTAAGTGGTTTATTTTTGTGTCAGCCTCATTAACTACTTCTGACTTAGATATGTTATTCTTTAGATATTCCCGTACTTCCTGCTTTATGTCATCATCTCTTAGTTGTTTAAGATCGTATCTTATAGGATTAGGTTTGTGGATTTTTTTAAATTACAGATGAAACTTAGCGACAAGCTAATTATATTATATTAAAAAAAAAGAAAATGTATTTACAGGGATGAGATACAACTAAAAAAATTTTTACGACTAAAATACGACTAAAAAAAGGTTTTTGTGAATAACAATTTTCTGACCACTTGGAAAAATGACAAAAAAATTAATTTTAATTTTAAAAAATATATAGAATCAATTTGGTGCGGTAGAAATACAAAAAAATATAGTCGGTACATTCCGTTTCTAAGCATATGTCTAGGGGTAAACTGGTCGCCTATATACATTATAAATTAGAAGACTTTAAAATGATATTGACAATTTTTTTAAATACCCTTCTGGAGATATTTTATTGAAAAATAGTTTCTTAGATTAACATGAAATTAACTTTAACTTGAGTATACTTGTCCTATAAAAATGATAGCAAGTGGTTTGTGTGTGAAAAAAACAATCAAACCCAATCATCACAGTTAGTAAGTTACGTATATGCAAATTCTCTCGTTAGTAATTTAAGTATTGAGGAACAACCGGGAAAAGTATTATGATATCTGGATAAAAGTCTATCTAGACATAATAAGTATCTGGTTTTACATTAAGTTTACTCTCAATATTAACATTTTTATTAGGCAAAATGGTTTTTCACGGATACTATGCAGCAAATTTCTTTATAAATATCAAAATAAATTTTAGTTGCTGCAACCTCGTTATATACATTTTAATAGGATAAAAACAAGAAACGACGGCGCTTCTTATTTTGTAACAAAAATAACAAAACATGGTGTAGAAGGCACCGTTCCCAACAAAACGATAAAAGGTTTCTGGATCGATGAGAAAGTGCATAACTTTTACGAGGTTACTTCAAACAATAATAGCAGAGTCGGATCAGTAGTTAAGCTCAGTTTTTATCATAGTTAAAGAGATTTATTCACGGTTTGTTATTTTTAAAACTGACTTAAAATAGTTCCAAAGTTACGTGAGTTGCATTCTTATCTTTTTATTTTTTTAAACTACGATTCTACAATTCAATCCCAGTTTATGCCTGCTGCCAAACGTAAAGATTGTTTATTGTACTTTTGGGTAATAAAAATTCAAAATGTGAACTATTGCGAGTGTTAATATAGGAAGTCCATATCAGTAACCTATAATAAAGTATACGTTTGCAATTAACTTAAGGAATTTTCTGTCGGAAACTGTAGAAATGGAAAAAAAATGTAGTACGTTACGTTTATTTTGAACTAAATTATTTTAAAATTTTTTAGACAAAAGTCTATTGTATAAGTGTAAACCGATAGGACGTATAAGAGTTTTCTCTCGGAAACAGTAGAAATGGAAAAAAATGTATTACGTTTCTTTAGCGAAATACCAGGAGAAAAGGACCGTCAATATTCTAGAAATTTTATGAAACGAACTAAGATATGTGACTAAAAAAGAAAAAGGAAGAAAGGATATGCATGAGAAGAAGAACTCATTGTTGGCAGTATGTTTTAACTTTTTATCAGAACAAAGTAAAACTGAATACGACCGCAAGATATTATTTACAACAGAAGCCGAGTGCTTACGTTTACAGAGGATATGGTTCTAAGTGCAAACCAGAAAAGGAAAGTATAAGATACACAGTAAAAACTAAGAAGCCATGGAGTTGAAGTACTCTTAATACATTCGTTGATAATCCTTATGGTTTGATTGAGTTTGGTATCAATATTTTGTTACATAGCTTCTGTTTAACCCACTAGAGCGCAGTATTTGGTAACTAAGTAGACCAGACTTAGAACTGATGTTCTAAGAGTGGTGAAAGTTGCTCCCCAGAATATTTCGCATAATTTATGGATGATCTTATTTCAAGTGTTTATTTTGGCAGCAGTGTTTTCTAGAGGTTTTAATGATAGCGTTCTATTAATTATGAGTAATAGATATGTTGGATAAGGGTAAAAATGTAGCAGGTTTTGGTACAATTAAATTCAAGCTAGTTATTTGTTTATTCGTTAGTTAGATGGAAGCAGGCAACATCCGTTTTTAAGCTTCTGTTTACTTGTAGGATGCTGCCATTCACTGTCCAATCAGCGTACTGACGGCACCTCTCACGTCGGTAAAAATCACCTATTGGTTCTAGCTGGAAAATTTAAACTATTTCGTCGTAATCAGAACAGAGGAATCTCTGAAATAAAAGATCCCGTTTTTTCAGTCAAAAACCAGCGTGAGTTTCACCTGGTAATCGAAGACTCTTAGTTTCGGTGTTTATACATTCACCTGAAATCTGTTTATATATTTGTCTTGATATATATGTAAATATTAATTGATTTATTTATATTTCATTTTTTGTGATATGAGTATGCTCCATACAGTACCCATATATACATATTTGCGCTATTTTATATTTGCTTTTCTTGTAGATACTCTGATTTTTGTATTTCTTACGTAATTCTTGCGGAAGGGCAAAAATTATACCTATTTACATGTATTCCGTAGTTGTGCTAAACCTTCGATACCGACAGACGAAAGGATTGCACGAATTCACATAAATCTTGTCACGGGATCTCCTGGCAAATCCCTATTCAGGAGTGTCAATATCGCAAAACGTAACTGTCGAGAGACTTATGTCAATATCTTACTGCATCACAAAGGAAAACCAACATGAATACCAGATCCACACCAAAGTCGAAATCTGAAGACCGTACCAAGTCCATAGGGATCCGCAAGATCCGTGGATCAAGAACCTTCATACCCAATTCCTCGGCAACATACTGCGACGCAGTGCCTCACGAAATAACACTATAGGCGGTTTTATAATTAAATGGTTCTTATCATTAGTGAAAAGTATATTTTTTGAGTGTTGTGTTTGAGTGAATATTTCAGCAAGAAGATATCTTCTAGAAAATTCACTGATAGTACAAATGATAGTGTATCTAAAGTTGAGTATTTTTGTGGAAATTTCAATTTTTCAGTCTTCTTGGCTGAGAGTTTAGTTTGATTTAAGGCACAAATATTCAAGGAAGAATATTAATCAAGAACTTTGAGTAAGCCTATGAAGCTGTTAAAACCCAAACGATGTCTCTGCGGAAAGCAGCTATGGCCTTCGAAATCGAAATAAGGACTTTGCTTAGATTTTTTAGAGAAAACGACGAATTCGACAGTCAAAAGATTACAATGGGGTATGCTTAACTAAGACAGATTTTTTTACATTAACTACAGTCTGAATCTAAAGAGCAAATAATACATTTATAGAAATTTTATTATCAAATTTATTATTATGTACTTCACAAAACAATAAACATTAGCTTATGAACTTACTATAGCTAGTAAGAAAGTAATTGCTGTACATTATACGTGGGTTAAGCATAAAATTGCTACAAAGGATTGGCTCATAGTATCTATGAAAATACACGTTTGACTGTCAATCAGGGAGCCTAAAGCTACAAGCCTAGAGTCTGAATCTAAGGAGCAAATAATACATTTATAGAAATTGTATTATCGAATTTATTATTATGTACTTCACAAAACAATAAACATTAGCTTATGAACTTACTATAGCTAGTAAGAAAGTTATTGCTGTACATTATACGTGGGTTAAGCATAAAATTGCTACAAAGGATTGGCTCATAGTATCTATGAAAATACACGTTTGACTGTCAATCAGGGAGCCTAAAGCTACAAGCCTAGAGTCTGAATCTAAGGAGCAAATAATACATTTATAGAAATTGTATTATCGAATTTATTATTATGTACTTCACAAAACAATAAACATTAGCTTATGAACTTACTATAGCTAGTAAGAAAGTAATTGCTGTACATTATACGTGGGTTAAGCATAAAATTGCTACAAAGGATTGGCTCATAGTATCTATGAAAATACACGTTTGACTGTCAATCAGGGAGCCTAAAGCTACAAGCCTAGAGTCTGAATCTAAGGAGCAAATAATACATTTATAGAAATTGTATTATCGAATTTATTATTATGTACTTCACAAAACAATAAACATTAGCTTATGAACTTACTATAGCTAGTAAGAAAGTTATTGCTGTACATTATACGTGGGTTAAGCATAAAATTGCTACAAAGGATTGGCTCATAATATCTATGAAAATACACGTTTGACTGTCAATCAGCGAGCCTAAAGCTACAAGCCTAGAGTCTGAATCTAAAGAGCAAATAATACATTTATAGAAATTGTATTATCGAATTTATTATTATGTACTTCACAAAACAATAAACATTAGCTTATGAACTTACTATAGCTAGTAAGAAAGTAATTGCTGTACATTATACGTGGGTTAAGCATAAAATTGCTACAAAGGATTGGCTCATAGTATCTATGAAAATACACGTTTGACTGTCAATCAGGGAGCCTAAAGCTACAAGCCTAGAGTCTGAATCTAAGGAGCAAATAATACATTTATAGAAATTGTATTATCGAATTTATTATTATGTACTTCACAAAACAATAAACATTAGCTTATGAACTTACTATAGCTAGTAAGAAAGTTATTGCTGTACATTATACGTGGGTTAAGCATAAAATTGCTACAAAGGATTGGCTCATAATATCTATGAAAATACACGTTTGACTGTCAATCAGGGAGCCTAAAGCTACAAACCTTAGCCGTGCCACCAGATTTATTAGAACCAATGTTGCCATATTTCTTAAAAATTTGAAATGTGTTTCAAAAAAATACAAATTTGAAAACAAGGATATATAGAATGTTGGTGAAAAAGTTGGACAAACAGTGTAGAGGCCAAATAAAATTGTAGCAAAAAAAGGAGTACGCCAAGTATGGAAAGCTACGCCAGTGAAGAGAGGGCAAAGAAGTATTTTTAAAGACCATTTTATTACCAACGAACCACCATCAGGCTGCATCAGAACTTCGTACCTACCGGAATGTACACCCGAATCATTTTGAAGTTTATTAAAAAAAATTTCAAGACTATGTGAGATCTACCAAAGACCATCCTTATTTGTTAGTTATGGACAATTATCAGTTACATCTTTCTATAGATTTATTTAATTTTTGTAAAATGGTATCTTCATGTTGTTCTTTTCCCTCACTCATCCTTCTTATCGTATTGATAAATTAGTCTACGGACCTATCAAAACATTTTGTTTTGCTTCAGTTGATCATATATGCTTCAGACAAACAGTATAGGTAAAACAGTGAAAATTTACGATATTCCTGGTATCGCGAAATTGGCACTGTTCGAAGCAATAAATTTTGCGAATAATACTTCTGGATTTTAAGCCATAAAAATTGCGCCTTACAACAAAGGCCTATTTACTGATGCTGGTTTCTTGTCAAGCTCAATTACATATAGAGAAATGACTTTTTAAAACAGCGCTGTCGGAACTACCCAGGCTGGGACTAGAAACGTTGAAAATATACCGTCACAGAAGCACCAATCTACATATTTTACGGGTAAGAATGTTTCTATACTCCGGTATCCGGGTGGTTCCTTACCCATTCGTCTCTATCCAAAAGCTCGAAAGAGAAAAAATAATCAAAAAGGAAAGAAATCCTTGAAATCAGCGATTCTAAAAAGTACTTTAGTAAAATAAAAGCGAGAAGAAGAAGCTGAAGAAAAAAAAAGAAAAAAAGTGCTGCGGTAAATAGAAAAAGTAAAAAATAAATGTTAAATAAAATGATCAAGAAAAGCGCTAAGGAGAAGACGATGAAAAATAAAATTAATTTCAAAGAAAATAATCAAGGTTAAATGTGAATCTGATACCTTGTGTCTAATAGTTTGGAGCCTTAGTCGAAATCTGAACCTGGTCAAGATTGGATGAAGTATATGTCATGTTAAGAATGGGTGACAACATTGAATACACTTTAATTAATTATACGATTGACTTAAAAATTAGCGATTCAGATTAAGCTTTGAGCAAACACCACATAATTTGTGTGAAGAACGTCAATATTATATTTTACTTTTCACTTTTGTATCTCGTTTTGTTAAATAAATTACTTTAATATTCGATTGAGTAATTCATTTTTATCTTAATATCAATGTTATTAACATTTATATACAGGTCTCCACCTGCACCCAGCTAATATCAACTTGCTCCCATGTGGGGAACATTGATACACTTTGTACCATTATATACAAATGTCAATTTTGGGAAAATTATCAATATAATCAAAAAGTTAAAATCTTAGAAAAATTGGCAATATGTAATAATATTAAATCATAATGTTTTAATAGGAAAAAATCTAAACTGAAATTGTAAAAATTAAAATACGAAATTTCTCTTATCTTATTCTGTATTCCCCTTTTTACCAAGAAATATAAAATCTTATGTCAATATGCCGCTTGTACCTTCTCTATTGTTACGATGGATGACTAGTGCTAACGACCTTTCCTGCTTTCCAAATTTCCTTTACTCTACTCTTACAGCCTCCATTTATTTTTTGAAAAGATCGTACAGAATATATTCTTTAGTAGGGTAGCAACTCGGTAACATGATTATATTATTGAGAAATTTAATGTCCAGTATTTTATACGGTGTCGTAAGCAGCAGTTAGATCAATGCAAGCAACGTAGTTTTAAATGTCGTTGAAAGCCAGCTTCTATATTCGTAGTAAGACTAGAACTTGATCTGTGAAGCTGCGACAGGGATGGGACCCAGCCCGTTCAATTGATACGCTCTTTAGAATTACTGAGCTGAGTCTGTTTACAAATAGAATCTTGAGTTGTTTGTTACATTCTCTCAACATTATCTCAACAGCGCAGTCAGGCGATCGCTTTCCACCACAAGTTTACATGTCTCCTATAATGTTCTAGGAACTTTTGCAGATTTGTTGTCGTTTATTGCCTTAATAAACTTCCTCTTTTTAAACGGTTTTGAGTATTTAAGGTAAACTACGATTGTTCGATGGAAATTTCTACGTTTTTATTTAATTACTGTATGTTGTTCTTTAAATTTTGAGGCCTTGGAGAGCTTTAAAACTCATACAGCTTTTAGGTTGTCTGTAACTTCCTGCTCTTCACGAGTCGTAGGGTTAAACTCATTATTTATCTTATTATATTTTGAATATAGAAAGAGTTTCTTATTATGTTCATATAATCACGCTACTTAGATACCTAAGTACCGATCCTACATACATGCGGATTTTTGTTTTTATTTTGTTTATTTTAATAAAAATTTCCGTTTCTCTCGTCATCAAGCCGTTAGTGAATGTTTTACAAAATGGTTGGATCTTTAAATCTATGCAATAATTTTTATTTTCCTATTTTTACAAACATGTAAAAAACTATTATCAAAGTGATATTTATTTTAGATGAACATTCAAAATAATTTCACTGTGACTAAATAAAATATTCAACAAAAATTTATTTCAAATTGAAGTCGACAAAAACTTTCTATTACTCCCTATAGACAGAAGTTAGCTTAGGGACTTAAGGATATATATATACTTCATGGCATACGTTTACGGCATTGTAAAAAAATCGTAAAATTCTACCAGCGAATGGAAAAATGTCATAACAAGGTGAAAAACCAAATTTCATTTTAATCCAATTTTCACTTTATAAGCATTTTATATTTAGTTTACTGTTTTTACTGTTAGCCATGTACATATTTATTAAATATATTCGCGCAAATATCATAAAATATAATTTATTTCTATTAAATTTCCGTCAGTAATATTGGAGTGTGTATTTTATGTCTTACCCTATTTCAATTATATTTTAAAATAAAACGTGGTGTAAAATATTTACATTATGTTATCGGAATTTAATAAAATAAAATTTTAGATTTGTCTGAGGTACTAAGTACTATTGCAAAAATTATTTGTCGGAAAGGTATCTTCGTCCCTTAAGGAAAAGGTACAGGGAAAAAAGGAGGTATGTCACATGACTGGCGAAAATAAAATAATTAGACCACATAGTGGCACAAAATGGATACTATTTTATGTGAAAAATTTACATTAATGAAAGAGGTTAGTCAAAATGTAACACATATTATTATATTTGTTATACACAGTAAAAAATGAGTCATGTCCGAGCGCTACAGGGAAAAAAAGGAGGGATGTCAATGTGACCTACGCCGACTAGGCGGTTCATACATTTAGTTTGTACGTGGTTCAGAGGTGTTTAGAGGTTATGTATGTTTGTTTACTGAACCTGAAAGGAGAGTTATCAAGTAAATATGTCTGGTGGAAATGAAGAATTAATGAAATGAGATGTTATGGACACACGAGAAAATAATGCAAAGAAACGTAGAAAATAGGAACGAATTCATGAAGTAAATAAAAAATTAAATAAACAGAGCCATGTAATAGGACCGTATTGTAAGTGCGTTAGGTTTAAGTGTTTTCTACAAATACCGGAACAAGCAACAATTCAAATTATTAGAAAGTTCAACCTCATGGAGTCGACAGATGCACAAAATATATACTTATGCTAATTAATTACTGTACAAGATGTACACCGTCAGAGACAGAAAGGAAATAAGCGAGGTCATTGAAAAATTCTACACTAAACTATACTCGGTAAGTACACAACCACAACAACGACGTACTCAACGAACAATAATTAACACCGGCTCAGAAGAAATACCGGACATAACCGACTATAAAATAAGAATGGCCCTAAATCAACTTAAAACGAATAAATGTCCGGGAGATGATAAGATTACAGTTGAAATGTTGAAAATTGTTGGCAGAAAAATGGAACAGGTATTAAATGTTTTATTTAATAAAGTAATTGATGAAGGAAAGATTCCTCAAGAATGGTACAACTCCGACGTCATTTTACTATTCAAGAAAGGAAACAGAGCAAACATCGAGAATTACCGACCAATATCCTTGCTATCACATCTGTATAAATTACTAACTAAAATCATAACCAACCGCCTAACACATAAGTTCGATTTCTATCAACCTATCGAGAGAGCTGGATTCAGAAAACATTTTAATACCATAGACCACTTGCACACCGTAAGAACACTGATAGAAAAATGCACCGTGTATATTCCAATTCATATGGCGTTCGTCGATTTTCATAAAACATTCGATTCCATCGAATTATGGGCAGTGCTTGAATGTCTAGAAAATGCACGCATAGATTCAAGATACATTAACATAATTAAAAACATATATGAAAATGCCACCATGCATATAAAGCTGGACGAAAGCACGAAAACTAATCCCATAAGACTACAACGGGGAGTAAGACAAGGAGACACCATCTCTCCCAAACTATTTACCCTTGCTCTAGAAGATATTTTTAAGAAACTGGAATAGAACAATAAGGGTATCAACGTCGACGGATCATACTTAAACCACTTGAGATTCGCAGATGACATAGTTTTAATAACCGATAATAGCCAAGAACTAAATGATATGTTACAACAATTAAATGCAGTTTCAGGAGCGGTAGGCTTAAAAATGAATTACAGCAAAACAAAAATACTGAGCCGAGACCAGACAAATATAACAATACAAAATCATACCATAGAAAATGTGGAACATTATGTATATCTAGGTCATGTTATCAAACTAGGAAAACCAAATCAAGATGCTGAAATTAAAAGAAGAACACAACTGGCTTGAGGCACTTTCGGCAAACTAGCACATATCTTGAAAAACACCTCCATTCCTATAAACTTAAAGAAAAAGGTGTATATCACATGCATACTACCTGTTTGTACCTACGGCTTGGAGACAGTAGCACTTACCAAAAACTTTGCCAAAAAATTAGAAACAACGCAAAGAGCGATGGAACGAATCATGCTTGGAATATCACTAAGAGACAAGACTAGAAACACCGAGATAAGACGTAGAACGAAGATTAGGGATATTGTGGAAGAAATTACAAAAATGAAATGGCGCTGGGCAGATCAGGTAGCCCGATATAATGACAACAGGTGGACACGGAGAATTCTAGGATGGAGACCAAGGACGACAACAAGAAGCATGGGAAGACCCCAAAAAAGATGGGTAGATGACATAAGAGCAGTGACAGGCAAACAGTGGATTAGACTGGCGCAAGATAGAAAAAGATGGAAGCAATTGGGAGAGACCTACATTCAGGAGTGGATGGAAAATGGTTGACAAAGACAAGATGTATTATAACGAAGATCACGAGTATCAAAGGATTCCACAGGTCTTTATGATGATGCCTTTAGTTATAGAATCTGTTGTATTGTAAATTATAAAACACAACAAGTTCCAGTATGTCAAAAGGCCTTTTTGGCATTCCATGTAATTGGAAAAAAAAGTTAGAAGTTCTACAAAAGTCACTAAAATTGACAGGTCACGCTCCAAAAGATACTACAGGAAGACATGGAAACCACCGTCATCAAGTTTCTATGGAAAAAAACTGTATAATGGACAGCATATAGGGTTTTTCGGGGGCAGAAAAAGTCATTAGAGTTTGAAATACTTATCGAAATTATACTTATCTGAGGATTTCAATATTAAAAAAATGTACACAATCTATGTAAAAAAAAATTTCAGACATACGTACTTCATACGAAACATATAGTAGTGTTTTTTCAACTAAATTTAATATTTCCTTTAATTTCCCAAGGACCGATACGTGTAGTTTTTCTGATGGATATTTTGCAAAAATTGAAAGTCTTGAGAAGCAGTGTTTATTAGCGAAATCTTTGAAGGAAACAAAAAAATTAAACTCCAATATTAAGCAATTAGATACAGAAAATAAGCTACATAATTTTATAGCTCAAGTATTTTATAACAGAAAAGAAGCTGCAAGAATAGCTAGTAGAAAAATGTACATACAGAGGCAATATGCATGGTTTTTGGCAAAAAATCTGCAAGTACTCAATATTAGTACAAATAATTTCACTAGAAGAGACAGTTGAGTTTATTCTCGTTCAATATACACGTCCTGTCTACAACTGAGTCCATATTTTAATGTACCCCGAGACTGTTGCCAAAAAAGTAGCGATGATATTTGTTCACTGCTTCATCACTATATCTACAATTATTTTGATCGAAAAATACGAAACATAAATATTTTCTGCGACTCTTGTGGAGGACAGAATAAAAACTACACTGTTCTTCAGTTTATTCATCATGAGAACAGACTGGGCTCTATCCAAATAATATTTCCTGTTAGGAGATATTCCTACCTGAAATGTGAGAAAGATTTTGAACTTGTCAATAAAAAATCAAAAGCCGAACTTTTTCAAAACTGGACAGAAGTGTATAAAACTGCTAGAGGGAAACCATCACCGTTTCATAGTGAAGAATGACCTCGAGAGTATTTTCGAAAGTGGACTAAATATTTAGGCAAACATTGCATTACCGCGGGGTAAAAGCTGTTAGTGGTCATCTTTGTCTTTTCTACTACAAAACAACATTAAGTGGAACTTGGGAGACCACAGTAATAACCCAGCACAGATTGACTACCTATAAATTGACAGAAATGGAATTTGAGTTACCTCCTTATGCTTATACAGGTAAAACCCCTTAATTAATTAGTTTTATAAAGCTTACTTTTGTTATATTTTTAACACTTCTGCCGATTAGAAGCCCAACGTTATTTTGGCGAAATTCCGCATCAATAATTTAGACACATTATACCCAAATCTCGAGTAGACTCTATAAAATTGTTGCAACATTTTATGCATTTCATGTTTTTAATATCGACACATACCATCTTTTCGTAGATTTGAAATCGGCCTATGATGGGTCCTAAGAAATAAATTGTATAAAGCCATGGATGAATTCCACATCCCCGATAAACTGGTAGGATTGGTTAAGGCTCCAATGCGTAAAGTTGTTTGCAAAGTCGAAATACAGGGCGAACAATCACAGGTATTTAAAATGCATGTTGGGCTGCGACAAGACGATGCGCTGGCGTGTCTCCTTTTCAACATAGCTCTGGAAAAGACAGTCAGGGATACCCAAATAGACAACAGAGGAAACATTTTTAATAAATCATCCCAAATTTTGGCATATGCAAATGATGTTGACCTAGTTGCCCGCACAACACGCGAACTAGAAGAAATGTATACCACCTTGTCAAATACATCAAAAAATATGGGCCTGCAAGTAAATGAGGAGAAAACTAAGATAATGACATCAACACACAAAAATAGAGCCAGAAACATCGGTCACCAATTTACTGTTGATTGCAACTACCTTTGAAGTGGTGGACAAATTCTCATTTTGGATTCCGCATCCTCTGTCTCTCCATTGGTGTTCTTCTTATATTAACTTTTTAAAGTACTCATATCATTTTTGCTTTATTTCAACATCGGTTTTTAACAGTCATCTATCTGCACTCTTAATCTGTCGCAAGTGTGTTAAGTCCTTTGATGACTTGTTAATATGTGTACATATATTAATTTTGGAGTACATTTTTAAATCGTATTTACTAGATTGGTATCTTTATAGCTTTTAAAAGTATTACAGTTGCCTTTTAACAACTACTGTTTGTATTACAGCCTGTGCCCTTGGCCACCCTTTAAATATTATCGATTCCATATCATTTTATATCAATATGTAGCAATAATATATGTAGGAAAGATCTCAGTATCTTAGAAGTGCCATGTTTATTTTGTCTGCTTTTATTGTTTTTCTGTTCTATGATATTTTGATAGCTAGCCTCCATAGGTTCTGACATCGTTATATTATTTATTGTATATAAAGTTTTTTCTTCTCAGTCCTCTTCTTTACAAATTAGGGGTTATACTAATATAATTTTTTATACTAAGGCATCAATATACATATCCATTAATGGCAGTGATAGGTTTATGTTTCTAGGCCATTTTGTTTGTTTTTTAGTTTGTAGGCAAAATTTTGTCTTCCATGTTAATAATTTTTAATGTCAGTAATAAATTTTTCTCATCATTGCTGATGTGTTTGCCATGTATTCCTTTTTGCTTCGTTTCCTTAAACTCCTTTTTTTTGTTTTGCACTTTTTTCAATTACGGCATTTTTTATTTGCTAATTTCATTATCGTGACCTACTTTATATATCGAGGGTTCAAAGACAGTACCTCGTAAGTGACATTTTTATTAAAATCGGTTTTATCATATAATCTAGTTTAGGACATACAGATCCATCTATTGGCAGTTCTAAAGAATCAAATATTTCAGGCCTTAGGTAGAAAACTGTAAGGGAACGTTAACTCGTAAATGCGCGGTAAAAATATTTTAAAACCAGGACCTTGTATGGTGCAGTTTGTACAGTACGAAAGTGGGCATGTTTGAGTGTTGTTGTTTTGATCGCCGTTGTTTGAAGTTTAAAGGTAAAATGGAGATTTTATTAAAATCAACTGTATTTATTCTGTTAAATACAACATAATTTGGCTGTCTAAAGCAGTGTTTGTGTTGCTGTTGATTAATATTTCTCTTATAAACTGTTTTATTTATAGGTGTCACTTACGAGGTCCTGTCTTTCGTACAGTTACGAGTTACTGCACTTAAAAATCAAGTTTCGGTGGCCATTATTGTTGTGTTGCTCGACGCTATCAGGTGTTTAAAGGTAAAACAGAGATTTTATTAAAATAAAATTTATTTATTCTGGTAAATAGTACTAAGTTTATTAGATAAAGCAGTTTTTTGTTTATGTTAGTGACTATTTCACTAAAAACTTATTTTATTTACAGGTGTCACCTACAAGATTCAGCCTTCAATACAGTTACCGAGTTACTGCACTTAAACAGCATAATGCCATTTTCCAGTCGTACTAAGGAAATGATGCGGTTAGGTAAAGTTAAAACAGGTGAAACAATATCTTCGCCATCTAAACGAACGTATCAAGATATGAAAAACAATAAAGGGACCGAGAATATTGATCCAGAGAGTGACTGTCATCAAGCGCAGAAAAAATTAAATACCCTGTCTAATTCGGTTTTATTGGAAATAGATAATGCTCAGTCGATTGCACCAGTTCTTTCTCCAAAAGAAATGGAAGACATAATTAACAACGCTACTGTGGTTTTTGATGACAGTTTTAGTTGCTTGGATAATATACACGAGACATTAGACTTGTTGGAAAATAATAGTATTATAGAAAATTCTTTAGAAAATAATCATACAAGTCTACAAAATGTTAAGAAAAAAACTACCAACAATGAACTGATCGACATTAGCCAACAAAGTTCTCAAAGTGAAAATAATATTTTAGTTGAATCTACTAATCAAGAAAAAGAGGATAATGACGAAAGTTATGACCCAGAAATGGACGATGAAAGATCTGACACAAATTCTAGCTTAAGTTTCGAGATTGAACGTGACGCATCAAACGCAAGAGATCAAGAAATAAATAAACCAAAGAACAAGAAAAAACAAAAAGGCGAAAATAAGAAGGAAAAGAACAAAATGCTAAGAATGCGTGGTGAAAAATATTTAGGATTTAGAAAACCTGCAGGTCAGCGAAATACATTTCATGATCAAAATAGAGCCGAGAGAAAGATGAAAACAAGATGCAAGTGCAAACATAATAAATCTACACCAAAATGTTTTCTTATATCGGAGGAAGACCGTAACAAGTTATTTGAAATGTTTTGGGAGAAAATGTCTTGGGATCAGCGCAAAATTTTTGTGTCCAACACCGTTGCTGTAACTAAAAAAACAAGGCCAAAAAAATTAGACCATGAGTCTCGCCGTAATGTAACATTTCAGTATAGCCTGAAAGTTAATAATGAAAATGTTCCTGTATGTAAATCTATGTACCTTGGAACGTTAGCTTTAGGGGAGTGGTCCGTAAGATCTTGGGTGATGGAAAACCAAAATGGAATGAATGAATCATTCGAAAACAAAGTTAGTACGCGGAAGCCACGGGTAAATATATTTAAAGAAGATCAAGAATTTTTAAGTAGTTTTCTGAACAATCTCAACAAACTACCATCCCATTACTGTCGCAAAGACACCGATAGACTTTATCTGGAGCAAGTGTTTCAGTCTGTTTCAGATTTGTATAGGGCTTACTGCAAATTTTGTACAGAAAATGGAAAGACACCATTAACTCACACTTGTTTAAGAACTATGATGGACACAATGAAGTTGTCTATTTTTCATCCACGCAAAGACCAGTGTGACAGTTGTTTTAAATTTAAAAATGGAAATTTTTCTGAAAAAGAATATAATGACCACATAATCAGAAAAGATCGAGCTAGAAGTGAGAAAGAACGTGACAAAAAGGAGGCTGTTGAAGGAAAACTTTTTGTTATTACGATGGATGTTCAGTCAGTGAAACTATCTCCTCAATTACCGGCCAGTGCACTCTACTATAAAACTAAACTTTGCTGCCATAATTATACTATCTATAATTTGGCTAGTAGCCAAGCTAGTTGCTATTGGTACAACGAGACAGAAGCAGATGGTCAGGCTTCCACCTACGCATCTTTTCTGAAACATTATTTGGAAGAACATTTTCTGAACTCATCACACAAACTTCCCATAACTATCTATTCTGATGGGTGTACTGCCCAAAACCGGAACAGTGTAATGTCTAATACTTTGCTTTTCTTATCTGAAAAATACAATGTCATAATTGACCAAAAATTTTTAGAAAAAGGTCACACGCAAATGGAGTGTGATTCAGTGCACAGCTCTATTGAGACAGTCCTAAAAAATAGGGAAATTTATCTTCCTAGTGACTATTTAAGGTTAACAAAGGAAGCTAGGCATAAAAATCCATTTACAGTAGTAAATTTTGATTACACCTTTTTCCAAAATTTTGCCGACAAAAATCTTATGAAATACAACTCTATTAGACCTAGTAAATTAGTTGGTGGTAATACAGTTACAGATATTCGTGTTTTAAGATATACTAATGGAAAAATATTGTTTAAAATCAATTTTGAAGATTCCTTTGAAGAAATCCCAACTAGACCAAAAAATGTTGATTTTTCTATTATTAAATTTCCCCCATTGTTTCAAAATAGACCAGCAATTTCAAAAACAAAGTATGACCACCTACAAATAATCAAATCAGTTATTCCTAAAGACTGTTGGTCTTTTTATGATTTGTTGCCGTATAAGTCTTAATCTTAATTAATGTTCATAATATTAGTACTAGTGCATGATTTGTTCCTCATTGCCATAATTTTAGGATTTTGTTACCTTTTTTTTAGATTTTAACAATCAGAATAAACTAATATTTGCTTTTTTCCTTTTCTGTTTTATGTAGTTTTTATTTAGATAAGTATGTATTTATCAATTTATTACTAAATAAATACAAATTTGAAGAATGAGATACTCTTGTCTTTAATTTTCCTAAATAATATGATAATGACAACGATAATACAAACATGGTGTATTATATTAACCATTAAAGAAATGAACATTACCTCGTATGTGACAGACAAAAACAGACATTACCTCTTAAGTGACTTAATTTTTTTTTAATTTTGCTTCACACTTTTTTTTATTTTACTTACAAAATCAGGAAGTTTAAAATATAATAAATTTAAAAGATTTCAAAAAATAACTACATCTTATCAACTCTTAAACAGTTTTTTGTTCATCCTGTAAAATTAGCTACTTGTTACTTACGAGGTACTGTCTTTGAACCCTCGATATTCGTTCCTTTCCTAAATATTATAAATACATAAGCAGTCTAAAAGTCTTGATCCTATGGCTACTTTACATTATTATCTTCCAATCTAAGTATAAATAATGCTACTTCACACAATTGATTGCTATAATCTGTTCAAAAAATATAATATTGGCATATTAAATAGGCCAATATTTATCCAAACTTTTCAAAGATGTCATATTATCCATTTTCTGAGCATACATTTTATTTTGTTATATCTGATTATTGAAAATTAAAAAATAATTGGCCAATCTGTGACTTTTATTAGAACAAACCCTATTTTTCTATCTGAGAACAGAGAAAACATAAGAAATTTATCAATCTATGGCTTTTACATATTTGGACATATCCAAATAGGTATTTAAGAGCTTTCATTCATCTCAAATATCTTGAAAATATGTATTATATCCTGTTATAGTTTTAAAGTTTAATGTAAGTAGCACTGCCCAATGGCAGGATAAAAATTAGACAGCAATAAAACTCAGATAAAAAAAATACTAATTTGCCGTTCTTTTTCAGCAGACTCGTCCTCACCCCGTTCCCCAAGGAGTTCCGACGGCAACCGAGACGACCTTTCAGCCTTGTTACCTTCACCGTCGAATTACCCCAAGTCTTCAGCGACAATCCGGAGACTACGTCAGGAAAACGAGCGGCTTCAAGCGGAAGTGACGAGATTGAAACGACTTGTCGTATCAGGGGCCACATCCGCTCTTGCCGAGCGAAAAAATTTATCGGAAAATGCCGATCCAAATTCAGCCACTCACGCTTTGGAATTGGAGTTGCAGCTGGCGAGAGAGGCGCTGTCAAGTAAGTTTTAAGTAATTTTAATGGATGTTTCAAACCGAATTGTTTCTAAAAATACCCTATCATTATATATATATATATATATATATATATATATATATATATATACTTCTAGCGGTTAATGTGGGCTCCGTACTAAAACGGTATTATACTAACTCCAGGAGAATATACGCCGTGTATATTATTATCTGAGTAGCGCTTTATGTAGACTCCGACCAACACGTCGGATCAAGTGGACTCCGTAACTGGATAAAACATTTTTGGGATCCGTATACAGCTTTTAGCGTACACAACTAAGCTCCTGCGATGTTGCCAGTAGTTGTATTAGTCGTAGATTTTCAAATTTTAGAGCAGGTACATTTTAGAACTTAAAATTTATTTAAATATCCACCAGGTTAGTCATCGAGGAATTCCAAGAATATTTGGCTACTGTTTTTAAATATATTATAATATAAATTGTTAATATAATTTTATTTTATTTTTATGTTTAATAAGCACTTATTGATATGATAATTTAAATTACTTGCTCTAATTATTTTCAAACTTTAGTATCCATTATAAACTTATTAATGCTAATATATAGCATTATTTTATAGCATTCTAATATTTGAGCTATGGATTAAATCCGAATAGCGTTTTGATATTACTTTCTCGGAGACATTATATAGTAACACAAGGATCTTATTAAATTACCAAAACCTTCCTTTCATATTTTATTCACTTATAAGGGGCAGCACTAACATCAGTAAGATAATAAGGCGTACCTATAGTTCTGGGCAGCTTAATAGAAAACTTGAATGTAGCAATTTTATTGGTTTCGGGACTGCTAACTGGATTGGGGAAGCAGGATATCAGCATTAAGTTAATGCATATAGGAATTGTTGCTTGACGGTTGAAATATCAAATACCAGAAGGCACGACGGTAGCAGTCTGAGAAAGCAAAGCAAAACAACTTAACTATTATTAGACAATATCATATTTCCTAATAAACTAATATTCACTTTATAACGAGACAAAAAGATATCGAAACAGTATGTACATACCAACGGGTTTCCTATGTCGGCATCCAGCAAAATTGTTATATTGATACAGGAAACAAAAACCTTGAGAGAGAAATTGGCCCCAAGAAACTCTGCCTTAATAAACAGTCGAATAAAATACAGATTCTCGATTTAAATAGTCAAAAAATTAAAGAACAATTTATTAAAATAGAAACAGCGCCGATTTACGATGTAATCCATTAACGGCCCAAGGTACAAAGCAGCTCCTAGTTATGCTGATGATTACATCTATAAATATGTAAACGACATACTGAACAAAGTCCAGAGAGCACGAAAAAAGTTTCAAGTAAAATCAACGAAGTGAAAACCAAATACCAGCGCATAAACATAAGAGACCGTCAATAAATCTAGATACAACGTTAAAGTCAACAATTTCAATTTCGAAAGTATGGAAGACATTAAATATCTTAGAACAATAATCGCAGTTGGTAATACTACCACTGAAGGAGTTTAGAGCATAATACAAGCTATTTTTATGTACGGATGCGAATCATTACAATGACTAAAACAAATAAAAAAAGACTTCAAATATTGATAGATAATTGATAGGGAATAAGCACATCTGTAGATAAGAATGAACAGATCATACAAGGTGGATAGCAAGGATTTCGGATTGGAGCCCAATAGGAAGGAGAAAAAGAGGTAGACCCCGAAGATCATGGAGGGATGAAGTGGACGAGGCCATGGAAAAACGAGACCTTAGAGATGGAGAATGGCAGAACAGAGAGGACTGGAGACGTTGGCTGAAAGAAGGAAGGCGGCGACAGCTGTAAAAATCCTTATATTGATAGATAGATAGATAAGAATGAATAACATATCTTAGATAAATAAGCGGAACAAAAGAAACTGTGTATAAACTTGAAATTTCAGAAATAATAATTAAATGAATTAATGTAAATCGTAGGAAAAAAAATAAGTGAAGCCATGACACAGTGAAAAACTAGAAATCTTATGGAAAAATACAATAAACTATTACATTTGCTCTTTAGCACCGTGAGAAGATCAAAATACAAATCTGCATACATAATTATATTAAAGAAAAGTTAATAAAAACTTCTGTTCGTCAGCAGCCAGAGAAATTACACATTATAATATATTGAATAATGCTTTTAGCATAAAAAAAACGGTGTTATAGTAAATAACAAGAAAACCAAATAAAAGTTCATTAACAGACAAAAGGTATGATATAGAATGGAGCATTAATGTAACAATAAAACCATATACTTTTGAAGGATTGGAGCTATTTAGATATCGCTGATAACTTTGTCACATAAAAGATAAAAGCGAAAATGCATGTAGCAAACCATAGACATATAGTACAAATAGACTGAATACTGCCATACATTCACGTTTCCGCAATGCGACAGAGAAATCTGACGAAAAGCAATATCTGTATCTTTTTCTAATGGGACGGGTTTATCGACCACGTGACCTTCTCATTGGTCATTTAGGTCATGCGTTCGATAAACCTGGCAAATTAGAAAGAGAAGCAGGGACTGCTTTTCGCCAGTTTTCTCTGTCGCACTGGGGAAACGGACCTGTATTCCAACAGTCAGTCTATTTGTATTTTATGTATATGTAGCAAACTGATATCCTCATATCACTATTAAATCTACAAAAAGAAGAAAATGCAATATAAACAAAATTTGTTTAGTACGTGTCTAGAAAAGAACTCTAAAAAAGAATTTGGAGATAGAAACGTCAACTACATGTGTAATATAAAAATCAAATTTATTCTTTTAACCAAAATGTTCACACCAAGTTTTAATGTATTTAAATATCCGGTAGCTCAAACTACTTGTATGCTATAATAGTATTCAGTAATCCATCTCAATATGTCTGACTTTATTTTTTTTTTTAATTTTTTGGATAGAATGAAAGAAATATGCCACAATATTTATTATGTACTACATATTTTATTTGACGCTTCAATGTTCAAATAGGAGTTCGTTCTTAAAAATGTACAATATTATTTTTACAAGGTATTACATATAAGATGTTATTTATGTTTTTACTTTATCTAGTTGGTCATAATAATCAATTAGTTCGCGGTTGTTTCGCACTCTGTATTGATTTGTAATATTATCGATAACAGGTTTATATATTTCTTTAATAATTCTCCTTTCTGCGATGCTCAATCGGCTGTTATTTTATTTTTACGTCGTCCATGTTTCATGTACATATGTATGTTATTATAGGTCTTACGACTGCATGGTAAATTCGTAATTTTGGTATTGCATGGTATATTTTTGGATTTAATTTTTTGCTTAAAAAGGAGCGATTGCCATTATATATTCTGTTGTTAATGTCGTTTGTAATGTTTTTATTAACAGTGATTTTAGCTCACACATATTTAGACCGATGAACCATTTTAAAGTTGTATGGTCTATTAAATTAGTATGTCTTATCATGTTTCTCTTCTTATGATATTCCTATATTTTTTTATTCTCGTTTATATATAAAGACCCATATTTTCCGCTTTTTCGTATTGAATTTGTAGAGTTTTTGTTGTTACTTTTGCAACTACATATGTATATATATAAGCATTATTTAAATATTATTAAACTTTTTGTTAGTTTTGATTCTCCTCGTATAATTAGCCCAGTAACAGAGAGTCATTTCATCCAATAAGGGTCGAGGCTGTTCGGTCATTAAAGGCAATCATTCCATCCAGTAGGGATGAAGGCTGCTCAGTCATCAAAGACAGTCGTTCTATCCAGTAGATATGGTGGCTGCTCAGTTATCGAAGAAATGAGTTCCTTTGCGCTGTATTTAATTCTTTTGTGGTTTCTGTGTGCCAAAGGGGTAAGGTACAATCTACATATTTGTTGCAAAAATTACTTTGCTGGTATATTGAGTACCGTTTAAATAATAATATGAATTTTGTTACGAATTTGTCTTATATGCTGTAATAAATCTTTTTCCGCGAATTGGAAAACATGTTTTAACCTTTATTTGAAACATTTATCGTTAACGTTTAGTTGACCATTTTACGTTTATCTAAATAAGTATTTATTATATTGTGTAATACCTAGCTGTAGTTTCATTTTATTATTGTATCTATATGGGTATATATAATATTATTTTGTATATTTATAAATATCCAAAATCATCCTATTTGCGTTACATTGATATTTATGTGGTAATTAGCTAAGTCATTAGTCTTTCCAGCCGTATCATATTTTCCTCGATTTTTTTTTGTAGACAAGCGGTTTAGTTTGTGTAAAATAATATCCCCGATTCGATTCATAATATTTAGGTTTCAAAACAGCTCGCTAATTCGTTCATCTTTTTTAAAGCACTTTGGGTACTACTTTTTAGTATCAATCCAACAATAATTAAAAATTAATTCTATAATACCTAAAATTATTACTTTACAAATCTGATTCGAAATATCGTGAAAAAGTAATATGTAAAATTTAAATTTTTAATAAAAAGTAAAAGATTAGGCATTGCTTATGGGGTTCAAAGATCGAGCCTGTACGAAGATTGAAGTACTAATAAGACCACCACAATCGGGCATACCCCGGGTAATGATTAATTAATTAATCGCCTAATTCTTCAGTCACCCCTCTAACATGATTTTGTCAAATTGGTGCTTTTTAGGACCAACTATTCTAATAGCAACAGTTAAGGGTATATCTAGAGATAAAGAAACTTAACTTTACTTAAACTTATCAGACATATGCGCTAAACACGAATCTGACATATTTCTAGTGCAGGAAACACATATAGGGCCTAACCTAGGGTACTTGGTATAAAGCTGATCACTAAAAACCACATTATAGATATAGACATGCTATTTCTATCGGAAACGAAGCAAAGAAAAACTCAAAGTAAGAAAGAACAAAACCAGTCAGCTGAGAGAACCTTTAAACGATGTTGAGCTTGGATTCGCCATATACATAAAAATACTAGAAAGGCTTATCCAGATGATGAACAACTGAATTCAAATTATGAAGATACATAAAGTGTAGGGACAAGCCAAAGTTTGTACCTTGCTTAATCCTGGCAAAAACTGCAACGACCACAAAAACTATCGGCCAATATCTTTATTTTGTCAGCTATTCAAAATACTTTTGCACAAGATTGTTAGTACGATTTTACCGATGTTAGAAGAAAAATTCAAGTTAAAAGACGAAAGTGGCTATAGATAGGGAAGATCATGTACATGACAAATACTAAATCTTACCCAACACAGCAAAGACAAGCACGAAAAATATTGTGTATCGGGGGTGGTATTTTTAAATCTAAATGCCACTTACAATACCTCAAATTACAGAATATTTCTCCAAAAACTATATGATATCCCCTTAGATAACAAACGCACTTATATTATCTGCGTATGCCTACATAACAGAATATTGTTCGTATCACTTAATGGTAAGAATAGCAGATGAAGAACGGTCTCGCTTGTTTACACAAACGATCAACCCATACCGGTCTTCTATTATATAGACGATACACCTATTATTTCATAACAAAAATAAACTATTAATCAATTTTCAGCCAAAACCCCTGAAAAACTTCTGAGTGTTCTTTCAATTTCCCTAACATAGACGCTTTCACAAAACTGAACATCCAATAATGTCATAAAATCGTTGAACTGTAGACTTCCTATAAATTCCTTGAAAATAGTTTGTATCACACGTGGCCATTCACAGATGATTGTTTAAAACTAAAGGGTAAATTGAGAACCAGCAATAATATTCTCCGCAAGCTTATCAGCTAAAAAGGGGAAGCACATCCTTCCACCCTTAAAACGTAGATGATTGCACCCTATGCAATACTAATTGGTTTGCACTTTAATACATAGTTGACACGTAGACTTAGTTATAAGTTAGTCAGCAAAATCATCAGCTGATATTTGTTACATTAAGACTTGCATCCATACATAAGCTCTACCATTCGTAGCTACAAATTTCACCTAATATTCGAAGATAAGTACCTAGAGAACGAAAGAAACCAAGTCTAGATTCGCAAGATTCACTTTTAGAATACCAGCCCATTTGTACGATGACTCAAATCAAAGAAAAACTGGTCAGATCAACACATTTGCAAGATATATCAGAAAAAAACAAGTAAATATTAAGATAGTAATTTGTTTTAACGTAATTTACCAGCATTAAATATGGCGTACGAAGAAATATTCGGAAGTAAAGTAAACATAAGTAAATAAATGATAGCGATCTTTAATATTACAGTACTTGACAACAAGGGCAAGGAACTGATAACAGAATTAATAAAACACATGCAGACATTTCATCATCATCTTTGGCTCGACAATCCTCTGTGGATCTTGGCCTGCTCTAAGATTCGTCGCCATTCTGTTCGGTTTTTGGTAACATGTTGCCATCTTCTGATTTTTAATATTCGTAAGTCGGTTTCTACTCCATCTAACCACCTAATTCGCGGTCGGCCTTTGCTTCTTTTTCCTACAGGTGTTCCTGTGGTTAGCTTTTTAGCAATGGTATTTTCTGGCATTCGTATTATGTGTCCAGCCCATCTACGTCGCTGTGTTTTAATGAACGTTATGACATCTGGCTCATCAAAGAGCTGATACAATTCAAAATTATATCTTCTGCGCCACTGCCCTTGGTCGTTTACAGCTCCAAATATTTTGCGGAGTATTTTACGCTCAAATATTCCCAAAAGTCTTTCATCTTTCTGCGTTAATGTCCATGTTTCTGCTCCATATGTGAGGACCGGCCTCAGCAATGTTTTGTATGCAGATATATTGTACATGCAGACATTTGCGCCATTCAAATGAGGTAAAAAGGTTACAGGTCACAGAATACCCTAAAATAAATAAAAAATAAATAAATACAAGATTTAGCAACGACCTAGCACCAGGTATGAAGTAAATCTGTAAAAGTATACAACATAAAAACGGAGAACCCTTAAAAATGTCTACGCATAAAATGAATACACAATAAAATAATACCATATTTCAGTAACCTAGATCTACAAAAGTATACTTTTATCATGCGGACACAAATCAGTAATATACTACATTTTGACAAACAAAAATTTTTATTACAAAGATGTATTAAACTGGAAAAATTAGTTGTGGAAAAAAAATTAAAACAAACCATGAAAATTGGATGATTCGAAGGAAATCTATCAGAAAATGGCAACTGAGATGTCATCTAGAACACATTGAGACATGGTCTGAGAGCCAGCAACAACTTTTATCGGGAGTCTTACGCTGCTATGTAGGGTACCTGTTATATCTTTAACATCACATCTTTTGAACTACTTACCCAGAATTTTGGTGCTTGACTCATGTATACCTGGTAATAATTCGAAGCTCGAAAGGGTCTTTTTAATTATATACCTTTTATAAAGGATTTTTAAGTTAAACTTTTGTGATTCATGGTATACAGTTAACTAATTTCATTTTCCTTGTGGATTACATTAAATTTGCATAAAAAATTAAATTGTCTTCTTTCATACAAAAATCGACAGTTTTTAGCTTTAGGTGTATTTGAATCACACCTGCTGTAAAAGATCTACCCTAAAAACATTTATTTTACGTACAATTAGCACATTGCCTCTGGAAATGACCTATAGTGCATGAGTCCGATCTGCCTTAGTCGTTGCGATTTATTTTCCTGGACAATATTGTTATAAGAGCTTTCTTCATTTAGCATGTGTTCTCAGTCTATACGGATTTTCAGCGATAACTTAATAAGGACTTTAAATGTTTTTTAATATTGTTCTGAATCTATTTTCTTGTGGCATTTTAAAGCATTTACTATTTAAATGGGAATAAGCCACAATTAAAGGTTAAAGTACGTTTATTGACGTTTCAATTTCCACTTCGGAAATCGTTCTCAAAATACAAACATTAGTAAATTAAACAAATTTTGTTTTTTTTTTGTTACTTGGTGAAAAAATTCTTCTAATAATTTAATTTTATTTGACTCATTTATATTGACAAGTCAGACATACATGATACATTTTAAAGTAGATGACTTTAAATGATATTGCCAATATTGTTGAGTTGCGTTCCTGGGACGACTTTACTTGTAAGATTCATTAAGTAATGTATATTCGATTACATGAAATCAATTTTAACTTGAGAATATCCGTCAGAAAAAATCATAGCATATAATTCGTCTTTACAAAGCAAACACATGCCATGATGACATTAAAATTCTCCTGTTAGTGATTCCACAGTAAATTATGTGGCAAAACCCAGGAAAAAAACTTCATAATACTATCCCGAATAGATAGATCTCAAATATGTAAACACTCATGGGATAATGAACATATCGTTCAAAGGAATGATTCAAATATAGTCCTGAAAGCAACAGATGGTAGAAAGAGAAAAATCAAAGAAGCGGCTTTAATTATGCTAAATGAGACCAATTGTGTCGCAAATTCCTCTGCAGATTGTAGTAGGACCTGCTTACCCATATTAAAAGAGGAAGTTATTAAAAGGAACATACCAGTATTAGAAAGTCAGTAACGTATAGAGAATACATCATTTATGTTTTTTAAATAACAAACATATAAAAGCAGAATGTGGTGTTTATTGAAAGTAAACTAAATGCACGATGAAATACTTACCATGTAGGGATAGTATTATGAGGTTTTTTCCTGGTTTTTCCCCCATAATTTACTATGGAATCACTAACAGAAGAGTTTTACTGTCATCATGGCATGTGTTTACCTTTTTAAAGACGAATTACATGCTATGATTTTTTCTGATGGATATTCTCAAGTTAAAACTGATTTCATTTAATCGAATGAACTATCTTAAAAGTAAAGTCGTCCCAGGAACGAAACTCAACACTATTGGCAATATCATTTTAAAGTCGTCTAGTTTAAAATGTATAATGTATGCCTGAATTATCAATATAAATTGGTCTTTTAGAAGAATTTTTTTCACCAAGTAACACAAAAACTAAATTTGTCTAATTTAGGTACTAATGTTTGTATTTTGAGAACGATTTCCGAAATGGAAATTGAAATGTCAATAAACGTACTTTAACTTTTAATTGTGACTTATTCCCATTTAAATAGTAAATACTTTAATGTTTTATCTAGATTTATTGAATCGTTCTCTTCTATTTGTTCTACATATATATCGTCCGTATATGCTAGGAGCTGTTTTGTACCTTGGGATATCTTAAATAGGTATTCGTATTTTCTATTTAAGTACGCTGTGCTTTAATTTTTTGACTATTTGAATCGAGAATCTTGTTCCATCTCTGTTTTTTTACAGTGACCTTTATATGACATATAAAGCCATCAGAAAGCCTAAACCTAAATTATTTACAAATTCTAAAATACCTTTCTCTAAGTTTTCACCAGTATCAGAAAATATAGGTAGAAATCTCAAAAATCCTTCTTTTATACCACTTAAAAGAACATAGTGAAGAATGACGGTAAGCTGATCTATGTGAGATATATCTGGTGTGAATCAATAACTAAAGAGTAAAATTTGGCTGTCTTTACTTCGTTCACTCTAATGAGTTGTAAATATTTCGATATAATAGAAATAAATTCATCACGTATTGTAGGGATAAATAGTTTATTGTATCAATGTTGCAGTTCAAACGAACTCGATAAATATTATAAATCACCTATATAATTACCATTATTTTTACAAAAAATACTTCATTTGTACCACGAAACGGCAACATGTAAGAAATAAATTCGATTGTCCCTACTACACGTTAAAGTATGTACTTCCCTCCAATATATTTTTTTCTCATTTACTATTTTTAAATACGTGCATAGTAAATAGGGATGGCAACGATATATCCATACATTAAATAATATACATCGCCCACACAGAATTAATACAGCATATTGGCACGTATGTAATATATACTCCAGAATATATTACATACTATAAATGACTAAATCTAAGTATTCCTGGTCAAAGTCAGTCTCTACTTCAAATTATGTCTTATGATTTTGTTTATTATTTTATACGTATTAGGGCACAGTGATATTGATGTATAATGTTTTTGATATCCCCAAGGGTAAAAGCGATTAACGAATCGGCATAATTTAAATGTTTCAGCAATAGTAGTTATGAATATTATGTTTTTCTGGTAAATACAAATGTAAGAAATATAAAAATTAAAATCTAATATTCTGGCACTAGGCCCTAGACGTCTAGGTTGTCTAGGACTTAGTTCGCCCCTGAACGGTAGATTGAAAGTAGTAGAAAAGATTTAAAAAAATAAAAGCATAAATATTATCTTTTTCTACTTTTTTGATAAAGAAGATTTTGTATACTTATTTTCACACTGTAACTTTAAATAATTGATGGATTCGACCATTACTTGATGGAAATTCATTTTATGTAACAATAAAACACTGAAAACTTTATTTTTAAAACTTCTACAAAATTTATTTTAAACTCTTATACAGCAGTTTCGGCTGATTGCTTTTCTCAAGTGATCTATTTTTGGCATGCGTTTACACTTTATAGTCTTTAATGAAATAGGTTGAGGAGGGGAAAACTGTTTGTCTCAAGTTGGTTATTCAGAAATATATCTGTGTTTTTTAAATTTGTTGATTTCCATAGATTCTAACAAATATAGCTTAAGGCCTTTATTTTAAATGTGAAGAATGTTAAATTCGTCATTAAAAGAATGATTAGGATCTACATACGCACTTCACCTTCTAGATCATAATCATTCTTGTAATACCGAATTTAACATTCTTCACATTCAAAATAAAGGCCTTAAGCTATCTTTGTTAGAATCTATGGAAATCAACAAATTAAAAAACACAGATATAATTCTAAATGACCAACTTGAGACAAACAGTTCTCTCCTCCTCAACCTATTTCATTAAGGACTATAAAGTGTAAACGCATGCCAAAAATAGATCACTTGAGAAAGGCAATCAGCCGAAACAGCTGTAGTGATAAGAGTTTAAAATAAATTTTGTAGAAGTTTTCAGTATTTTACTGTAACTTTAACTTTTGTACACTGTTTGTTATCAATATAAATGAGTAGTGACCGATATTAAAAACTTATTTACTCCGTACAAAGAGACTCTTTAATAGCTACAGTTTTTACTTTACAAATCTGATTCGAATTATATCCGAAAAGTAATAGTAAATATGTAAAATTTAAATTTTTAATGAAAAATTAAAGTTAACCCATTACTTATGAGGTCAAAAAAAGCAGCCTTCACGAAGACTGAAGTACTAATCTAATGAGACCACCGCAATCGGGCATACCCTGAGTAATGATTAGTTAAGTAATAATCTAATTCTTTAATCACCCGTTCAATATGATTTTGTCAAATCGGTCCCTTTGAGGACCAACTATTCTCATTAATTCTATAAATATTGAGGGCAGATCTAAAGATAAAGAAACTTACTTTACTTGAACTTGTTAGATACACCTAGAGTTTAATACAAATGTGACGTATTTCTAGTGCAGATAAAACCACATGATAAATAGGGAAATGCTATCTTTGCTGGCAATGAAAGCAAAGAAACACTCAAAGTGAGAGAGATAAAAACCAGTCAGCTGAGGGAACCTTTCAACAATGTTGAGTTTAAATCCACCATTTATGTATATATAACGAAAAATAATACGACTCCAAACATTGAGGATCTGAGCACAAACTTAATTACGAAATTTGGAAGAAAAACACTATAAGTGCTTCTCCGGATGATAAACAGCAAGCTGTATTCAAACTATGCAGATAACCAAAGTGTACAGACAAGCCTAAGTTGTTGCATTGCTTAAATTTGTCAAAATCTCCAATTAACACAAAAACTGTCGGCAATATCTTTATTTTGTCAGCTATTCAAAATACTTACAAATGGTCCTTTATATAATATTACCGTTAATAGAGGAAGAACTCAAATTGAAATGTTAAGACGCGAATATCATGTAGGTACGTCACAAATAATATATCTTACCCAATACAGCGCAGACAGCTACGTAAGATATCATAGAGATATTATAAAGATAAATAGAAGATAAAATATTCAGAAGTATGTAATATTGGTAAACTGGTATATTATTCTTATATAAATTAAGCATTCTTCCCTCTTTTGTGCACTACTACCAATTTTTACATAAAAATATCTATTTTTGCACTTAAATATTTATTTTAAGATAACTCATCCAGAATTATATGTAGTACACAGATAAAACCAGAAATAAAATAATAAAGAAGCTATATACAAGATATCGTAAAACAATGGATTAACTAAAAGTTCTTATTAATCGTATTCTTAAATAAAACTTAAAAAGACATACTCATGTTAACAAAATACATTAGTAAATTTTCGCATATGAAAAAATACATCCAACTTGGTAATGAAATCCTTATGTATTTATAAAGCTATTTTTAGAATAGCACGTACCTACCAAAAACAGGTATTTGGTATTATACATATCTATTACATATTGTTATGATGATCGTCAACATTCGTAACGGATAGGCACATGAAGAAGAAGAAGAAGAAGATTACATATTGTAAGGCATATGAATGAACAAAAATAAGGAGTCCGTATGAACCGTTTAAAATATATAAAATGTATATATCAAGAACGCTGGCTTAATTGCATAGTTGCCAAACTATCAGAGCTTACTTAAACCGATATACTTATGGTTCCAATATACAGTGAAAAAGATCTGAACGACCCCTATAATATATACACGTGAACTAAGCGAAATACATTTATGATACAGGGGTACTTATGAGCTCCAAAATTTTATTAAGAATTATGAAACTATACATCTTAACGAATCGACAGAGCCAATATTATGGAATGGACAAGTGGGCTCCGTATATCGGTGTCCACTTGACCACGGAGCTCATTTGAACCTGAATTTTAACATGGGCGGAGTTCACTTTATGCCGTAAATATATATATATATATATATATATATATATATATATATATATATATATATATATATATATATATATACAGGGTGGTGAATCGTCAAACGGGCCATAGGAAACTCAATGAGAAATTCTAAATTGTTGAATTCCTGCGTCCCTAATTATTTTACACCAAAAGTCATGGGAAACTATTTGTAGAGGACTCAAATATGTATCGAAAACAATTGTTAAAATTGTTCTAACGACTTAAGCGTATTCCAAAATTTTGCTAAAATATAATACATTTTTCAGGCCACCCCTAAAAGTCAGGCCAGACGCCGTGAAAAGAATGTGTATTACGTGTTGCGTTTTGTCATATTGACGTTTCTAATATTTGACAATATTTAAATCAACTATATTATATTTATCTATGATTTAAATGGCCAAAATTTGGTGATTTATTATTTAAAAGAAAAATTAAGTTGATTAAAAAATGTACTCAGTTAAGGAGAAAAGAGCAATAATAAAAATGTTTTATTCATGTTTTATTATAACATTTGTTATAGTTTTATGTTTAGAAATTATCATATATTATTATTAGGAATAATGATCACAGTACAGTATATTGGAATTCATTGAATTGTTGTATAACTTAACTTAACATGGAATTAAATTTTAGTGTATTAGAATATCTTACGTTAAATAAAGATCCGGTAGTGACAGGAAAAGGTTCGCGCTGTTGCCTGAATACAACATTATGCGATTTTTCGTCAACTGAGTACATTTCATTATATTGATCGATTTGTAAACAATATAATTTATTTTTCACAAGATTAATATTGTTCAGTAGTAGTAGTATTTAGTAAAATTCATTGTTTATAATTTAATCATAAAATAAAAAAAATTGACAATTCAAATTGTCAAACATCTAACATCGATATGATAAATGGATAGAACACACACTTTTGAATATATTCTTGTATTACGTGTGGCCTAACTATTAGGGGTGGTCTAAAAAATCTATTATATTTTTGCAAAATTTTGAAGTACAATTGATTCGTAGAACGGTTTTAACATTTGTTTTTAATTCAGAATTTAGTCCTCTACAAATAGTTTTTTATGACTTTTGATCTAAAATAATTAGGGAAGCAGCAATTCAACAATTTAAAATTTCCCATTGAGTTTCCTATGGCCCGTTTGACGATTCACCACCCGGTATATATATATATAATATATATATATATATATATATATATATATATATATATATATATATATATATATTATATAAAAGCAAAAAACATAAATAGATTACAAGTTAAAGAGAAAAGGCTCTTGAGGCCAAACACAGAATTAATGAATTGTCGCTCGTCTCGTTTTTTAATAGCCTATTAAAAAATAATTACTTCTTAATATATCTCCACTTTAAGTCGGTTTTTTGATAGAATAATTTTAACTTTCGACTTTTATCAACATCATCATTATCATCTAGCCTCAAAAGACCACTGCTAAACATAAAACATAGGCTAAATGCTAAATAGGCTATGCTAAATTTAGGCCTCTTTCTCGTATTTCCAACCCTGTCTACTTTGCACCAATCTCATCCAGTTTTTATTTAATCTTCTTAAATCGTTAGCTTATCGTGTAGGTCGCCGATCGATGTCTTTCCTTAGTCTCCATTTCAACAAACTGCTTGTCCATCACCCATCTGTCAGTTTGGCTATGTGTCCCGCCCATCTGCAGTTTAATCTGGCTATCCTTTCGATGACGTCATTTACCTTGGTTCTTCTCCTGGTTAGCGGATAGATACTCCTTTGAGATTTCGGTAGAGGACATATTTACTTCAGAAATAGTCAAGTTTAAGTCTCGCGAGCTCATGTTTTACCCATAAATACTTTTTCCCCCCAGGGATCCATGTCACGACCCGTAAAATTGCTATCTACCTAACAAGAATATGGAGAGAACTAGATGCAAAAAATCCGTAGATTAACCTCTAAGCTTTCGTGATAAAAACTGAATGGTCGCACGTCAAGCGGTCGTTATCGATGTTCTTGCAGGGATCTTCAGGAATCGACCAAATATCCCCAGCTACTCGTGAAAATAAATATTACAACTAACCAACATATAATGCAAGCACGGTGTTTAAATGCCAAAAATCCGACCATTGTAACTCAAAGTGCGTCAAAAAAAAAATAAACCTTAAAATCGCCACATATAATGCTCCATGCCACATATTTATAGTGCTTCTTCCAAGGAAAAATTCTAAGAAATGGAGGAAGAACTGTCAAAAAAGTTCGATTTTTATACTTTTCTTAATTATCATTTAATTCTTTTAATTAATGGTCATTAGTAATATGTTTACTTAATTCTTGCTTTATAGCCTGACGAGTTTAGTGTACCAAGGTTTTTAACTGCTAATTACATTAACATGTATCGATTTTCTTGAAGATTTAGCAGTAGGGAATACGTTAAAAGCAAAATTTACCCTATTTCGAAGTGTAATTTTATGTTTAAAGTTAGGTGGGGGTTGGAAACTTTATAACGTAACATTTATTTACTCTAAATCTAGTTTCTTAGCTATAGATAAAGATTTATAGAACAGATACCCTCTCCTAGAATCATCCTAGGTGATTTTAATGGTCATAACTTTGTTTGGGGTCCTAAGGTTACTGATCACAGATGAAACCTTTTAGAAAAAGTAATGCAGGAACTTCAATTCATTCATCATCTTTGGCTCGACAATCCTCTGTGGATCTTGGCCTGCTCTAAGATTCGTCGCCATTCTGTTCGGTTTTTGGCAACATGTTGCCATCTTCTGATTTTTAATATTCGTAAGTCGGTTTCTACTCCATCTAACCACCTAATTCGCGGTCGGCCTTTACTTCTTTTTCCTACAGGTGTTCCTGTGGTTAGCTTTTTAGCAATGGTTTTTTCTGGCATTCGTATTATGTGTCCAGCCCATCTAAGTCGCTGTGTTTTAATGAACGTTATGACATCTGGCTCATCAAAGAGCTGATACAATTCAAAATTATATCTTGTGCGCCACTGCCCTTGGTCGTTTATAGCTCCAAATATTTTGCAGAGTATTTTACGCTCAAATATTCCCAAAAGTCTTTCATCTTTCTGCGTTAGTATCCATGTTTCTGCTCCATATGTGAGGACCGGCCTCAGCAATGTTTTGTATATAATAATTTTAGTTCTTCTTTGAATGTTTCTTGAGTGGAAATGCTTTTGGAGTCCATAGTATGCCCTATTTGTAAGATTTATTCGTCTTTTGATTTCTTCGCTTGTTTTATTGGTAGCAGTCAATAGCGACCCAAGGTATGTGAAGCTGTCAACACGTCCAAAGGTATGACTTCCAAAGACTGTTTCTCGTTCCTCATTTGCTATCGGATCCTTTGTAACCAACATGTACTTGGTTTTGTCTTCGTTGATGACTAGACCGACCTGTTTCGCCGCTGTTTCCAATTCTAGGAGATATTGCTTAACATCTCGCTTGCTACGCCCTACTATGTCAATGTCATCAGCATATGCTAAGACTTGTATCGATCTATTGTAAATAGTACCGCCATCCCTAATTCGTGTATCTCGGACTGCCTTTTCTAAGGCAATATTAAATAGGAGGCAAGTCAGAGCATCTCCTTGTCTGAGTCCATCCTTTATCTCAAAGGATCTAGAACTCTCTCCCTGCATTCTAACAGTGGCTTCTAAGTTAGACATTCAATTAAACATAGGAACTTCAATTAAACTTTCTTAATGATGGGTCACCTAAAAGATGTAACATCTGCACTGGAGAATCCTACATGATAGATTTAAGCTTGTGTGATCGAAAGTATACTCGAGAACAGTCCAAGAGAAACCTGAAGCTAGACCTAAATGATATAAATGATTCTGTAGACACTTTTATTAGTGTCATCTTTAAGAGTGCAAAGCTCTTTATGGGCAAAATAAAGCCCATTAAAAATCATATTCCTTTACATTGATGGAATTTGAAGATTAACGAAGCATTACATACCAGCAGAACAGCTTATAATACATCCAAGAAGCATAAAACGCTGGAAAATGAAATTAGCTACATAAACAGTCTGCAACTCAACGTCAAAAAAATATGGTTAGAGCTTGTTGGAAAAAATCTTTTTTATTTCTTTTAACTTCCTCATGTTATGTGTTCAATTCAATATGATTTGAAATAGTATTTAAAAGACTCATGACCTATTCATGAAATTGATGAGGATTTTTGTCTGAGGCTCGACGAAGATTGACTAGATCTCTAGTTAATGAGTATTCGTTACGTTGGTCTGAAAAATTTTAGACAAAAACTGATTTCATTGACGGCCAGTATTTACAGCCCTATACAGAAATAATTTTTATGACTTTTCCTTTAATTTTCTTCATAATTCCTCGTGTAAGCATATGATTTGAAAAATTTTCGGGTTTTGTATGATCCCAAAAATGGTTTTGAAGCACGGAAATAACATCAATAAAATTGTGATTCATTTGGATTGCCGTCGTACTCTATTAGATATCTTTATTAACATCAAAAATGGGTGCCATATTAGAAATATTTAAACTGGATGCTGGTGTAATAATTATAGAAGGTATTTCAAACGAACTTGTTTATTTTCGTATTCATATTCAATATATTGCACAAGAAGACGTTATATGAATAACTAGGACAAAATAGAAGTCACTAAGTTATCAGATAGATTCGCATCTATTAAGGATGGTCTCGAGGCCTTGGACAACCTTCTCAAACTAACTCAATGGAGTTTGAGGATTGTATACAAGAAGCAAATATTCGTTATCACTTTCCATGTTTTTCGTATTGGCAAGGTTAATAATAGTAATAAGCCTAGGCTATTAACGGTTAAATTTGCAGATAATGATAGTCAATTATTTATGTTACACAATAAGGTGAGGTTTTTAAGAACCAAATTTTCTAGAGTTTAATTTTGAAGGATGATATAAATTATCAACTAAACTATTTGAATAAATTGCGAGAGGAACTGGAAAAACGTAAAGTACGTTTAATACGTTGTAATTTGGAAATATCACCCACTACTTAAAGATAAAAAAAAGCAAAAAAACAAAGACAAAAATATATAGGGCAGGAATTAGACCAGTGATAGCATACAGAGCGAAAGTAATATGTCTTACGAAAAAGTAGGAATTATTAAAAGCAAAATTATAAGAATAAACAGCCCAATAAGGCCTGAACAAAGAGAATATAGAAGACTAATGAAGCATGAAATAAGAGATAGAAAGGGGAAGAGATAGTAAAATTTATTAATCCACAAAGACTGAGATAGTTTGAGCACAAACAAATAAGAGAAGAAGACGCATTAATTAGGAAGATAACAAACCTGAAACCAGTAATAAAAAGAAGACATGTTCGCATGTTTTAAATAACATTTTAGACGATTGACCATTTTTCATATAATTCGCACTAAAATATTTAATAAAACCGGATAATTTAATTTTTAACTATCAACAAAAAAATAATATATGAATGCATGTATAAATTTAATGGTAATACGATACTGCCGCTACAGACACAGATAGCGCCACTAATTACCTCTTTGTCGATAAAAATGTTTAGATAATAAAATATAGATCATTTTTCAATGATATGTGTGAATAAGACCTTGTGTTCTTGCAAAACCTAACTTTGTTTATTTTGACACAGCAGAGCAGTGTATTATACATAAATATGTTGTTAAAGATATCTTTGCTAACTCGGTCTACTAGTAAGCGTAAAAGTTATAGCGTATTTGATAAAATTACTGTCAACACAATTTGGCAACTCAGTCAATGGATATAATGATAGAAAACTGTATAATGTGGATATAATGATAGGGTTTGAAAATATTACAGAGTCATCATGTAGAAATCTACAATTAAGTTAAAAAATTTACCAGAGTGGCATGCCGCAGTAGAGCCATCTCTAGGATCAGAAACAAATTAATTGTGGGTGAAGATCAACCTTAATAAATCAAACAAATAATTTTTATTGGACATAATATGTCTCTATTATTAACAGCTTTACTCCTGTGAGAGAAGTATGAAAAAAAAAAAGGAAAGTTTCTGGCATAAAGGAGTCACTCCCAATATTTAGTCTCAAAATGGGTAATCAAGTTGTCAGATCTGCACTTAAAATTATTCACGTATTAGCTAAAACTTACAGAGAAATGTCTTCCAATGAAAAATTTCAACCCTGTATTTTTGTAAAATTAACTAGAGGCCAAAAGGTCTATTTCTCTTGAGAACTACAACATTCCACTAAACGCTCCTTTTACATTACAAGAACTAAAAACTCACTTATGCCTGCAGTATTACTCTTCAAAAATTGTCTTATTTTACTTTTATTCGGGGTACAGGTGAAACCTAATTATAATATTTGTTTGCAAAAAATCAAATATATTTACAAAAGTACAAAATTGTATATAATAGTTTCACATTAATAAACATAGATTTATCAATGATTAGTTTCAGTTAATGCAATGTGTGTACACTATTGACGGATGGTTCAGACATATTATTATGTATTTTTTGCACTTCTTCGACACCGTTAGTGTATATGGTGAAAAACAACAACTGACAACTGGCAACAAATGACAATTTCTTTCTTGGCTTTTGGAGGGCAATACGAAAGCAGTATCATTTTTTTAATATAAGCAAACATTGCTGAATTTTTGTTTCTTTTACTTTTTTCGATATTTGTTACTGGGGGTTCGGCTTTATTTTATTTCATAGTTCCTACTAATGTAACATAATGATCACCACACAGTTTTTTTGCCGTTTGGATTGAGGTGAAACAATTATCTGCAGTAAGGTTACAATATTTTTGTCTCATGAATTGGTTTTGTTAGACTTAGCGTGACGTATTCAGCTGTTTTTAGATTTTACCGACTTACACTAAAAGATAAAAAGTTTTGGCATCTCATAACGTCAACATTTAATTTCCATATTTATCAGATTTTGAGGGTATATACTTTTAAAAGGACATCTTTTTTTTTCATTGTTTCCTTCAAGCTAATAGATCTTTTTTTAAATTCAAATCACAGTTGGATTTTAGAAACCCATTTCCTTTTTAATCAGACGTGCTATACTGAAGCTACATTGAGCTACATTGATACTTACTCAAAACAACAATCGAAATATTTAATTCTAAATTAACAATGTCTAAGTACATGTACAAAACATGATCTTTTTAATGTACATAAAAAAGTGAAAAAACTTGCAGGTACACAAAAAGGTAAGCAGCCAAATACCCTGTATAATGTCAACGGAAACATAATAACAGAACTAGAAGAACAATTGAAGACATGGAAAAACTATATTGAAGAACTATTTGCAGATGATAGACAACAATCTGAGCTAAGTAACATACAAGGAGACGAAGGTCCAGAAATAACGGAAGAGGAAGTAATTAACGCAATAAAAAGAATGAAAAATGGTAAAGCTCCAGGTCCAGATGAAATACCAACGGAAATCCTTAAACTAATAGAAAAAGACTCAATTCACATTTTCGTTGAACTTTTTAATAGCATTTATGCATCAGGAAAAATACGACAAGATTGGCTTTTATCCACCTTTGTTATTATACCAAAAAAGATAAATGCCAAACAATGTAGTGATACCGTACAATCAGTCTGATGAGACATGTACTGAAAATATTCCTGAAAATTATACACTCTAGAGTAAACAGAAAACTGGAAATGGACATCAATAATACCCAGTTTGGATTCCGAAATGGACTCGGAACAAGAGAGGCGTTGTTTGCACTGAACGTTATGTCTCAAAGATGTCTTGACATAAATCAAGATGTATTCATGTGTTTCATAGATTACAACAAGGCATGATCACCTAATCAGACTCCTGACAGAAAAGTATTTAGATAAATGAGACATTCGACTAATAGCAAATATGTACTACAATCAGAAAGCAGTAGTGAGAGTAGAGAATAATACCACTGAAGAAATTGAAATAAAGCAAGGTGTGAGACAAGGGTGTATACTGTCACCAACCCTGTTTAATCTCTATTCCGAAGGAATAGAACACTCTCTGAGCAATCCGTAGGTATTAAAATAAATGGTGTTAGAGTAAACAATCTGAGAATTGCCAACGACACCGTTCTGATCGCAGAAACACTTAAAGAGCTACAGACATTGGTGAATAAGATAGCAGACTGCAGCGAAGAATATGAACTATCTTTAAACATAATGAAAACTAAGTTTATGGTAATATCGAAATCAACACAAAATGTCCAAAATTTATATTTACACAATGAAATTATTGATCGAGTTAGCAAATACAAATATTTAGGCACTTTTATAAATGAAGACAACGATAGCTCAGCAGAAATCAAAATAAAAATAGAAAAAGCCAGATCCATATTCACTAAAATGAAGAGTGTTCTGCGAAAGAGATTTGAGCCCTTAAATGAAACTTCGCCTGATGAGATGTTACGTACTTTCTACGGAATGGAGTCATGGACGTTAAAAAAGATTGATATCAAAAAATTGGAGGCATTTAAACTCTGGATGTATCGCAGAATCCTGAGAATATCATGGACCGAGAGAGTCACAAATGTCGAGGTCTTGAGAAGAATAAATAAAGAAAGGGAAGTCATATTTACGATCAAAAAACGAAAACTGCGATACTTGGGACACATTACAAGAGGTGAAAGATATAAACTGATTCGAATAATTATGCAAGGGAAAATAGCAGGAAAAGGTCCATAGAAAGAAGACGAAACTCCTGGCTAAAGAATCTACGGGACTGGTATAGCTGTAGCAACAACGAATTGTTTCGGTCAGCAGTTTCGAAAATACGTATAGCCCTGATGATCGCCAACCTTCGGAACGAAGATGGCACTTGAAGAAGAAGAAGTACATGTGCTAATTAACTGATGGTTTGGCCTCGGACTCACATTACAATTGATAATCTCTATGTAACTGTGACCACCATAAATAAACTTTTTACTCATCTGAATTGTATTATTCTGCCATTTTTATCGAGTGTAGGAACTCCGTTTTATTTGCTGATGACTAAAAATAAAAGGTATAATGAAATATTCTGTGGTTATTATTTTTAACTTTGGTGTTATTATCTTCACATTTTTGGAAAGCAAATTACGCGTATTTTTCCACAGGTCTCTACTTCTTTAACATATTTAAGCTTGCCTAATTTTATGTATTTTTATTTTAACTTTCATATGTAATAATCAGCTTTCCTGTCCTAATTAAATTACTTTTTAAATAATTAATCTTCTAATTTAGATGTGAATGATATGAAAAATTCTTACAAAATTTGAATCCTGTTGATCTGAATGAATATTTAATCCAGGTGCTAAAATATTATTTTTTTAACCCTTTCTAGCGTATTTTCTGTCTCATTTAAACGCTAATTTGATTCTCCCATTTCTTTGTTCTGTTTGGACTGACTTTTTAAGTGTTTTATGTCCTCTTTTCTTATTTCTCCAAGTTCTTTAACTGTATTTTAACAGGATTTAATTACCATTATCATAAAAATGTTTTTCCTTATTCTCTTTTCTGTTTATTTTCGCGGTTAGTTGGATTTCATTTTATTACCCTTCTTGAAAACGCAAGCAGAACTAGTGGTTTGTTCCTTCAATTACATATATTTTGTTTACTATCTTTATCCATTTTATACCGAAAGCAAAACTGCAAAAGTGGATATTTTTACTTGCACGGTTTAAAAACTTCCCTCTTATGAATACTGAATTTTCTGCATTACATACGGCAAAAATATCACATTGAAATTTGGGATGGGCTGCGTTCTTATTTGGACTGTTTTTTTACGAATCCAACCTTAAAATATATCAATCTTTGCTTTCTTTTTTTTTGTGATACTTCAGTGTGCTCTACAAAAGTCTTTGTTTATTCTTTAATGCAGCACTTGCATAATTTTCAGAACATGCACGTAAATATGGGGAATATGTAGGCACAAAATCCTTTGTACCTTCTTTATTACTAGCAATGTTTCCAGTCCATATCCTATAGACAATCAGATTTCTGAAGATATGCAAACAATTTGGGACTACCGCAAAAGTAATTACATTACTAGTCCTATAACTTCAGCCCAAATAACAGGCAGGCTTCAGGGCAGGATATGGCACAAATAATCATTTGCATACCATAAAGATCTTAATAGAAAAGTGTAACGAGTAAAACATACCACTGGTTCTTGCATTTTTTGATTACGAGAAGGCGTTTGATTCTGTAGAGTTTGAAACAGTACTGGAAGCCCTAAATCAAAGTCGAATAGATTACAGGTACACGACTCTTATCAAAAACGTCTACCAGAATGCTACATTAAGTATACGACTACACGAAGACACAGAAAAATTTAGCTTAGGTCAAGGAGTTAGACAAGGAGACAATATTTCACCAAAATTGTTTACGGTAACTCTAGAGTCAATATTTGAAAACACTCAATGGCAAGAGATGGGCATCAATATAGATGAAGAAAGATTAAATGATCTAAGGTTTGCAGATGATGTTGTATTATTCGCAGATAACTTACAGGATACAGTTTCTATGATACATTCGCTTAAAAGTCTGTCTGGAAGAGCAGGATTTAAGATAAACTTTAGGAAAACTAAACTTATGACAAATTTCGTAATGAGTGGAAATATAACTATTGACAATAATACCATACAACAAACAAACACTTACAATATCTGGGACACGAGATCAAAATAAGCAGAGACAATCAAACACATAAAATAAAAAGGCGAATAGGCCTGACAAGGGCAGCATTTGGAAAATTAAGCCATATTCTAAAAAATTCAATTCTTATGTGTCCCAAGCGAAAGGTTTATAACCAATGTGATTTTCCTGTATAAATTTATAGAGCAGAGACTTTAACACCCACGCAAAAATCTGCGAATAAACTCAGAGTTACACAACGAGCCATGAAACGTGCAATGCTGAACGTGAGCCTTCGAGACCACATAACAAACCAACAAATCAGGCAAAGATCAGGAGTTCAAGACGTCAGGGCACTTAGCCAGAACACAAGATGGACAGTGGACAAGACGTATTATGAAATGGAGGCCCATAAACTACGAAAGAAGCCGAGGACGACCATTGACTAGATGGACCGATGATATAAAACATGTAGCGGGAAACTGGCTACAAGCTGCCCAGTATAGAGAACACTGGAAAAAACTGCTGAAGGACTATGTCCAGAAGTGGACGCGATTGGCTGAATGATGATGATGACTATAACTTACAAATACAAGCATACATAAAACATACATACGGCTAGTTAGTAAGTTAGTGACAAGTCTACAACTTAAAAATAGACCAATAGAGATAAATAATCCCCCGCCTGATTCAAGAAGAAAAAGAAGAATATCTCACCGATCGGTATTTTGGATTGTAGATTACAAAAATGCAAAACCACCACATTAAAGAAACATAGACATAGTAGTTTTTGTCAATTTTCTTATAAAACTATTCTTATAGGCGTATAAAGAAGTATTCGAATTAATTTTCTCTTTATAAAAGCAGTATATTTCTATATTTCTCATTTTTATACTTTTATATTAATTTGTATTACATTTCATTTCGAGGATATATGCATGAAAATTTACCCTCATTATCTCTTAACGATAAAACTTGCAGAAACTGATATATATCTCGCAAAGTATTTTTAAACAGCTCTATATTTTCCACCATCTGTTTCATACAAATGCGATATAATTAAAACCGTTTTACTTATTTTATATCCTCCGAAAGCTGCTATTAATGATTCCTAATTGCTTCAGCTCTTGAAATATTTAAATGCCATTTTGAAAGTAATACTGAAAAGATTAAATATGTATAACACAAGTGAATTTTCTTACATAAGTTGTTTACTTTAAAACTTCAGTTAGTTCGTTTTATTGTACGGAATTATGATTTAAAAACTTTGCCTTTTATGTTTTTTGCAAGAAATAATTGTCTCTTATCTCCTAATATATGTTTACCCTTAAGTATAGGCTTCGTTCCACGTCAACTGAAGTACTCAATGTAAATTTTAAATGAAGCACCAAATTTTATTTAATTTATGCAATTCAGAAAACACATTCAAAAAAGTTTTTGAAACATTTTGCAGTATTTGATATCCTACATTATTTTTTGAAACCATTTTTTTTTAATTTTGGCCCCTAATGGACCTTTTATATTTTTACAATTTGTATAAATTGTTCTACCAAATCAACGGAGTCAATCAAAGATACAGAATTTTACACTACACTTGTAAAATGGTATTGGATATAAAATTATAATTTGCGCCGATTACATACGTAATCCATTGTATTTTATCATTAATTGATATCAAATACTATAGACTATAATACATACAACTCTTGACATTTCCCATTAGTTTTGTGGCAGCAAATTACATAGCGCCATCTCATGGTATGAGTTGATAACTACAAACTTATGCATTTAACAGCCTGTTATTTAATAAGTGTAATTTATAGATTAAATCAAAATACAAATTTAATTGTGAGTTATTTTCTTTAATTTGATATTTTTACATTTTAATTTATATAATTTTTCCTTATTACTGTCGTTAATTTTATTTACATAAGCTTTTATTAACACATTAAAATATTTATCTATAAAAGTCTTATAACAATTTGTACATACATTTTGGAGAGTTTCTTGAAAGTCACATTTTAATTTCAATTTATATTTAACATTTTCAACGCTTTCTTTTATATAATTTTGAAAATACCTTTTAAATATTTCATTAATTTTATCTGAAGCTCCCTTGGCTTTATCATTTGGAAATTTAAAATTAGATGATTTCTCATATTTTTTTAACTCTATTAAGGTATTTTCTAAAGAATAATTATTAAAAGAGTAACATACTGCATTTCTACATTGTTCGTGAGGCAATTGACTGCAAACCCATCCTAACACATAAGTCTCAGAATTTTTTTCGATCGTATCGTAATTGTCATTACTTATGTCGTTTTCAACGTCAGGTGTATTATTATTAAAACCCTTAGCCCTAATAATAGAAAATAAATTTTCTATACAGTCTTGGGTTAGCCTTCTTGTAAAAAGTAATTGAAACCCGTAATTGCTCTTTAAATCATTCCAAAGCAACTTCAGAGAATTAATATTTGATATCCATCCATTGATACATGTTGGATTAACTCTTCTTCTGTTTAATACTCTGATATTACTTAGAAATTCTTTTAAATCATCCAATTTATCAATATGATAATGATTTTTATTGAAATTGGCTTTCTGAATTTCTTGTCATTATATTTTGAAGAATTGAAAATGTCAAATAAAGTGTCCACTTTCTCAATAAAGTTAGCTGTGTATGCTGCACTCGCTGGTAATTTATTTAATGTAACATGACATAGCATCCCTACGTGTACTGCATGACTTAAAACCTTTGTAGCTAAACATACTTTCATCGGGGTGAATATGGGCAAAGTAATACACTTTTTAGATAATTTTGGTGCCATCCTAGGTATTTGCTGGGAATCGGTATTATAAAAGTCTACAATATGAGACCATGAATAAATTTCATTTTTATATTGAAAATCATATTTTTTAAATTGTTGCGGATACATTTTAATAGATGTGGTGGATCAAAAAAAAAAGTAAATTTGTTCTTCATTCATTGTAATGTATGGATCAGTAACAGTAACAATCAATAATTTCCTTAATTTTACATTATTAGATCCTAGATAGCAAACTATAGCTTTAACGATAAAACCAGTTTCTTGCAGTTTTTGAACGGTTTCTAAAAATAAAGTTTTGAAAACATTTGCTGATATGCACTCCTTACTTAAAAAATATCCCACTACTTGTTTGAAATCTAGATATAAACCTTTAATCATAATAACCATTGCGTGGTTGCATGCTTTCAAAGAATTAGCTCTTCTATCACCAAAGTCCTCAAACCCTTCAAAAATATCTTTCCGAGCATCATAATTTATATTTTCTTGTAAAGCCATTTCATCAAATACAATAGAAATTACTTTTTCATGCGGTAGGAGTTTTTTGCTTTTAATTTTCAACAATTCTAATACAGATCCATTTATACCACAACGTACATGCAAATTATTTAGCCAAGATCGTAAAGAGTTTAAACTTGGAAGACAGAAAAATTTTTGAAGTAGCGTGTACGACTTTGTCGAACTATAGAATAAAGCTAAAGCAAACTCTTTATCAAAACTTTCATACCTTCTTCCTCTTTTATGTCTTTGCGACAACCTTAATTGACTATTAATTAATTGGTTACCAACTTTATTCATTTTTAATTTTTCACCGACTAAGTTTAATGATCTTTGTTTTTTAAATTGTTAAAGTTTACGCTTTAAAATTTCATTTTGCTTCTTGTATTTAGATAATAAACTGGTTCTGTTCTTTAATTTTTTTCTTTCCATGGCAATAGATACTTTTCAATACTTTTCAATAGATATTTGCAATTTCTTTTTGTAAATTTTCAATTAGATCATCAATTGATACATCATTAGTTGTTGTAGCACAAGTTAAGGCGTTTGTGAAATCCATCGGCATTTCTGCCAATTTAATTTTCTTATGACTAAAAATTATAATAAATGTTGCATAAAATATTACAAAATAAATTTTATGTTAATAGCTAACCTTTCATGCGTTACTGGTGTATCTCGAATCTTCCTTTTTGGAGCATTTTGAATTTGATATAAATTAATAGTTGGTACCGATCTGTAACGAGAACGTTACTATAACATTCCGTAAACATTTTTTAAATAAATTTAAAATCTCAATCCTCTTAATGATTTTCTGAATCTTAAAAATTTAAGTTGGTATGAAACAGCGACACCAAGCGTCCAAGTTTGAAATCATAGTTTAGCTGGCTCAAATTGAGTATCCGAATCGCACTTCTGTTTGAACTTTGGTAGCAGAAACTTGAGTCCAAGGTAGGGGCCACGTGGCGTGGTTTTTGGAATTTAAGAGTTTTTTTTATGAAGAAGTAATAAGAAGTTTTAGTTTGGGTTTTTTTTTTGTTTGGAGTGTCCTGTTTGATTTATAGCCACTGTGAGCCATAAGTATCCAAGTTATAAATAAAACGAAATAAAAAAAAGTCCTCAGCCATTTTGAGATCCTGTATTGTCACGTTTCAATTCGATATACTTATCTGAACTTTTTTTCATCCGTCATTAAGAAATATTCAACATCTAAATAGATAGTGTTAATTGATTTAAAATCATATGTATTTTAATTTTATTTCCCGGCCGTAAAACATAATTATCTATCGGTAAAATTGCTATTAAGAGTATCGTTAAAACATTCTGTCTTATATCGCTCTTTATATTATAAAATATATTCGTATCATATGCTTTTCATTAAAATTGTCGATATAATTAATCCATTTAAATTGTCAAACCAGGCGACGGTCAAATTATCTATCAAACCATTAAGTTTTTTTGCTCTCCCAATTCATAAGTAACATTTATTAAACCGTTCAAGGTTCATATACCTTGTTTTTTTTCCTCCTCTGTAAAGTATAAGAAAAAACTCTAAAATAAATGTTTTTTTAGCCTACCTTTGAGATTCAAACAGAAGTCGGGGGAAGAATTTGCTTTTGTTTTTTTTTTGAATAATTTGAATAAGAAGTACCGATTAAGTTGAAACCTAGTCGGGTTATACCTGGTTCCAGGCCTGTTTTTTTCCTTGCCGTAGCTGCTCTCCAGAGGTCCAGATCTGACCTTCCGATTACGAAAATCTTAGGAAGCCAGCGGGAATTATCTCCCTTAAAATATAGTAAATCTGGATTAAGTTTATTTCTTAGATTTATTTTTTTTACCTATGATATTTTTTGTATAATTTTTTTGTATATTTAACTTCTAGTATTTCATATAATAATAAGAGTCGTCATTTTTTTAAATAATTTATTGAATAATATTTAAATACAAATTGTCAACTACAGGTAGAGGTTTTTAAGTCCTCCCTTCTAACTCACTTGTATGGTTTCTTGTGTACACATTTAATCAGAGAGTTATTTTTTTTTAAATTTTATTATCAATATATATTTAAACGTTTGGACACTTATCTCATCAAGATAGTGTCCTTATTACTTGATACTGTTATATTCAATAAAGCCAGAATACAGAGTTGCATCTCTGAGGCAAATAAATTACCTTATTAGGTCAGTTATTACCATTTTTTTTCCATATTTTATTATTTGTAAATTTAGATCATCCAGGATCAGTTGTATAACCAGGGCATTTATTTTTTGTATATAACTAGATTAGCTGTACATAATTGGTGGTGGGTATATTAAATTTAGATTGTATATATTTGGCTAGGGATTAAAGTTTTGGTGAAAACTAAATATTTCAATTCATACCTATATCCTTTCTTTATTTTAGCAAACAGCTTTACAAGATACCTTGGAAAGTTTATGTAAATACTTTCCTGGCGCCCACTCACATTTTGGAGCAACTTCTATAATCATTTTTATTTATCTTATTTATATACCTATAGTTTTTTTTACCAACTTCTCATTCATTTTCTAGTTCTACGGTCTCTGTAGGGCATGCAAATTGGCCGAATTCTCCTTTGAGTGTCAAGTAGTCACTCTCCGGCACCTTCTGCTAGCCAGCTTAAATTATATGTTATCATTTCCATTATCCTACACGTTTTGTTACATTGGCGTGCCACAGCACAAAGCATTTTTGTTACATTGGCGTTTTCCAACGTGGTGCCTATTTTCAGTTAAGACCGTAACTTATAGTTATTTTTCTTTTCATTGCATAACATTCCTTATTATTTTTTATTCTTTCTTGTTGCTCTTTATAACTTATTTATTAATTTTTCTTTCTTTATTTAATTTACTATTTTAAGGTATACTTGTATTGCTATAGTTACATTTGCATTTAAACCCTCACCTATTTTGATATCATTGTGTACAGTTGACTAGTTATTTACTATTTTTGTGTTATAAAAAATTTAATAATTTAGACATTGCTATCTTTATATATATTAGCCAATCTTGGTGTATTCTTTGTATTTAATTGTTGGTTGACCATATAATTGTTGAAATCATTGTATGTTATTTTAGAGATCCAGCTTTAAATATTTCGTTTAACTTTACCTTTTTTTTTAAATACTTATACATATATATTTTTTTTGAATAACTTTAGTTCTTTGATTGATTTTGTGGTGTGTTGGTACATATTCATATTTATTTATATTTTTTTTTTCGGAAACTTTATATTATTCTTTGATTGATTTTGTGGAGTGTTAGTACATTATTTCCTTTGTCTATTCTATCTATTCATCAGCTATTTTTTATTTTCACAATGTCTACATTCAAGGTAGAACATTTGTTAGTGAAGGAATTGGATTATGAGTTAAGGATTAGGGACATCAATATTGATGAGTCTTCCAATGTTGATCTGAAACGCAAAATATTGCGTGGAGCTTTAAGGCAGGAAGAAGGAAACAGGAGTTTCCGACAGATTTCCGCCTCAAATATTCCTTTTGAGGTCCAACAACAGGAGATTGAAGAGACTGTGGATGATTTGGCGAAAAGGATAGCCGATTTTAGAGGGACTGTCCAAGATAGCCTATATTCCAGGCTAATATCACGCCTAGCTCACATCTCAGGTCGTGTTCATTTATTATCTGTTTCAGATGAGGCACAACAAATCTTCCAACGCTCTGCTTCTGTCCGAATCTTAAGTCTAGGCGAAGGGGGTTTGGGCGAACTTGATTCTCGAGTGAGTCCAATAGCAACATCAACTCCAATCTCTTCTGTTCAAGCAGCAAATGCATTTCTGCAACCCAAACCTGTTCAGGTTCATAAATGGGGCATTACATTTTCTGGTGAAGGTCATTACGACCAGGTAATTTCCTTTTTAGATCGAGTGGAATGTCTTCGTGTATCGAGAGGAGTGAGTGAAGATGATCTTTTTGCAGCTTCTGCTGAATTGTTTACAGGCGCAGCTTTTACGTGGTTTAGAAACAATCGCAATAATTTTTCTAATTGGTCTGATTTGGCTCAGAAACTTAAGTCTGATTTTCTACCATATTCTTTTCAAGATGACCTTCTAGACCAAATCAAAAATCGTAAACAGAAGCTAGACGAGTCTGTTACGATGTTCATTAATACTATTTTAGGTATGTGTAGTCGCCTTGAAACACCTTTGACAGATTCTGCAAAGATTAAGATCATCCTTAAATGTCTATTGCCATTCTATCATCAGCAGTTGGCCCTTGTAGAGATCACTAGTATAGCTGATATTACGAAGAAGTGTAAACGTTTAGAAGAAACTTTGTCTTGGTCTTCTCAACTTCCTTCCACTTCTCGACCCTCTTCTTTTAACTCTTCACATCACCTAGATACTTCCAAACACCGTTCTTGGCAATCCAAAGGCCATGAACGTAATATTACCACATTAAGTGCTGTAGTTTGTTGGAATTGTTGTGAGTCTGGTCATACTTTTTATGACTGCGGTATCCCTCGTACCCGTATTTTCTGCCATGGTTGTGGTAAAGAAAACACTCTCAAACGCAATTGTTTTAAGTGTTCGGGAAACGAACGATCGGAGGTCCGTCCCCTGAGCGTTTCTCCGTCCACACCCCTATCAGGGAGCCAAACCGATCCATCAAACAAAGCAACTGTTCCAACCACGTCCAACCATTCAAACCCATCTTCCAGTCGCAAAGGAAAAGGGGTTTCCACGAAAAAACCAACACACACCACACAGGATCACTCAAGAAAGTAACTTCTCAATCTAAAACATTTGGTTCGCATAGATTTTCTTCCCCAAATTTTAGTGTTAAACATGATAGTAGTAGTGTAGTAGTACCAGTATGTATACCAGAGTCTGCCACACGTCAGGAGGATTCTTTTATTTCTGATTCTTCTTGTTTGCCTAATGCATCCTCTGATTGTGTAGATAGAGATAATGAGTTTAGTTTGGTACCATTTAAAATTTTTGACCAATCAGCTAATGCTTGTTTTGATTTGAATTCATTATTAGTGAGAAAACATAATGATAATAGACCTTATCTTCCTATTAAGATTTTAGGACAATTTTGTTTAGCTCTTTTAGATAGTGGCTCAAACATTTCTGTGATAGGTTCACATTCATTAGCTTTACTGAAAAAGCTGAGATTTCTATTATGCCCATTTCTTCTCTGCAAGTATCTACTGCAGATGGTACAGTTCAGTCTATTACAGGCAAATTTGAAACTGAAATCACGGTAGCAGATTTATGTAAGCAAATTACATTCTATATTATTCCCTCAGTTCAGAATTCTATAATTTTAAGTATGGATTTCTTAAATGCTTTTAATAGCACTCTAAATTGTTCTAACTTTTATTTTTCTATTTCCCAATTTAATCTGTCTGTACTTAGTGCTATTCAGGATTTTACTAGTTTATCTAGTTCCGAACAAAGTCAATTAGAGAATATGATATCTAAATTTATAACTCTTTCGTCGAAAGACAAGTTGGGTCGTACATCCTTAATATCTCACACTATCGAGGTGGGAGATACCACACCTTTTCGACAATATCAGTATCCTATTCCTCAGGCATGGCAAGTTGACTTGGAAAAGGAAATCGATTCCATGTTAGAGTTGAAAATCATTGAACCTTCCACGTCTTCTTACTGTAGTCCGCTGTGGTTAACAAAGAAAAGAGATGGATTTTTTAGGGTTTGCTTCGATGGTCGAAAGTTGAATAATATTACTACAAATCGGGATGCTTATCCTATTCCCCGAATAGACGTCATTCTAAGTAAACTCCAGAATGCTAGGTATATTTCTTCTATCGACCTATCTAAGGCTTTCTTACAAATTCCTTTAAGTGAGGAAAGTAAAAAGTATACAGCTTTTGCAGTTAGTGGGAAAGGATTATTTCAGTTTGTCACTATGCCTTTTGGTCTTGTTTCAGCTCCTCAGACAATGTGTCGTCTGATGGACTTAGTCATTGGTCCTCAGTTAGAGCCCTATGTTTTTTATTATTTGGATGACATTTTGGTTGTCACTCCTGATTTTTCTCTTCATATGGAAATTTTGGATAAGTTGTTTTTACGTCTCAAAGAGGCTAATTTAACTATTAATTTAGATAAATGTCAGTTTTGTCGTCCTAGTCTTAAATTTTTAGGATATGTAGTCGATAGTAAAGGTTTAAGGACTGATCCTGATAAAGTTACTGCTATTAAGGATTTTCCTATACCTAAGACTACTACCCAAGTCCGTAGGATATTAGGCATGTGTGAGTATTATCGTCGATTTGTTCCGTCTTATTCTACCTTGTTGTCGCCACTTACAGATTTGCTTAAAAATAGGAAAAAAGGCCAAACTATTACATGGACTTCAGAAGCCGATGATGCTTTCCGGCGTATAAAAGAAGCTCTTACTAGTGCTCCTGTCATGACGTCTCCGAATTTTAAAGAGCATTTTTACCTCATGACAGATTGTTCCAACACTGCTTCAGGTGGTGTATTATTTCAGATAAAGGATGGTTCGGAACACCCAATAGCTTATACCAGCAAAAAGCTTAATCAATGGCAAATGATATCTTTAGATCTTATTGGACCGTATCCCCGTAGTTATTCAGGTAATACGTATTGTTTGGTTGTTGTAGATTATTTCACCAAATTCCCTTTAGTTTGTCCTCTTCGAAAAGCTACAACTCCAGCGATTTTGAAATTCTTAGAGGAACAAGTTTTCTTGCTTTTTGGTACTCCGCAAATAGTTTCGTGTGACAACGGTCCACAATTCATTTTAAAAGCTTTTAAAGACCTTTTGAATAATTATAAGGTCCAAAAGATTTTTTATAATGCATCTTATCATCCGCAAGCTAATCACACTGAACGTGTTAATCGCAGCATTGTTACTGCTCTGCGATCTTATACCTACACTGATCATAGAGCTTGGGATCAGTATATTCATTCAGTCGCTTAGGCCATTCGAACTTCTGTTCATGAAGTCACTCAATGTACTCCAGCTTATGTTAATTTTGGTAGACATGTTCCTTTGTCAGGTGATTATTTTGGATTAATTTCGGAGAATTCAGCAACCCTTCCTCAAGTTTCGGAGAAACTTCATCGTATGGATGATCTCCAAAATTTACCTCCAATCTTCGCTGACATTAGGAAGAAGTTGAAAGCTTCTCACCTTAGAAATCAGAGTCAGTATAATTTGAGGAAACGAGACATGCGATTCTTTATTGGCGATCGAGTTTTGAAGCGAAATTTTGTAAAGTCAAGTAAGGGTGATGCCATTTCTGCTAAGTTTTGTCAGAAATATATTCCCTGTACTGTCGTTCGAGTAATATCTCCTTTAGTATATGAATTAAAAGACAATTCGACAAATAGACGAATTGGTCAATTTCATATAAAGGATTTACTTCCAGACAATACCGTAGATGACATAGCATCCTCTTCCTCAGATGAAGAATAACTTAGGTTTGTCTAAGAAACTTAATCTATCATTTTGACTATTATTGTTTTGGCTCGGTTTTGAGTATGATTTGGTATTTTCTTGGAACTTTATTATTAATCACCAGATATTGTATATGTACAGCTTATTCCTTGCTGATTATTTGATTATATAAGTTGAAATTATTAAGCCTTTTCATTCTTATTATTAGGTACTCTTATATGTGTTTACTTTATACTGGTATGGAACTATATAAAACCCTACTATTATCTATTTTGTTTGTTAATTTGATTATCATCTTTTGTTATTTGATTTGCCATGTTGGAAAGAATGTGATTTATTCACTTAAATGGTCATAGTCATACTTTATTTTAATTAATATCCTGATGTACTCTATGGGATAATTTTAAAAAGCAGTTACTAGAAACTATTTATATGTAGGTTTTTTTTTATATACTCTTATGCCATATGGACTATTCTGCCTATGCATACCTGATTGAATACGTGGGTTCGAAGTTGTTGTTCAATTAGAGGCCTCAGTTGTTCGATGAGTTTCGGAATTCACCATTTTCATGACAGGTTGTGCAGATGACTGGGCAGTAAGATATTTCGTTTATAATTAGCTAACCATCTTCAATTTGAATTCTAATTTGAACATTTTAGTCTTAATCTTGAATCTTTCCAGACTATGTTCAATTACAAGTACAAAAGATTTCCTTTAGCTTGTTTTAGTCTCACTTATGTTAAGATATTCTTGTCATTGCTACCTCTATGGCTAGCATTGTTAGATTGCTTTCTGAAATTAGTAAGTTATATTTTAATCAACAAATGACCGTTTACAGTTACATTCACTTCTTTCCTTATGCATTCACTTCTTGATTTTGGATTTAAAATTAGAACATATCTTGTTCTTTCTTAGTAATGTCAGAACGAATCATTAATTTGCAGTTTCTACAGAAATTGGCCTGTTCGTTCTTGATGTTTTGTTGTTGATTAATTATTTATTTATTATTTGCTTGATTACTTACTTCTTTAACTATTACTTTTGGATATTTTGAGTAGTTATTGTTGGCTTACTAAATGCCACGTAGCTCGCTTATGTCTGATATTCTTATAAATCTGTTGTAGCTACTTGCTATAGTTAGTGAATATCAGCATGTTAATTTGTTTTGATAGTGATTTAGATTCATGATTTATTCTATGAATATTATGGTTTAGGTACATATTATTACCGGATGTGGGTATATGTTGACCTAATTTATTTAGATTATTTGATTATAGTGTGAATTGGTTACCCATTTGCATGGTCGATTATACATCTGGATATGCTATTCTATAAATCTGTGGTCCACTGGTTCATCAATTTTGGATTTAGTGCCCAATTCAACACTTAAATTGGTCTATATATATTTGGCATTTTTCTTATGGTTACCTTTTTGGATTGTCTGATTAATAGTTGGAAATTGGTGACTCATTTGCCTGGTTGATTATATCTTTGGATATGCTATTCTATAAATCTGTTGTCCACTGATTGATCAATTTTGGATTTAGTGCCCAATTCAATACTTAAATTGGCATATACGTTTGGAATATTTTTTATTGTCACTTATGATTTGTGAATCGGTCCACACCTTTGCCTGATTGATTATCTTTGGATATTCTACTATAAATCTGTTGTCCACCGAATAGTCAATTTTGGAATCAGTGTCCGATTTTACATTACTTTGAGATATATGATTATTTGTCTTTATGACTATTTTAGGCTACATGAAAGCATTTTTGTTACATTGGCGCTAAGCGTTAATGTAGTTTATGTACTATAGATAGGATGTGACTTGTAAGTCACTTAGTAATATTTGGATATCTTTAGATTTCTCTTTCTTTTTACATTATTCATAATCTGTGGTTACTTGTAATCTTGCGAATCGATGTAGATTGTTATGAAGTTATTTTAAGTTAGTGTATTTTAGCTACATTTGGCAAACTAGGGCCATGGCTAAAAATTTAAATTTTAGATTGGTTTGTATCATTTGCTTCCACTACAATGATGGAAATTTTGGCTAACCAACGGTTAAACGCCTGTTTGAGCTATTGCTATGACTGACGGTTCATACCTACACTATGATTGTGGTTAGATATGAAAAAAAAATTTTTCATTAAAATTTTTTTTTCTCCAAGTAAGAGGGGAATGTAATGAGAACGTTACTATAACATTCCGTAAACATTTTTTAAATAAATTCTCAATCCTCTTCATGATTTTCTGAATTAAAAATTTAAGATGGTACGAAACAGCGACACCAAGCGTCCAAGTTTGAAATCATAGTTTAGCTGGCTCAAATTGAGTATCCGAATCGCACTTCTGTTTGAACTTTGGTAGCAGAAACTTGAGTACAAGGTAGGGGCCACGTGGCGTGGTTTTTGGAATTTAAGAGTTTTTTTATGAAGAAGTAATAAGAAGTTTTAGTTTGGGTTTTTTTTTGTTTGGAGTGTCCTGTTTGGTTTATAGCCACTGTGAGCCGTAAGTATCCAAGTTATAAATAAAACGAAAATAAAAAAAAGACATCAGCCATTTTGAGATCCTGTATTGTCACGTTTCAATTCGATATACTTATCTGAACTTTTTTCCATCCGTCATTAAGAAATATTCAACATCTAAATAGATAGTGTTAATTGATTTAAAATCATATGTATTTTAATTTTATTTCCCGGCCGTAAAACATAATTATCTATCGGTAAAATTGCTATTAAGAGTATCGTTAAAATATTCTGTCTTATATCGCTCTTTATATTATAAAATATATTCGTATCATAGGCTTTTCATTAAAATTGTCGATATAATTAATCCATTTAAATTGTCAAACCAGGCGACGGTCAAATTATCTATCAAACCATTAAGTTTTTTTGCTCTCCCAATTCATAAGTAACATTTATAAAACCTTTCAAGGTTTATAAACCTTGTTTTTTTTTCCTCCTCTGTAAAGTATAAGAAAAAACTCTAAAAGAAATGTTTTTTTAGCCTACCTTTGGGATTCAAACAGAAGTCGGGGGAAGAATTTGCTTTTGTTTTTTTTTGAATAATTTGAATAAGAAGTACCGATTAAGTTGAAACCTAGTCCGGTTATACCTGGTTCCAGGCCTGTTTTTTTTCCTTGCCGTAGCTGCTCTCCAGAGGTCCAGATCTGACCTTCCGATTACGAAAATCTTAGGAAGCCAGCGGGAATTATCTCCCTTAAAATATAGTAAATCTGGATTAAGTTTATTTCTTAGATTTATTTTTTTTTACCTATGATATTTTTTGTATAATTTTTTTTGTATGTTTACCTTCTAGTATTTCATATAATAATAAGAGTCGTCATTTTTTAAATAATTTATTGAATACTATTTAAATACAAATTGTCAACTACAGTAGAGGTTTTTAAGTCCTCCCTTCTAACTCACTTGTATGGTTTCTTGTGTACACATTTAATCAGAGAGTTATTTTTTTAAATTTTATTATCAATATATATTTAAACGTTTGGACACTTATCTCATCAAGATAGTGTCCTTATTACTTGGTACTGTTATATTCAATAAAGCCAGAATACAGAGTTGCATCTCTGAGGCAAATAAATTACCTTTTTAGGTCAGTTATTACCATTTTTTTCCATATTTTATTATTTGTAAATTTGGATCATCCAGGATCAGTTGTATAACCAGGCATTTATTTTTTGTATATAACTAGATTAGCTGTACATAATTGGTGGTGGGTATATTAAATTTAGATTGTATATATTTGGCTAGGGATTAAAGTTTTGGTGAAAACTAAATATTTCAATTCATACCTATATCCTTTCTTTATTTTAGCAAACAGCTTTACAAGATACCTTGGAAAGTTTATGTAAATACTTTCCTGGCGCCCACTCACATTTTGGAGCAACTTCTATAATCATTTTTATTTATCTTATTTATATAGCTATAGTTTTTTTTACTAACTTGTCATTCATTTTCTAATTCTACGGTCTCTGTAGGGCATGCAAATTGGCCGAATTCTCCTTTGAGTGTCAAGTAGTCACTCTCCGGCACCTTCTGCTAGCCAGCTTAAATTATATGTTATCATTTCCATTATCCTACACGTTTTGTTACATTGGCGTGCCACAGCACAAAGCATTTTTGTTACAGATCCACGAAACAAGCTGCAAAATGGACAGTAAAAGAGTAACATACTTTACAATTTATTAATAACTACTTTATCATAAAGTAAAGAACATACCCTTGGCTGAATAAGTTTTTGTTTCTAAAACACTGTATGTCGAAGTGATCTGAACACACCACATAGCTTTTATTAAAATGTTCAGGTTCTTTTTCTTTAAATAGCAAGTCAAGGTCTTCTCGCTTGTAAGCTACAATCCATTGTTTTAAACTGAAATTTGGTCATATTTAAAATAGATACCGCTAAATACTTAAAAAACAAAATTTTAACTTTTCAATCAATATTTCTACTTACACATTTTTATCTTTTGGCATTCTAAAAAATGATTTGTGTTCCTTTTGCTGTTTATAATTATTACAGCCGTACATAGCGCACACCGAACCCATTTTGTGTGACATTTTGTGTAAAAGTAGAAACAAAATTTAGCGAGATTAGCTAATAATACAAAAATTAGAAAAAGAAAATTTGTATGTTTATGTTGACAAAACGTAGTTATCAACTCAAGCCGCCGTGGCGCTAGAAGCAACGTGCTGCCAGTTTTGTGTCGGAGTTGGATGTGTTTTAGTCTATAGTATTTGTTGATATTCATATGTTTTAATATGCAACTGTCGCTTGATGTGTATAGGTGTAAGAAATAGTTTGTGTTCTGTTACCATTGTAATCTACGCTTGTATTTACGTAACCCTAAACTAAAAATTATACATTGTATTCGGCGGTTAAGGTAAGTTTTCTGCGTGAAAAAGAGTAACAAATATTTATTTTTATTTTTGTTCTATACCAGCATATTCTTAGCAATGTCCCTACCAAAAAAAATAAGATTCGGTGACTTAATTTTGAAAAAGTTCTGGTGAAATGGAACAATGAAGTAGAGAACGAACAGGAGCCGAATATAAATGGTAGTGACGACGGCAGCTGCTCAGATGACTGTAATGTTGAGCAATATGTATTTGACGATGTTTTAGAACAAGAATGTACTATGTCTGAACAAGAATCAGAACAAGACTGTGATGAGAAGGTTCAAGGGGAAGAAGATGAAGAAAAAATAATTTCAAAATACCATCTTGGCAAAGATAAAAATACAAAGTTAAATAATATGTGTCTTGCGACTACTTCAAGAACTCGTGCAACAAATATTGTTTTGTAAGTTACTAAAACCAATAGGAGAAGCTAGAAATGCAAAAATACAGTTTGAATAAAGTTTTTATTTCTGAGCCTTGTATAAAAAATATTTATTCTGACTTTAACACTTTTATTATAATAATTTTATAAAAACTTAAAATTAACAAAACCAAAAAAGAATGTCTTATTTCTGCTTGACAGCTACGCGTGGTGTCGTTGTCGCTAGTGTTCGATGCATGCGCCCTGTGGTCCGTGCAGGGACGGCTCTTGCACTGTTGACTGCTAAACACAGTTTGAATGCTTTAAATGTATGCTAGATGATATTATCGTTAAATAAACTACTCTCTGTACCAACATCTATATGAAGAAGGTAAGAGCCAATTTCCAATGCTACAGAGATGCTAAATTGACCGATGTCTAAGAGATTTGTGGACTTATTCGTATACTGTTTTTAGCAGGTGGTCTAAAATCTTGAAGACTAAATGTTTTGCAAATGTGGGATAATAAGAATGGTACTGGTGTTGAAGCTATTTACTAAACAATGTCTTTAAATCGTTTCTGATTTCTTCTAGATGTTTGAGGTTTAACGACTTTAATTCTAGATTACAAAGGAGAGAGCTGAATAAACTTGCTCTTATATGAGACATTTTTGGACTCTTTATTAAAAATTTTCAAAAAAAATTACACTTTCAGAATATTTAACAGTTCACGAGCAATTGCTTGCTATTAGGGAAAAATATCAATTCCGTTAATGCATCCCCAGTAATCCATCCAATTATGATACAAAAATATTTGCGGGAGTAGATAGCAAATATGCATTATACCTAAAATATAACCAACTAATCCTTTTAAAACTGATGGGAGTAACACAGAGGTTGTTATAAGAATGGTTCAACCAAAAGCGATTAACTATTGTTGGTACAATTCGTAAAAGTAAGAGGGAGCTACCTCAAGAATTTATAACGTCTAAAAACAGAGACATACACTCTTCACTACTCGGATTTCTCCAAGAAAAATTAATCTTGATAACGTAGGTTCCAAAAAAAGTAAGGTCGTATTAGCTGTTTCAACCATGCAGCATGATGACGTATTGATCCTAAAACAGAAAACAAGAACAAACCTGAAGTAATAACGGATTATAACAAAACAAAATTAGGTGTTGATCTGGTTGACCAGTTGTGTGCACAATATGACGTTTCACGAAACTCTCGGCGTTGGTTACTCACCGTGTTTTTTGATTTATTATATAATTAGGAATTAATTCATTTTCCCTACATAAAGCTAATATCACTGCATCACTCCCAGAAAGCACTTTTCTTCAGGACATTTCGTTTGAGTTAATAAAACCACTGATATTAAGGTGACTAGACAATACACACATCAACAGAAATAAAAGAAAAAATTAAATTTCTCTTAAAAATGAATAAGGAAACTCCTTAAAAATTTCCGTTCGATCTTCGGCCCTTGGGCGTTCTCATATTTGTGGACGAGCAAGGAATAAGAGTAAAAGAAAATGGTGCAGCAGCTGTGATCAGTGGACTTAACCAGGACATTTAAAGCAAATATTTGTACATTGTGCTGAGATAAAACAGAACATGCAGTCTCAATCAGATTAAGATGTTATATTTAGGGTATTATAGAACCTAGTATGGTTTGTAACATTTGGTTGTATGTGTATATTGTTGACACATTTGGTTGGTAGTGTATATTTTATATATATATATATATATATATATATATATATATATATATATATATATATATATATATAATGGCTATACACCCCAACGTGGGGTTAAACCGCAAATGCTTTCTAGATCCTATTTCTTAAGTGGATCAGTCTTTTTTTTTGTTTATCTTATCTTCTTGACAATATCTCTCCATTTTTTCCTGTCTCTAGTTCTTCCTCTCCATTCACTGACTCCTGCCCTTTGGAGGTCTTCTTCAACTTCTTGCAGCCACTTTGATCTCGGTCTTCCCCTTCTCTTTCTTCCTCCTGGATTCCATTCTATCATTGCGTATGTCACTGCCTCATCGCCTGCTCGCCAGATGTGACCTAACCATCTAACTCTGCATTGCTTTATTTTAGTTACAATGTCTTCCTTAAGTTCTTCCTTAATTTCTGCATTTGTTCTGCTTCTATATTCATTTTGCTCTGTTCTGATTGGTCCTAGTATGGTTCTCATAATCTTTCTCTCTGCAATTCTTAAGTCTTCTTCATCTTTTTTAACCATCGTCATTGTTTCCCCTGCATATAATAATATTGGTCTAATTATGGTGTTATAAATGCTCATCTTGCTTTTTTTAGTCAGTGTTTTGCTTTTAAGTAATCTTTTGTTTGCAAAATAAGCTTTATTCGCTGCTAATATTTTTTCTTTTATTTCGGATTTCCTTTCTCCGGATTTACTTATTGTAACTCCTAGGTATTTGAAGTATTCTACTTCTTCAAACTCGGAACTTCCTATTTTGATTTTTTCCTTCATTGGTTTTTTCCCTAATCTTAATATTTTTGTCTTTTCTTGATTTAATCTTAGCCCCATTACCTCCCCTTTCTCTCTTATTTCTTCAAGCATTTCTTTCATTATTTTTCTGTTCTTTGCAATAATAGCAATATCATCTGCATATGCAATTATTTGACCACCTCTTGTTCTGAGATTTCCTTTATTTATATTTCGCAGTACATATTCTAATGCTAGATTAAATAGCGTCGTTGATAAGGCATCTCCTTGTTTCATCCCTTTATTTATACTGAATTCCTCTGTCTCTCCTCTTTGTGTCTTTATGCTTATTTTTGTAGTTCTCATTGTCATTTCTATTAATTTTCTGAGTTTATGTGGAATTTTTAATTTTTTAAGTGCTGTCATTAATACGTTCCTTTTAATTGAATCAAATGCCTGTTTGAAGTCTATGAATAACATTTCCAATTCTAATTTATACTCGTTTGCTTTTTCCATTATTTGTTTTATTGTGTGTATTGCATCTATTGTAGATCTTCCTTCTGTGAATCCACATTGGTACTGTCCTACTGTCTTCTTTGTGATCTTTGATAACCTCTTTTTTATTATTGATGTCAATATTTTATATGTTGTATTTAGTAATGTTATTCCTCTATAATTTTCACAGATTTGTTGGTCTCCCTTTTTATGTACTGTTATGATCTGTCCTACCTCCCAGTCACCTGGCATTTTCTCTTCTTTCCATATATTTTTCAATAGTGCCAGTATTTTTCCTCTTAGTTCCCTTCCCCCGTATTTTATTAGTTCCATATTAATTCCATCTTTACCTGGGGCTTTTCCATTTTTGCTTCTCTGTATTACTTCATCCAATTCCTCTAATGTTGGTTCTTTTGAAATTTCGATGTCTACTTCATTTGCTTCTTCTTCGTGTACTGTTTCCTCCTCGTCATGCATTTCTTCTTCTGTTGTTTCCTCCGTCAAGAGCTCTCTGTAGTAATCTCTCCATACTTGCTTGTATTCTTGGTCCTCTATTATCACTATTCCCTCTCTATTTTTTATTCCGTTTGTTTTGCCCTTGTATTTTTTGTTTTGTTCTTTAATCTTTTTGTAAAAACTTTTCGTATTTCTGTTTGTTCTTTCCTGCTCTATTTCCTGCATTTTTTTGTCTACCCATCTTCTTTTATTTTGCCTTATCACTTTCTTAGCATACCTTCTTAATTTTTCATATTCTTCTCTGTCTTCCTCTTTATCTGTTCTTAGCCATTTATTTCTGGCTTGCACTTTTTTTTCTGTTATTTCTCTACATTCTTGGTTATACCATTCGTTTCTTGTTTTAGCCTGACTTTTACCTATCTGCATATTTGCACCTTCTTCTATTGATTTTTTGATCGTCTCCCATTCTGTGCTTATATCTTCTACTTTATATTTCTCTTTTATTTGAACTGTTACTGCCTCTTTATATTTTTTTCTTACTTCTTCATTACTCAATTTATTGACATTCCACTTTTTTATGTTGGTTTTTTTGTTTTGTTTCAATTTTAACTTTTTGTCTTAAAATGGCTGTGACCATGTAGTGGTCTGAATCTGCACACGCACCTCTGAACGTTCTTACATCTTTTATTGACGATTGTTTTCGTTTATTAATCATTATGTGATCAATTTGACTATATGTTTTCTGATCCGGTGACCTCCATGTTACCTTATGTATTTTAGGGTGTTCAAATTTTGTCGAGCTTATTAACAAATTTGTTCTTGTTGCTAGGTTACATAGTCTTTGCCCATTGTCATTCGTGTTTTCGTGTATTGTATGCTTTCCTGCAATTTGCTGTAAAAAGTCCTGTTTTCCAATTTGGGCGTTGAGGTCTCCCAGTACAAATATGACATCTTCTTTGGGTATTTTTTCTATCTCCTCTTCGACCTTATCATAAAAGATTTCTTTTTCGTCTGCATTGCTTGTTTGTGTGGGGGCGTATAAATTCAAGACTGATATATTAAATGGTTTGCTGTTGACTCTAACATAGGCCATCCTTTCGCATATTGGCTTAAAACTTATAATTTTCTCTCTTAGGTGACTAAGTATCATGAATCCCACGCCTTTTTGCCCTTGCTTCTTTCCTCCTGAATATAACATTGTAAAGTCTTGTTTGTCAATCTGTCCCTGTCCCTCCCAGCGTAATTCTTGCAGTGCTGCAATATCTATTTTATACTTTTTGAGTTCCTTTTCTATTTCTAGCATTTTTCCTGGAGCTAGCATAGTTCTTATGTTCCATGTTCTTATTTTCAACTCTTTATTTTTTTGTTCTGTTGTCTTCGTCCTTTATATTTGTTTTTTTATCCATTTTTCTTTATTTCACTTTTGTTGTGCCCGGGTTTATCTGCAGTTATTTCCTGTTTCTTTGCCTCGTCCGTCAACGAATAATGTATCCTCTCATCCCTTGCTAGTTTTTTGAACCACCTCCATGATGGTCCTCCAGCTGGTTGGTGTTTCTATTCCATCTCCTTTCTAGACCATCTATTATTATAAGTATTTCCCTCTGTATTTGTAATTCCTCTGTCGTTAGATCATTGTTTATATATATTTTTTCTTTTTTCACTTCTTTAAGTTTACTTTTGTTTTCCATAATTTTTGTTTTTTCTTCTTTGTTTGGCAATCTGACTAAACATGTTTTATCTCCTAGTTTCACTCCTTCATCTATATTTACAGTAATATTTAGCTCTTTTGTCATAAAATTTTCTATCACTTCTTTTAGTACTCTTCTATCTCCAGTTCCTATTGTCATTCCCTGTATTATCACATTATTTTCTTTCTTATTCTATCCAGCCTTTCAAGGCGTCCTTTTATCTCATTCAGATCCTTTTTGATTTGTTCATTTTCTTTAGAGATTTTACTATTCTCTTGTTTTAGTTCTGCTAGTTCAGTTTTGAGTTCCCTCATTTCTTCTCTGTATTGTTTTTGTTCCGTTTTTACCTCTTTTATATCAGTTTTTAATTCTTGTAACTCTATTGTTCAATTTTTTATCATATTTAGTATTTGATCTATTTTGTTTTCATCTTTGTGACTTTTAATTGGGCTTCTTTGTACTTTTTTACTGGGACCAAATAATAGTTCCTCTTCTTCTCTATTTCTTTTCCGATTGTCATCGGATGTATTATCATCTGAATCCATATTTCTGCTGCTACTACTCGCGATAGAGCTAACCTCCCCACTCAACGCGTCGAAGGAAGATAGTTCTCTCAAGTAGTAGCTTGTAGTAATTTATTTTCTCGTTTTCTTCTTGGATAAATTAATTTTCAATTAAAATAATTGTCAAATACTTTGGAACGGTTTGATGTGGCAACGCCCACCTCTAGCTTTTAAAACTAATATATAGTGTTAATTACGGGGGCCGGTTTTGTTTTTAGTTTTTTGTGTTGAGAGTAAATAAAATTTCCTTCGCCTTCCTAAATTTATCGAGGTTATGCACTTACCTCTCTTCCAATGTCTTTGCTATAATTACCCTTAACACTTTTATTCTTGTATTACACACTGCACGCAAAATCAGCAAAATTATCGACTCACAATAACCAAAAATTGAAATTATTATGGAGCAGAATTTACACACATCTATTCCTTACACTAGAGATGGAAGAACTCGAGTGTATATTTTAGTTATGAAATTAAACAAATTATAGATGGCAGAGGTATTATTCAAACCTCATTAAAACAATAACACTATTTTCAAATAATATTACTTTTCCAGAGCTCCAGTGCGTATGGATTTCTAATGTAACCCACGTGTGTAGTCACGTAAAAAAATAGAGCACGTTTACTGAGGGGTTAATAAAAATAAGTTGCTCCTGCAGTTTTTTATCTTTAAATATTTCCTGTACTTTTAAAACTGGCTGAGAAGAATTACTTATGTCGAGAATTAATTTTTTTAAGGCATTGTAATGTTTGGCATAAAAAACTGCTGCATCAAGCCAAGTTCCTCATCGCGTTATAACAGGTTAAGGTGGCAATTGGAGATCTGAAAGTTTTCCCTTTCGTAAATTAATTCTCAAAGTAGATTTGAGAAAAACTTTTTTGGCGTTACTAATTAATTCATTTGTTAATGGAAACTTGCACCTTATTTACTCTGCTACTCTATTAATTTCATGTGCCAAAGACGTTACATGAATAATTAAATTCTGGTAATTTTTTTATAAGTTCGATTCTGCTTTGAGCATATTATTATAAGGTGCAACAATAAAATTAAAAAGTTTTTACTAGGCCCCATGTTAGGTAAAAAGAACTATTTAAACATATCTTGTATAAACCTAATAATTGTTTTATAATTTGTTATGTCAAGCTTTATCGATGAAATTATTTTTTGGAAACCACTACTTTCGATATAATTTACAAATAAACGATTAAACGAACTAATAGGGCAAGGCTGAGATAAATTTGATAAAAAGTGTTAAAAAATTTAAATTTTACGAATTTACATAAAAATGTAAAAAATTCGTTAAAACGAATGTTGCATTTTATCCGTTCTTTAGTGTGAACATATACAAGAGACAACAGATACAAGAGATAACATATTGTTAACACCTTCAGAAATATTTTTAGTTATAATTTCTATTTAGTTCAAAAAGTGAAATTATTTATAAATATCCTCCTTGTGATAATGGATCTGGAAATTATATATTTCAAATATTTTAATCAGTCTTTCACCCAGATTAAAATTTATGAAACATCTTTTATTCAAGAGAGCTTTTAAAATGAAAATTAGGTCAATTTTCTTGTTTTATGTGCCACATAATCAGCTTTTGACGTTTGCTAATCGTTTCAGCGCTCAAAGCGGATAAAAGACGTCTAAAAGCCGAGAAGTTTGATTTACTGAATCAGATGAAACAGTTGTATCTGACGTTAGAGGATAAAGAAAAGGAATTAAGAGATTTTATCAGAAGTTACGGACAGGTAAGGATACTTTACTACTTATTTTTGTGAAGGAATTTATGATTATTTTTTGCATTTGCATAATATAATATTCGTTATAATTTAATTAGATTGTCCACGATTAGCTACTTGTAACAATTTTTAAATAATATCATGTTTGTGCATATCCAGTATTGGCTTATTAATGAAAATTGGTAAACCGTTTGCTTATATTTTAAATTTGCTTAAATGAAGAATCATTTTCAGATGCTTTCTAAAGACGTATTGATTTTAAATTTAGAGAACCTGAGGAGGTAGGAAGTACCTAAAAGTAAAGTCAGAGAACGGTTTCATTTTTTGGGTTCGATCTGTTTACCTATTCCACCGATAGAGCCTGTTTTCACTTCAACCGACTTCATGGGTTTCTACCTTTTTCTACAAAAGTTACATTTTTTTTTTCAACTATCGTAAAAAACCAACTTTTTTTTATAAGTTAAAATCTTTTGTTTAATTGTTAAAGTTAATGGGTTTTGTGCTATAAGGGAAATCATAAAGGCACATTTAGAGTTTTAGCCATGTCAGATACAGGCAAGCTAGAATTTTACTGACATAGGTTTTTTATTTTAGTACCTAGGAAATTGCATCTAGTTTTACCCATAAATAGGAAATACTTAATACGAAAGTCCTAATTTATATTCTTAGTAGCCGTGATTTACATCTCGTTTTTAAAGGATTTCAGTTTAAATTAAATAGCGTTATTTGTATGTTATCTAATGTTGCCATTAGATATCGATTACGTACGAAGTACGCGTGAGGTAAATATTATATATACTTATTCAATTATATTATATATATATATATATATATATATGAATCCTAGAGCTTAGAGAAGATTAATCTTCTTCTTCTTAACGAGCCCTATCAAGTCCCCTTAACGTTAGCGTTTAACATGGCGAAACTGTCTCTGTCTCGAGCTATTCTAAATAGTTGCTCAGCTTTCTTTATTCCTGTCCACTCCCTGATAATCTTCAACCAAGAGGCCTGCTTTCTACCAATTCCTCTGCGTTCTTCGCCCGTGATTTTACCCATCATAATAAGTTAAAGAATATTATATCGGTCTCCCCTTACTACGTGTCCAAAATAGGCCATCTTTCTACATTTGATGTTATCAAGCAGCTCGCTAGCAGCATTTGCTCTCTTAAGGACTCCCACATTTGTCAGCATAACCGTCCATGGAATTTTTAGTATACGTCTGTGCAGCCACATTTCAAAGGCCTTCAGACGATTAATGGTGGATATTTTTAATGTCCATGCTTCGACACCGTATAAGATGACTGACTAAATGTAGCATTTAACCATGCGCTTTCGAAGTTGAAGTTGCAAGTTATCATTACAGAAGAAGGACCTCATTTTTAAAAATGTCGTGCGGGCTATCTCGATTCTACTATCTCTTGATCTGGATCTAGTTGTTCAGTAATATGGCAACCAAGATATTTAAAACTGTACACTCTTTGAATTATATGACCATCAACATATAATCGTTCATCTTGATGCGCTAAACGGCTAAACACCATGTGTTTTGTTTTTGCACAGTTTATGTTTAGGCCAAACTCTCTTCCCACTGTATCAATGGCATTTAAAAGGCATTGCAATCCGTTCATGTCATCACTTAAAATAACTGTATCGTCTGCATATCTGATTGTTTTTATCAGAATTCCATTAACTTTCACGCCCCATTCCAAATTATGCAGAGCTTCTTTAAATATTCTATCTGAATATAAATTAAATAAAAGTGGGGATAGTATACAACCCTGTCTGACACCTCTTTGTAGTTTACATATTTCTGTTGATTTTCCGTTTATGCAAGCTGTCGCTGTTTGACGCCAGTATAACTTTTCTATGAATCGTATGACTATCAACTCCTTTATCTTTTAATATTGTAATTAATTTGTGATGCTGTACTCGATCAAAGGCCTTTTCATAGTCAATAAATACAGCAAAGACGTCTTTCCTTTGATCTAGACATTTCTGCAGTAAAACATTTAGTGCAAAGAGGGCGTCCCGAGTTCCCAGTCCATGTGAAGCCAAATCGTGTTTCATCCTGATCTTCTTCATATTTATCTCTGATTTTACTGTGGATGATGCGTAGAAATATTTTCAAAGTGTGGCTCATAAGGCTTATCATTCTATAATCGCTACAGTTTTTCGTACGTTGTTTTTTTGGTAGTGTTATGAATTCGGACTTTAACCAATATTCAGGGATATCACCAGTCGAATAAACATCATTGAAAAGTTTGACCAGTATTCCAATGTTCTCCTCATTTATAAGCTTTACCATCTCTGTCGATATGTTATCAGAGCCAACGGCTTTCTTGTTCTTTGCTAACTTTATAGCATGCAGTATTTCTGGTTTTAGTATTTCTGGTCCTTCACCTTCAACTAAAGTCTCCGGTTCTTCGGGTCTATCATCATTATACAGATCACTTATGTAATTACACCAGGTTGTTCCTAAGATTAATACTATTACAAAAATTAATATTAAACTCACATGTCTTCCGGGTTGAACCGCGTCGATATTTATTGGGCCGAGCTTTCAACACTTTTACAGTGAAGTGATCAGTGACCATTGTAGTAGTGTCTGTGGGCTCGGGAGACTGAGCCTTGAGGACGACATCAGAGAGGATGTCGAAAGCTCGGTCCAACGAATATGGACGCGGTTCATAACTTTTCCTGAATTATGCTTGTTCTCTAGATTTATAAAAGTCTAGTTTACCTTCCAAGCGTTTGGTAATAATTTCGATGAATAGCTTATACAAATAGCAAAGAAGGCTTATTTGGCTGTAGTTTTCAAGCTTGATATCATTTTCTATTATGTTATAGTTTTGTATTTGTATTTTGTATTGTTATAGCTTTGTTCAACTGGGGTAGGATTGTTCCATTTTAAAGGCATAAGTCAATAATCCGTGTTCTTCCTAAAATATTTACAGCTTCTATCACTACGCAGTCTTCGCCTGTAACTTTGTTATTTTTCATTTATCTTAAACAATTACTGATCTCTTTTTGAGTTATGATCGTATCGGGCATAGCTCTGATCATTCGTTGATTGTTGTTGGAAATTCTTAATTGTCCTTAATTTTAAAAATCGATCTATCTGTTAGATAGCTTTCTTCACAACACCTTTATAGTTTTATCCTTTTCTACAACTTGTCTTATACTTTCTGTACGGAATTTTCTTACGCATTTTCTGATTCTTATAGATATTCTTTTGTTTAGCTTTTTAACGTCTTCCGAGTTGCTGTTGTTTTGTTTTAACATAACTCTTCGTAAATATATCTTATTTTTTGTATTTTGGGTAAGATTCCGTTAATTTTTGTATTTTGTCTTTAGTGTTGTTTTTCGCTTCTTTGATTGATTAATTATCTTGGCGTTTGTAGTTTTAATATAAAGATCGTTATATGTTATTTTTTCTAAGACAACTGTATCGGAGTCTTCGTGATAGGATTCGTTATTAGGGGGTCCATTTAGTATTTTTGTTTTGTTTGTTTTGTGGATACCTCATATTGTATTTTGCAATTATTTAACACTGTTAGGTTAATTACTACTTTTTTTAATGGAAATAACAAAGTCTGCTTCGTTTTTATTTTCTGTGTTTAAAAGGAGCTTATAAAAATAAAATATACATTGCATTGTATTAGATGCTATTAGGTAAGTAAGAGGTAATTTAAATGCACTCAAAAATGCGATTCTAAAATCTCACCCTTTTTATATAACACAAATAAGTTTGTTGTAATCTGTCATATTTATTGTTTAAAAATTTATGATAATTTTTGTTTTATTGGTGGCTTAGTTCGCTTTATACCAAAAGCAAAACATTTTTTTCTTCAAACGTCAAATAATGATCACATTACTTATCTAACTTGATCCTGTCAAAGTTTGATGTCTCCGCCGGCAGCAGTTTTTTTTCCCATTTCTTTACGGCGCGCGGCGGCGGAGGGAAAAAGTTGTCTTGGCAACAATATGAAACATGTCACAAAGCAACAATACAAATGTCATTAACAACAATTAAACATAATTTTTATTTATAGTAATATTAAAAGTACAATTAGTTAATGAGGCATTTTCAAAATTGAAACCGTGCAAAAATGTTCCCAACTCTTGATACGCATTGGTAATTGTTGATGATACTGATGGTCGAGAAAAACTTTCAGCAATCGTTCCCGATGTTGGCGAATCATGAGGGTTTAAAATTTTTTTAGCATTATCGTTCTTATTTCTTATAGAATCCTCTATATATTCTTCGGCAACCGTGCTTGATTTCCAGCCCCCATGTCGTTTGAGGCATTCTAGATTTTCGCTTCCACCAATTAAAAGTGTTGCCGAAGTTCGTCGTAAAGAGTGACCCGTGTATGCGCTTGCATAGTTTAAATTTAAATAACTAGCTACTTTTTGGACTACTGCGCTGATCGAATGTATTCCCATGACGCTTCGGTAATACTTTCCATTTTGGCACTTAATAAAAATATCGGTTTTCTGTGAAATTTTCAGGCCGTAGTGATGCATACTTTTTATACAGTTTAATGTAGTTTTGACCAATTATCGTAAAATATCTAATTTGTCGTGTTTTACTGTCTAGGATTTTGATAACTATTACATTTTCTTTATCCTCAATGTCCACAGTCTTCATTTCGTCGCAGCGACAGGCGCCGGTAACCCCAATTAACAAAACAATCTGAAATATTTTTATAATTTAGTAGAGTATACTACATGCTTTGCAATATAATTTTTTTTACCTTTAATCCTAAATACAACTTATCTGGCGCTTCAAACAAAAATGTATCAAACTCGTCTTTAGTGAAAACTTTAGACTTCTTTGCAGTATATATTAAAATATGCCAGTAAAACGTCTTCTGTAACTTGCCGTACTCCTCTTGTATCGCACCACTCTTGGCAGTGCTTTTACGCTAACCGATACTTTATTCCGGACTTGGAGGGCCCCAAACGTACTAGTGCATCATTAGCCGCGGACTCAATTTCGTCTAAGTTTTCCATTTTCGCACTAAATTTACGCTTGCGGTTGCAACAACAATAAGCTGTCTTTAATAATTGCAAAAAACTGTCAAACAACTGTAACCAGAGAGACGCAAATCCCACCGACGACTTAATTATCACAGTTAATTTCGAGTAAAAATAGCGTATGAATTGTACTATTTATGGTTGAAAATTGCTACGTTTGAAGAAAAAATAGTATACTTTATTTGGCAAAGAAGCGACTTTTCTCGACTTGCCCTCTAGTAAGTTTAAGTGTACATAAATAATAAAAAACAAACAAGCATTTTATTATGTTTAATTTAAAAGTTTCTTACCCACTGCAGCGTTAAGTAGGTAATAACTTTTAATTAATATCGTCACCCCAATTCAAATCACTTTTAATTACCGGAGGAATTACTCAATCTTAGAGCAAAGTTTCCCTGCCATCCCCCTTAGGTAATCTAATAAAAGAAAGTTGTACACGTATATATTTTCTCCCTACAACATTTTATCCGGGGACCAAAGTGATTCGATTTCAAATACGATTCTATAGTTTGTGTACAGGGTTGCAGTTATTCTATACTTTGTATTGTTTGTGTTATTAATTACAGTTGCAATAAAAACAGAAGTGAAGAGATCGCAATGTATACCTATTCGTTAGCAGACTTACAAGCAATGTATTTTAAGTAAAGTTGTTAATTATATTTTATTTAAAAAAGATATATATATATATATATATATATATATATATATATATATATATATATATATATATATATATGTATTTAGTTACGAAATACAAATTTAAAATTTATATATATATATATATATATATATATATATATTTGATTTATTTTCCTATTTCCTGTTTTTCTGTTTTTGTGATATACAAGGGTTTGACTTTACGTTAAATAATTTTGATTTTGAGAATAAGATGGTCACCTGACTATCTCATTTGTGTTTTCCTCTTCTTCGTTTGTAACTCTATGGTCTCCAGCATAATCATCTTATTCCATCTGTTGTCTTTCTGTCTTATGGTATGTGCAGCGAACTTTCACTTTGTTTCGTTCTGCACATACGATGATCTTAATATAACAATTAAGGTCATCCTAAAGGGGGAGAGATATTTTGTTCAATCTAGAACTCGCTGGTTTCCCTCTCTCGAAATGGGTATATATATTCAAATAAAAAAAGAGAAATGAAAGGCAGCGGACTGTATAAAACTCTATTTTAAAAAGCTGTAAAATTAAACTTAAATATACATAACCAAATACACCATTATAATTAAAGAAGAATATACAAACTTAAAATTACGCAATACGAAACGACATACCAAAAGACAATCATAAACCATCCAAAACAAAAATGTCGATTCTATAAAAAACCACTGACAAAACAAAAGACAAAACCTACCATAGCCGCAAACATACTATACATAAAAAGATACAAAAACAAATTAATAATCTTACCAAAAAATCAACCTAAATGAGGATATAATATTTTAACGTTGTAAAAACAAATGAGGAATGCGGTGCATACAAATAATTAATAAGTACAATTATTAAAACAAAACATACAAGAAATAAAATCGGAATTAACAAAATACAAAAATAAAAATATAGTAAATAATCCGAAACAAATGCAAAATATCCAATTACCAAAACAATACCCAAAACAAATATCAAATAAATATACCAAGTGCACGTACTTGATATATGCAGCAGCCAATTAATATGGTGTATTGTTTCTTACCCCATGAAAAAGATAGCTCCAACGCTATCGCAAAATTATTTCTTTAGCGACACTTTAACTACCCAAGTTTGTGATGCACATTAGCGTCTTTGTTGGCCGATGCGGAATCAGGTACTCTTCGTCTTTACATACACATGTTCATCGTTTGAGAGATACTGCTCGACTCCTTTTGTGTTTGAAATGCATCCACTATGGTGATATTTCGCAGATGGCCCGCCTTGAAATTTTTAGCCCTTAAAACCGCTGTGTCACTTACAGGCAAAACTGGTTTAAAATATACGAGGAGAATAGAAATTATCAAAAAGTCTGTTAATACATTTACAAATATTTATATACAATTGCGAAACTGCAACATACTTTAGTTTTGTTATCTGCATTGATACATCGGACAATTTTGTTTTGTTGCGAATCCAAGTATTATAATAGTTAGCAAAAAAAAATATAAATATTAAATTGAAATATATTACTTCAACAGCTTACCCACAATTCAATTTGTCTTAGGATGTATTTTCGCGGATCAGTAGGTATCTCTGTTTTTGTATTTTCCAGTAAGGGAACCAGAAGGAATAATAAAAATACACATAAATATCAAGCGTAGATTTTATCCATATACTGTATAGAAAATAAGATAAAATAATATCAAAAATGTAAAATACATTAATGTACTTGATGAATCTAGAATTTTCTAATAAAATTTTCTAACACATTAAAATCAAGACATCTAAATGGTAATAATCTAAAAAAACATACAGATCATAAATGTTCCTAATGTGTTCCTTAATAATTCTATGAATCAAATAAGCAAAACCTTTACTATTTACAAATCAACAATTTTTCAAAATATCTTTACTTCCTATGCGTCGGCTTAGTCACACAAAAATGTAACTACATTTTATTCCGTTTTGAGATACCTACTTCATTGAACTTACCTTAGTGAGTTCTATTGAGTGACACAAAACTGTATCTCTCCGAACACCTAAAACCCCAATTTTCGTAATTACATTTTTTAGCAATGTTTTAGTGTCACAGAAATGTAAGTGCTGTTACATTTCTGTGACTAGTTTTCTTTCTCCCCATTGCTGTATGGTATGGAGAGCTGGACCCTTACAGAGACATTAATGAAAAAATTAGAGGCCTTTGAGATGTGGATTTATCGACGAGTATTGCGGATAAGTTGGGTTGATCGAATAAGAAATGAAATAGTTTTACATCGAATGAAAAAGAGAACAGAAATAACAAAAACGATAAATAATCGGAAGTTACAATATTTCGGTCATGTAATGAGACATCCAGAGAGGTATAACCTTCTACACCATATAATACAGGGTAAGATCGACGGAAGAAGGGGCCTACGCCGACGAAGATCATCTTGGCTACGAAATCTCTGAGAATGGTATCAAGAAACCACCACTAATTTATTTAGAGACGCCGTGAATAAGGTTATTATTGCCAATATGATCACCAACGTTCGATAATCGGACAGGGCACTGAAAGAAGAAGAGAAGTTTTTTTACTATAAATAAGCTGATATTGAGTTACATTTTTGTGGCATAAATTTTATTGCACTGAATAGTGGTTGCAGTTAGCAACTGTAAATTTGATAATTTGTTTATTATGTGTAGCAGGGTGATCCGTTGTACTTACAGTTCTGTTGGAACTCCATTTTAAAATAAACTTGGAAATATTGAAAAGCAAAAAGGGTATATTTTTTCTTTAGTTAAAGTTTAACCAAAAAGTCCAGTTACAATAAAATCTGAGAATTCACGACGTTCAAATACAAGAGAATATTATTTAGTGAAAGAGGGTAACAAAATCCAAGTTTATCAGGTATTTTTTCTTGCCACGTTTAACATATCAGAAACCTTAGTAAACAATACTGAAAGAGAGTCGCAATACCTGAAGACGGTAAGGAATTTATCAGAAGGCATATTAGATCTTTCTTCACACAGTTCCTTCACATTATTGTAGAAAGTCTTTAACCTACAAATATCTGCCACAGGACCTCAACGTACAAAAAAATGAATGATTTATGTGTATAAATATAAAAATAATGTATATTTATGTTCGGATAAATGTGTATTTATGTTCGCAAATGCAACAGTGAGAATATAGTGCCTAAGAAATCATAGTGTTATAAACAAATTTTTCGCAATGACATTCATTTAAAATTTCAAGTACCAAGAAAAGACATGTGTAATACCTGATTTAGATATCAAAATGTAACTGAAGATGAAAATAAAGAACTGCACGGAAATTATGAACAACATATCAACAGGAAAAATGCTGCAAGATAATTTCACGACAAAGCTAAGGCGAATGCATTGGCAAACAAAATGAATTTCATTTAATTTTATTTGATCTGGAGGCTGTAAGGTATTGCCTTCCAAAAATGCTAAAGAAATATTTTACAAAAGACGACTGACCGTGCTTAATCTTAATGTTTACGATGTCACGACCAGAAACGCTACTAATAATATGTGGCATGAAGGTGTGGCTGGCAAAGGTTCGAATGAAGTGTCTTCTTGTCTTTATAAATATCTACAAGACAATTGCGATGGTAAAGAGTTTGTTTCAATGAGTGACACTTATGGTGGCCAAAACTACAACGTAAATATATCTGCTATGTTGATTTACGCTGCTCAGAGATTAGAGATTCCAAAAATTGACCATTGCTTTTTTGAACCTGGACATTCGATGATGGAGTGTGACTCGGTCCATGGTCATATTGAGAAAGCATCAAAAAATGTGGGCATAGTTGACCCCATTGGGTGGTATACGATTGTAAGAATGGCGTCAAAGAAATCAAAATATACTGTACACGAGATTGAACAAGAAGAAATTTATGACTTCAAAGCTTTTGTCACAATTCTAATAAAAAAAAATAAATAAATTGGCCAAAATTAACATGGCTGCAGTACAGAAAATATGATAATAAACCCATATTTCGTAAATTGAACAAGAAATATGAAAATTGCGGTCTTTTAAGGTTATCCGAAAAGAAACTAGGACATTTTCCATGTCAAACTTAACAACGGCATATGAAGGACCAAGGGCATTAAAAGAGGAAAAAATATAGTACCATCTCTTCGATAAGACGTTGCTCACCAACAATAAGGACAATTTATCAGATGTGCAAAGTGATTGACATAATTAAAATTATTGTTTGAAAATATTTTTAAAGTTTATTTTTAAATAAAATAAAATTATTTTATTATTTTAAATAAAGTTGTTGTTGTTGTTTGTTTGTGTTTAAATGACTGCAAACACTAAATCCATTCGCCAATCTTACAATTTGAGGTGTAGTGTGTGTTTGTGTGTGTGTGTGTAGAGTAATTGTCTTGATACTTAGCAAAGTCGACGTCATTGTCTTTGCTAAGAGACGCTAATTGTATCCGAACGTCTGCGGTCCCTCCGGTGTGTACCGATCACACAAGGATAGAAATTATTTTCATTTATTAATTTTTTTAATAAACGAAAATTTCCACCCAGGTGGGATTCGAACTCACGACCTTTAGGTTTAAAGGCAGGCGCTCTTACCACTGAGCCACAGAGGGGGTTTAAATAAAGTTATAAACGTCTCGATGGAAATAATCATAATATATTTATTACAAAAGGAACTTTATTGACGTTTTGACTAAATCGTTGTCTAAACATTTTATAAAGTTTTTTTTTTAATAAATATATTTGGGGTTATTCCCATCGAGACGTTTAAATAGTATTTATTGCCACAAGAAAATAGCTTTAGAACAAACTAGAGTTATAAAATGAATTATGATTATTACTTTTATTATTATTATTGGTAAATTGGGTAACCCTTAGTTGTGACATTAGATTATTATGCTACAGGAACAAAAAATTACAAGTAGGTATTACTTCATTTTAGAAAAGCTTAGTCTTAATCCTACTACAAAGTCATTTGTATTTAAATGGCGTGGTTAAGTTTTGGGGCCAGGTAGAGATTAATCAATTTTAATCTATTGTACTTTTAATTATTATATCCGCCCCAAATACAAATAACTTTGTAATAGGATTATTGTTAAGCTTTTCTAAAATCAAATGTCGTAAGTCTCTATAATAATCTTTACTTTTCAGTTAGGGACACAAAAATGAATCCCCGCTACCTTATCAATTGTTGATATTTTGAGAACACAATTTATCCATTGGTTCCTATGATTGTACTACCTTAAAGAAAACATTTCTAAGATTAATAATGCAGAACAAAAAATTGAGTATAAACTGCAGGTCATTACACAGTGCAAATCATTTTTTTAAAAAGCTTAAATAAGCTTAAATTAGTCATTTTTAAGATATATTTTCTTGTCACTAAGTTGACGTATGACTGTGCGTTACTTTCATCCTGGTTCGATCTTTGTCCACAAAAAGTTATCTTTTATCGAAATAAAATATTGGCAATCAAATGTTACAACTTTCCAAATCTGGTGGCACCTCGAAAAGATATTGACAGGCTCGCCTGAGATAATTTGTTGTAGTTAATACAAAAACTTACAATTTGTTTGAAAATATCTGCTTTGCACTGACTACTAACACAAATACTTTTCATACTTTACACTTTTTATTAAACCGACAAAATTACCAAAATTTATTTTACTTTAATAATTTTATGAAGAAAATCAAAACAACCTTTCTCTTCCAAATCTTGTATCGAACTCCTACTGTTTCATTTTTTAAAAGCTCTACTTAATTTTCTTTCCTAACCGTTCCCGAAAATCTCCTCCTTGACCAATTTGAACACTCTAAGATACTACATATCTTGCTACTTTTACTTTTTTCTATATCCTAAACAGTTTATGCAAACAAAATATCTACTGGTTTCTCAGGACACAAAATCTACGACACCCTAGCCCATAATAACCAATATTGACATCTATTGTTTTGACTACATGGAACAACAATTTACCACTTTCTCATTTCTAAGCACTTTATGTAAATCTATTACTAATAATTCTATACATACTTCTAAATTTTTATACCCTACATTTTGTTGCTTCATATTTATTAATAATTGAAATTGAAAACTGTAAATGAAAATCCATCTCTTTGTTTCGTTACAATTTTTATCGATTTATTTATGCTGGTTCTTTTTATACATATTATAACCATATAACTTTAGTCTCTTTTGTGCAATGTAATTAGTTATACATATCTGTCATTACATTCGTACGGTTTCTTATGTTTTTAAAAAGCCGCCGAAATTTGTAACTTAAGCTACGGTTTGTTAGAACAGTGCACAGCGCACAGCAGAATCTGCTGTACTCGACTCACGGCAGTTTTGGGTGTTAAATTATTTCGCATAAATATTCTGTCGCTCTGAAAACTAATATTAAATTATTAAAAAATAAATAAAAATTAAAAATTAAAACTAATATTTAATAAATAATCTTTATAGAAATTAAAAAGTCTTGAGATTTGACATTTCAACTTTTGTTTGGAAAGTAATGACAACAATATGACAGATACTTTTAAAAATAAATATGTAAACTTATTCCAAGATATTCGCTATACTAAAAAACCATATTACGAAAGAACTAAATCCATTCTTCAAAACCTAAACATTAATTTTCCGGAGGTTTTCTCCTCGGATATTAAATACCCCGAGCTTTGGCTGATCGATATACCAACTTGAGATGCATCTCTAGATAGATAAATCTAATACACATCATTATCTGATTAGGTCCAAGTTTAAGGTCCTCATAAATAAGTACCTCGACTACTATAAAATCTACACAGATGCATCTAAATCCGAAGACGGAGTGAAGGCATCAATCGTTTCTTCAGAAAACAATCTTCTTTTCCGTTTACCCTCAGCATGCAGCACATATTCAGCTAAACTCTATGCCGTATACCGTGCTGTGAAACTTCTTAACGAGCTTATACTCACAAAAGCCCTTATCATAACAGATTCCCTTAGCTCTCTAAACTCATTAAAACACATTTTTCCGAAACATCCTTTTAACAAGTTGCTAAAATACCAGCTTTCCCAAGCTCATGAACATGAAAGAAGCGTCCAATTTTTATGGGTTCCTTACACGTTGGAATAACAGGAAATGAAGAAGCTAACAGGATTGCACGAGAGGCTATTTTAAGTGATTTGTCGGAGCCGATAGACAAGTGTGTTTCCAGTGACTTAAAAGCTTATTTTAAAAATAAAGTGTTGTGTTTGTGGCGAAATAATTGGTCTCAAACTAATTCCAATCTAAATAAAATTAAAAATAATGTGTCTCAGTGGTTTCTATTGTCGCGCAATAGACGAGAACAAATTGCGGTTGCGCGTTTACGTCTAGGACATACCAGATTAACGCACTCCTACCTTTTCACAAAGAAAAATCCACCTATATGTGATCAGTGTAACGTCCGATTAACAGTCGAACACTTTATAATAATTTGTAGTAGATATGACCAGCGCTACAAAATCCCAAACGCTCTACCACAGGTTCTAGGTCAAAACTGTTCCTATGAAAATATAGTGAATTATCTCAGATCCATAAACATTTTGTACAATCTGTAGGTGTCTAACTTTGTTATTTATATTTTGTTCCGTCGCTAATAACCTTTTGGTGGATGCGACATATTTTTCTAATAAAAAAAATATGACAGTTGTGACGTCACACTCCAGCTGTCCATTATAATTTCGGTATAGATGTGTACGCTGTCAGCTCAGTTGAACATTTGCGTCCAAATCAAATCCTAGTTGATTCCAGCGCACACCGTCGACGTACACGCCTATCGGTCTGCTGTGCGTGTAGCTCAGCAAAACCTAACAAACCATTATCATAGAGAACCATTTCTTTGATTTTGACAAACGTGTGCGACGTTCGACTAAGTGTGAGTTATGCGGCGTTCTACTGACTATGAGTTATGCGTCGCTCACTGTTCTAAACAAACCATAATTTTAGAGCTCTTTTAGACAACAGACAACAATCCAAAGGACGGCTATATACTGTTTATTACCTGTAAGAAATAAAATATAATTAATGTCAAAATCCAAACGGTAACTACGGTTTGTTAATACATACGGAGCGAAGACGAGAAAGGACGGATCAAAGGAATAGAGATGAAACGTGCCAATCAACACTCCGTCCGGCGAGGAGCGGATAGCGCCTAATCAGTCCTTAGTCGCAGGAAAGAATAGATCTGTCTCAGATCAATACTCGAAGACCGGGCACGGAACTACTAATAGATCAACACTTTAGCAGAAGTAGTTGGCATTCACTCATTACCCAAGGGCCAGTGAAGTTGTTATCAGATCAATACTCTGACGAAATTCCGGACGGTTGGCTTTCAGTCAATACCTAGAGGCTCGGTGGACTTCCCACTAGATACGCACTTTAGCGTAACTCGACTCTATCTTGTGGCGTACGCTGTTTTATATCGTCGTAGGTTTACATCTTCTCCTGCGCGCTTTGTTGGAGGAGAACCTGTTATGGGAGTACGTGAGTACGACGTGCTGACGGGGTAAAGGCGAGGCATGTCGTTACAAATTTCGTTAGGAACCGATACCCGGCAATTTAGTCGTTATTGAAAGTTTTTTTTGTCAACTAAAAAAGGAGTTTTTTTCTTACATAATAATAGATCGACAGTCTCGGTATTTGGTAATTTTTCCTTTAGGTTCGAGTTATGTCAAGTATTAACCTTATGTTTCTGTTCCTTAGTGTTTAGTCGAGTTATAGCCCCTTTATTTGGGTAGTTTATCTTTTAGTAATTTATAATATCTTTTCTTACTTTTGTGTTTTCTATTTTCTTCGCTTCTCTTATTCTTCATACTTATAAGATTCTTTACGACGGTATTTTAAATCCTTTACTGACCGCTTAAACATCTATAAAAGAGAAATTCCTATATATAATGCTTCAGTGTGGAAAATAATGTATATAATATATATATATATATATATATATATATATATATATATATATACATATATATATATATATATATATATATATATATATAATACTATATAGTGTGGAATTAACTATTAAGCCACAATCTGATTTCCCAATAATGAAATTTGAATTTCCAATAATAATGTTTGAAAAGGTTCCCGCGGTAAACCTAAACCAGGCCTAGGTTGAACCGCTTCGATTGTCATTTTGGCGAGCTTTCGACATCATCTCTAATTGCCTTCTTCAGAGGTGTCTCAGGCACTACACTTTACTCCTTTACAGCGGACGTTTTTCTTTATACAGTTAATGTGGCGGGGTTTTGATTTTTAGGTAGCGCGGACGTTGTTTTGTCGAAGAGGTCCCCATGTCGAAAGTAACTAGGTGCTGTCATCTCTTTTAATAAAACAATTTGACCATTTCTCAATCTCTATAGCTTCTTCGATAATTATTAATTTATAGAAGTGGATAAGTGGTTTGTGATCTGAATATTGTGATCTGAATATTGTGATCTGTATGACGATGGTATTAACTTAAAGCTGAAATTGAATCGAAATTGCGAACAGAATTGAAATGTTTGTAAATCCTATTTTGAATTCTACGATATATTTGGCCTATGTTAGACCGGGAATCGTCTGTACATGGAATTTTAAAAAGTTCTTGTTTATTTGAAATATTGCCTTTGGTTGATCGGACAAGAGATAGAGTTTCATGTTAAATGAAATAAATGAAAACAACATAAAAAATACTAAATACATGTTTAGTTTAAAACAATAAATGAAAATTATAACATATTATTTATTTATATTTAGTCAGTTACATAACATGTACTGGTATATGTACTGTGATGTTATAAATTTACCTCTCAGATTTTTATTTTTCAAGATAATTTGTCATTCTTGCAAACTCTGGGATTAAGGCAGCAATGCTTGCATCAATGTTTGTTGTAGTTGATCTTTTGTGATATTTACCTAGATCGCATTTAAAACATTTATAGCTTTTGTCTTCATTTTAAACCTTGTTTAAATACATTACTTGTGTATTTGTTATTTTTATTTTATTTACCTAAGACTTCGACAAATTTAGGTGAAATTTTGAATATGGTACATAATTCGATCTGTCTGTCAGCCTACATTATTTATGTAACCATACCGTTACGAGATTTGTATTCTGAGCACACTGTCCACTACTCTATACATCCGGTCCGCCTCTGTAGGTGAATTCCCCCTTGACTTGAGAAGGTCTGCACTGATAGAGGGGTGAGTGCACCCCTCGCATATAAAATATTTTGCAAATACCACTACGTGAGATGGCAAACGCTTAGCAGCAGGTGGGCTAACTTGATATTTCTCTGAACAAAGAAAAGCACCGAGTTATTGCTTTGGGGAATGTGTGGTATGATACTAGAAGGATTTTAGTTGAGATTTTTTGGTGAGTTTTTATGGCTCAAGACCTTTACGACTAAAACGAGAAAGTTATTGCTAATGGAAAATTTTTACAGACAATTTAGTGCACTTTTTAAACATTTGTTGGGGGTAAAATAAAAAATTAAAAAATTCTTTAGGATATTTGAATAACTATTTTCAATAAAATAAGAGTTCTTCTTTATTAGGGTTGTACATATCATGTCTGGACAATCACTACAAATACTAAAAAAAATATAGACTAGAATAGGTAAAAAAACAAACGGATCCTTTACGAAACGGAACAAGAATAGTCGAGAATTTAGTAAGTAGAAATAAAACCAAACAACTCAGATAGTATGTTTGTTTTTTTGTTCATTTTTTAAATTTAAAAATATTAAAAAATGTCATAGCATTAAATTTTGTAACTTGTATTTTTCCTCTCTGTCCTCTGTATTATTTTTATAAATAAAACTAAGACTAAGTAACAAACTTACACTAAAATCAGAGGGTTCCCTTATTTCTGATTGTTTTGTACTAGCTATAAATAAATGTATTTCGATTCCACTGGTATGAAACTCAATATATTTTATGATCCTTTACACTCTCCTCTGACATTGTACGAGGATAAATCGAATTTTTTTAGCTCTGCCTTTGGATAATAACGCTACAGTACAATTGAAAATGATTAATAGCACACATTTTACTGTTTTACTGCACGTGAGATAGAACCCAATATAACATTATAAAAGAGCGACGGAGATTTTATAAAATGAAATTTTTAGCGTTGTTTTGAAAATGTTTGAGTTTACCTAAAATTTTTAAACATACCACTTTATTTCAATTCTTGTCTTAAATTTTGTATTCATTTAAATCAACAAGTTATAACAGTGCGTAATATCTACAGGTAAAAAGTATTTACAATTTGCAAAAAGAAGAGGATCACTTGGACGTAGTTATGCCAGAAGGACTCAACTACCAAAATTTAAAATTTTATATTTTTGCTTATATGACTTAAGGAAGGTTCAAACTTTGTTTAGAAAAAGAACCAATAGCTTCAGCATCAATATTTTGTGTTATAACAGCTTGAATCAACTATCATTTACGTAACTATCATTTTAAGATTTACATTCAGGATCCAACCGCATAAAGTCAGTAATGTGTTGTACACATTACTAAGGAACCAACTCCATCTGCATTTAGTAAAATAAATCAAAGGAGCCATATTACATTTTACAAAAGAGAACCAGTAGCCAGTAACCAGTATTCCAGTGTTGTTGATTTGTTGCTGTCGCAGTTTTTCGTGTACTGATATATTTGTTTTTAGTTAGTGTTAATAAAAGTTAAATGAGTTTAAAAACATTCACTATAGTGTATTTTTATGTATGAGAGAGTAATAAAACAATAAATTATGTATGCAAATCCCTAAACTGTTGATACGGGTGACTCAATGAAAAACAGATATTTGTCAACAAGTTTACAGAAGTATATAGGAAAACAATTTTAAATTGAGTATAACCACCAGGTATAAAGGTTGGAGCAGAATAGAATACAATAGTTGTGAGGGTTACTAATCCCTAAATAAGGTTGCCAGTGTCGGAGTGATGGAAGTTAACAGGTACTAATGAATTTGCAAGAAATCTAAGATGTTTATTTTATTGGTTATATATAACCAATAAAAGTTTAATAAGTACCTACCTATTTGCAAAATAAAGTTTAATTCTTTAGATAAAATAAAACGTTTTATTTTATCTGAAATGAGTGCATTCCACGAAGTAAGGGTTTCAACAATCAAACATTTAATTCTTTAATTCCAGGAATCTACGACAGTAATTGACTAGATAATTACCTTCTAAACTTATTCCACAGAAAATGTGATAGTGGGTTTTTCCATTTTGTAGGAAGGTCCAAGTGGCGTATTCAAAATTCTTAACAGTTCACTAAAAGTAGGTACTTCAGTTGCAAGGTGCAGTTTATTGTGTATACTAGTGTTATGGAAAATTTGGAAGTGCCGTGTAAACGCCGAAAAATTGGTCCTTTAACAGTTAAGGAAAAAACATTAATATTTAATTGTTTTAAATCATTTACAGACAAACGTTTATGTGAAAGTGTTGATGACACCGTTGAGTTAGTTAGCAGTACACTTGGTGTTGGGAAATCTACGATTTACAGAGTTATTAAAGAAGAGAAATGTGGTAGTTTTCAAATGCCACGTAATGCTCCAGCGAAACCAAAATTTCAAATAGAATATCATTTTAAAGAAGGACTTCGACGGAAAGTGCATGAATTCTTCTTTAGACAAGAATTTCCAACATTGGATAAAGTTCTTGTCTCAATTCGAGGTGATAAGGATTACCCAGAAATGAGTCGAAGTACGTTATGGAAACTTTTAAAAGAAATAGGCTTCCGCTGGAAAAAGAATCCCAGAAAGTCTATTTTATTAGAAAGAAGCGATATTGTCATATGGAGAAGACATTTTCTAAGAACCATAAAGGAAATGAGAAACCAAAAAAGAAAATTATTTTATCTTGATGAAACATGGATCAACGAGGGTCACACACCAAATAAATTTTGGCAGGATGAAACTGTTACAAGTCAAAGGCACGCTTTTGTAAATAACTTATCTACTGGTTTAAACCCACCATCAGAAAAAGGACGCAGGCTGATAATAGTACACATTGGCAGTTCAGACGGTTTTGTTGAAGGTGGTGGTAATTGCCAAAAATCGTGGAATGACAGTACTTAGATCCCAACCATATCATTGTGAATTAAACCCGATTGAACTGGTATGGGCACAGATAAAGAGTGAAGTTTCAAGAAAAAATACCTTTTTTAAAATTCATGATGTTAAACAGTTATTTTTGGAGGCCGTTAATAATGTAAAACCTGAAAACTGGGAAAAGGCAGTAAATCACACTATTAAAGAAGAGGAAAAAATGTGGAAGCTGGACAATATTACTGATAAAATAATCGAGCCAGTTATTATAAATCTTGGTTCTGAAAGTTCATCTTCTGAATCTGATTTGTATTTGTAACAAGTAGCTATAACTTTTATATTAATATTTTTATTCATCTATTTAACATACCTTAGACGGTTTTAAAAACTCTTTTTCTCTTTTGTAATTTTTAAAAATTAAAAAAAATGTGAATTTTTTAAAACCCTTTTTAATGTAGGCCAGTCAGTTCTAATATAGTGTGTGATAAAAGAGGTCACTTTTGTTTACATACACATAACACTTTATAACACTGAAATAATCCATTTATTTTTTACAATTATTCAAAGTAATTTTTCAATTAATCTTGAGCACGCCCATGGAGTGGTCGGATGTACCAGTTAAAATTATGCTAATTACTCTCTCGTTCATAAAAATAAACTATAATAATGTCTTCACGAGGTAAAATGATGGTAAATATGTGCAACGAACCACAGGAGAATAAAGCACCGTATTTTGAAGTTCGTTTGGTATTTTTTACTCTTATCAGATTACTAATACCTACTTATGTATTTTTAGTGATTTTTTAACAGTACTTTTTCATGTTACCTTTATCTACAATTTTTTTCTTAAACACAAAAAAAATTTTTTCACATTTGATGGTGATTGGTTCCATATCGCAAAACAGAGAACACAGAAATATTGATAGCTAAAGTACGTTTATGGTTTCAGGAAAATGTCCTGCTTCCTGTTTTTAATGGTGAAAATATGATTTCTGCTAGCAATGAGGATGAAAATGTTGTAACTGATCTTGAGAATGTTCCTGGTAATAACGATGATAGAAATTTAGTCATTCCAGTTAGTTATAGTAATGAAGATGTGCTGACTTTTACAACAACATACAGTAATGATAGCAATATGATTCCGGAGAGTAATATTGATAATAATCCAATAATTTCTAAGACTAGGCCTAATACTGATGAAAATTTAATTCATTTTCCTATTACTGAAAATGACAATTTAGAACTTCCACTTCCTGAAGAAAAAATTATTATGCCATCTGCTCTTGATGCTAATGTTGCATTAACAGAAAGACAAAATGCTGTTCAAAGCACTGCATAATCTTCTGATAGTTCAGTAGAAGTTCCTTATAAGGGTAGGCCCAAGAAAGGTAGAAAGAGAAAATATGGGAATATGAACAGGCAGGACAAAAAAAAAAAGAAAAAATCTTAATAAATCATATGTGAATACTAAAGGTGTTAAGCTTTATTCAAAGTCATTTAGAGATTATATTTGTAACTGTAAGAAAAAATGTTATAAGCAAGTAAATCTTGAAGAAAGTAAAATTATATTTAATAAATTTTGGGAGCTAGGGAATTACAACTCGCAAAACATAATGATTGGGTCTATTGTTAATGAATCAGAAGTTACACGTCATAGAGGTGAAGATGCTACTAAAAGATTATTTAGTAGAAAATATTACTTGGCTGAAAAGGAAGTATGTAGGAACTTTTTTGTACAAAGCTTGCGAATTTCTACTAAACGTATAGATACAGCCCTTAAAAAAAGCGTTACAACTCTTTCCTAGACAAAAGATGCATTAAAGGGAGGCTCAATAAAATTTCTGGTTCCCGAAAAAGTAATGTAGTATAACATATAAATAAATTTCCAAAGTACAAAAGTCATTATCGACGAAACAATACCGATTCCTTGTACTTGCCAACTGATATTACGCTAATGAAAATGTATGATTTATATAAAAATGAGTACAGCAACCCAGTGTCCTTCAGCAAGTATAAACATATTTTTCTACAGGACTTTAACCTAAGACGTAAACCACTCAAAAAAGATACTTGCAATCAATATGATACACTTATTCTACAGATTAATGGTGCTGAAAATAGTACTGAAAAACAGAAACATCAGGAAACTCATGAGGAACATGTGGCACTTGCAAACTTAGCTCAAGTTCAAATGAAAGACGATTTGAAGTTTGCAAACGAGAACAAGAGTGCAGAAACGTTAACCTTTGACTTAGAGAAAACTTTACCTTTGCCGCGTATTCCAACTAACATCATGTTCTACAAAAGACAACTGATGTTATACAATTGCGGAATCCACAGTGGCAAGAGTGGAAAGGGCTTTTGCTATGTTTGGGTAGAGGGAGAAGCTGGTCGGGGCGCTCAGGAAGTTTCATATTGTTTACACAAACACATTATGGCTAATGTTAACAAGGATGTTACCAATTTGACACTATGGAGTGATTCGTGTGGTGGCCAGAATAGAAATATCAAGATAGTTCTTATGCTAAAAACTGTGTTAGAGGTCCACCCTAGCCTTCAAAATATTACTATGAAATTTTTTAGTCTCTGGGCACAGTTTCCTGCCAAACGACAGTGAATTCGGTGACATCGAGTCTGCCCCAAAATTTCAGCAAAGACTTTACACACCTGAAGACTATATCAGTGTTATCAAGAATGCTAGAAGACGAAATATTTTAAACGTAGTAAAAATGGAATCTGTTGACTTTAAGTCTACAAGTGATATTGAAAAAACTATTGTCAACAGAAAACAAAATACAACAGACACCAAGATGAACTGGTCAAAATTTAAACAAATCCGCATTATTAAAAATAAACCAATGTCTATTTATGTCAGAAACAACTACAGTAACGAATTTGTTGAAATAAATGTGCAAAAACGAGGGGTTGGCAGGACCCCTTCCATGTCATCTTTGTTGAAAAGTCTCTGGCCAGAAGGAAAACCAATATCGCCTGAAAGTTGTACCTTTTTTTAAACAATTGAGATGATAAAAGATATAGCTTATCAAACTATATTATATTCAGTGTAAAAAAGACCTCAAAACCTTGTATTTGTATGTCAATAGTGCAATTGCCAAACGCTATAAGTTATTGTAACTCCAGCCTGAATCGTCGATTGATCTCAGATGTTATGTCATGCAATAGATGGGAAGAAATCAAACGTTTTTTAAATTTTGCAAACAATAACGATGCTATTGCTGCCGGTAATCCTGGTTATGATAAACTTTTTAAAATCCGACCGCTACTAAATAAACAAAGGAATGAGTTCATCAAAGTTCCGAATAAGGAATTTTTAGCCATAGCTGAGCAGATAATTTCTATAAAGCAATATCTATAAAGCAATATAATTTACAAAAACTCCACAAATGGGGATATAAGGCATTTGTTCTTAGTGGTGTCAGAGGATTTTTCTACGATTTTGAAATCTAAACAGCGTCCCATTGCAAATTTATCGAACGATACAAGGTTACCACTAGAACAGTTAGAATAAACAGAGTGCCGAACAGTAATATGCCAAAAGAGGCTGAATTAAAAAGAACGGCCGAGGAGCTATAATAGAGAATGTTGCCACAATTGACGACAACAAATTAGTTAACAAATTATCAATACATGCTGGAAGTATGTTAACAGGTGAAGTTAAATAATTTTCGAAATAAGATAAGACACATATAATGTTCCATGTCCAAAAGCTGTAACGATCTACAACAAGTAGGTATATAGGGAAGTAGATCTCCTGGATTCAATGTTGGGATAGTATAGGATCAAACTCAGATCCAAAAAATGGTACGTGCGTATCTTTTTCCATATTATTGATTTGATGACTATCAATGCGTGAATTCTTTGGAGAAGAAGTGAAAATGAGCATAATGATTTAGCTCTGGCAGATTTAAAAATAGCAGTAGCGGAGTATTTATGCAAAGTTAAAGTTGAATTTACTGCAAAAAGAAAAAGGGGTGGTTCGTGTGAAACTATGGAAAATTTTTACAAAACCAGAAAATAAGTGGCCCAGCAACCGATATTCCAATGCAAAATGTACGAACAGATAGTTATGGTCATCTTCCATTATGGTGTAGTGAAAGGCAAAGATGCACTAGAAGTGAAATATTATTCTTTGCTTAAACAAAGATAGAAATTGTTTTTCCCATTTATACACGGAATAGTTATTGTAATTATGAAGTAATAAACGTCATGTTTTTTATTAATTTTACTTATTGAATCGTGTTTTAATGCATAGTGTGTCATATATGACACAAAAATAAAAAAATACAAAAAACTAATCAAGTAGATTTCTTTTTATTTTTTCCGTAATCTTTAAGTCACGTTTGTAATCATAGAATTTTTAATAAAAAAATAAAAAAATCATGCAGTAAGGGGTTAAGACTAAATATTCAGCACTTTGCACATTGTATAATTTTAAATTAGCAAATAGAATACTTATTGTTAAAAATAAGGATTTCACTTACACTATATTGTTTGTTACTATATGTCATCATAAATAAAAAAACAATAATTCTGTTGTTTGCAATAGACTCTCACTAATATATATTTGTAACTCAACTTGTAATTGACACAGTTTATTCAATTTAGTTATTTCCTGATATTACCATGTATCGTTTATTGAGCTCAGTCTTTTTAAAATAAGATTTTATATTTCCTTTATAACATTGACCAATTACGTAATATATACTGGTATTATTTTAAAAATACATATTTTTTTCCTTAAATTCTACTATTTTAAGAAATGAATGTCATAAAAGATGTTCAGAAACATTAAGATGTTCAGCAACTCTGTTAACTATTATTTTATTACTTATAAAGAATAACATTTAATATTTTGATTGTGTAATTTATAAGTTTAATTTTGGTAGATTTATTATTCATTTTAAATTATAACAAAGACACGGGATATATTTGTCCATTCATCCTATTATTTTTCTCGTTGACTATTTTGTCTCATACATATCCTAAAACAAAATACGGCAATCAATAATCCAAAATATAAAGTACAATATTCATTCTACATTATCTTATTTCGTTTAAGCTCTACAACTGTCTTGGTAGATATTGATTTTATATTTTCCTGTGTTATTAAGCCCGAAGGTAATATAGCTAAACCTCTCATATGCCCTCAATTTCCTAAAGTACTTATTTATAACTAGGGTCAGAATATATCCTAAATAAAAGAGAAAAACAATTCTTAGAAAGTAGAATAAACTCAGTTATAGTCCAGTAAAAGAATAATTATTTCGAAATTGGTTAACAGTAAATAGAATTTTTTATATTTTTTTTCTTTAACATTGAAGTAGTGCTTAAATGAAAAATAAGGAAGATTAGATTAAGAAAAATAAGCAGAGTAATAGGTCGTTCTAGTATCAGTTCTGTTGGGGATTAATAGTGCCACTGTGATAAGGGTCGTGACACATCGCAAGTATAATACTTTTTTTTTTTTTTTTATTAAGTAAACCGCGTCAACCATGAAAGGTTATTGGCGGGAATGAATTGTACATAAAATTAGATGTTTGCTTATAACTACCATTTACAATTGATAACTTAAGTCTATTTTTTATATTAGATTGTACAATTTAGTTAGTTTTAGAAACTTAGACACTTTATCACAGTTACTATAGTTCAGAGCACATTTCAGATCACTTGGTAAATCACTTTGAAGTCGTTCCAGGTGATAGAGTGGACAACTAACAATAATGTGTTCGATTGTCAGAGGAATATCACAAACATAGCACAGTTTTTGTTGTTCTTTCTTCATTAGGTACTGGTGGGTTAACCTGGTATGTCCTATTCTTAAACGATGTTGTATGACTTGATCTCGTCGTTTTTGTGGCATTATCCCTTTTGGTGACAAATTTGGGTTGATGCGTTTTAGTTTGTTGTCGTCAAGTTTTTTCCATCTCTCGAGCCATATTCTCATTGAAAATTCTTTGATGGTGTTTTTAATGTCGGACAGAGGAATTTCTGGGAGCTCTTTATCTTGCTTATTCGTATAGCAGGCTTCTTTAGCTTCCCGATCAGCTTTTTCATTACCTATTATGCCTACATGAGATGGAATCCAAACAAATTCTACCCTTTTATTCTTACTGTAAAGTTCTTCGAGATCAATTTTAATTTGGCATAGTATTGGGTGGTTTGGGTAAACCCTTAATATTTCTTGTACTGCACTTAAAGAATCTGTGAAAATGACTGCTTCCAATTTGGGCTGGTTTGATATATGTTGTAGGGCTTTAGATATGGCATACAATTCGGCGGAATATATGGAGTACTCCTTAGGTAGCTGGAACTGATGTTTAATTGTTTCGTCAACGAAAGCTGCGCCTACCGTTTTCATTTCAGAAGTTTTTGACGCATCTGTATATATTTGGTAATATCCTTTGTACTTGTCTTTAATCTCTTGAAACCGTTGTAGAATTATATGTGATGAAGTATCAGATTTAGGATACTGTAGAAGATTTGTATTACATGTGGGGAGTTTTATGGTCCAAGGAGGAGGGTAGTTTATTTCATTGGGAATAACTTTCGGGAAATTGAATCCTGTAATTCTTTTACTAAATGATGCAGAAAGAAAGGGTTTTTGTTCAAAAATTAAATGAAAATTGTCAGAAAATGTGTGGGAGTAAGCAGGGTTATTACAGTTTGCTCCAATTTTAGCTGCATATTGTAGGATTAGTCTGTGTCTTCTAATTGAAAGTGGTGGTTCATCAGCTTCTACATAAAGACTTTCTACTGGACTGGTTCTGTAGGCTCCAAGTGCAAGCCTTAACGCGGTATTTTGTATGATGTCCAATTGCTTTAGTAAACTATCTTTAGCTGAACTGTAGACTATTGATCCATAATCTAGCTTGCTACGAATCTGTGTTTTATATATATTAAGTAATTGTGAGGTATCTGCTCCCCAATTATGATTGGCTAATACTTTTAGAATGTTCATATTTTGCATGCAAGATTTTTTAAGTTGTTGAATGTGGGTTTTCCAAGTGAGTTTTGAATCTAATACCATTCCCAAAAATCTATGTTCTTCTACATACTGCAAATTTTGATTGTAAAGTGTTAATTTTGGCCAAATTGTTTGTTTGTTTCTTGAAAAACATATTGTTTTTGTTTTGTTTGTAGAAAATGAAGACCTGTTCTCTCTGACCACTTTTCTAAAGCTTTGATGGACTCTTGCAGAACACTAACAGCTATTCGGCTATTTTTATTGCTTACATAAAGAACAAGGTCATCTGCATATAAACCAATTTGGACAGGAGTATTAATTTTATCAACAACTTCATTCATTGCAATCAAGAAAAGTGTTACACTAAGTGTTGATCCTTGGGGAGTTCCATTATCTTGGGTATACGAAGTTGACAAATGATTATTAAGTTTAACTCTAAAATTTCTATCATAAACAAAATTTTTGATAAAAGCTAGAAGATTTCCGTCCACACCCCATTGTTTTAATCTTTTTAGGACATCATACTTCCACACAGTATCGTAGGCTTTTACTATATCAAAGAAGACAGCCAGTACTTGGCGATTACTTGCAAATGCCTCGTGTATGACCGATTCTAGTTTAATCAAATTGTCCGTTGTACATCTGTTTTTCCTAAATCCGCTTTGTTGTTTGCATATTAAATTATTGGATTCCAGGAAGTATTGCAGACGTTTGTTAAGTATTTTTTCTATTACTTTGCACAAGGTGGATGTTAAAGATATAGGTCGATACGAATTTGGATCCGTCTTTATTTTATTAGGTTTTAAAATAGGAATTACAATTGCTGCTTTCCAAGATTTTGGAAATTGATTCGTATTGAATAAGAGATTATAGATATCTAGAAGGTATTGTTTAGCATTTGCTGGAAGATTTTTAAGGAATGCATAAGATATTTCGTCAGGTCCTGGGCTAGAATTTTTAACGTCCTGAAGTGCTTCATTTAGTTCATTTATACTTAGTGATGAGTTCAGTGGATGATTGTTATTGGTAATGATTATTTTTTGTTCTGAGTTTCTTTTATGTTCAATAAATATAGGGTCATACATAGAGTCATTGCTGTACGTTTGAAACGAAACTGCTAAGGTATTTGTTATTTGTGCTTCATCCGATATTTGATTTCCGTTTATATTAAGAGAGTTTATCTTGTAAGCATATGGAATACCTTTAATTCTGCGGATCTTGTTCCACACTTCAGATGCGGGGGTATCATCGGTAATTGAGGATACATATTGTTTCCATGACTCACGTTTATTCTTTTTGATTATATATCTTGCCTTAGCTCTATGTTTTTTAAAATTTGCCAAGTTCTCTTCATTATGGTGTTTTTTTAATACGTTGAAGGCATGTTTACTAAGTTTCAGTGCATTTTGACATTCAGCATTCCACCATGGGACCGTCTGTTTACGTTTTGGCCTGCTTGTTTTACCTATAGTTTCTTCTGCAGCTTTTATAATCATTGTAGTGAATTTTTCAACAATGAAATCAATGTCAGTTTCCAATGGCCCTAACTGGGGTATAGAGTTTTTGATAAAATTTTGATAGCTTGCCCAGTCTGCATTATTGATTTTCCACTTTTCTGGAAAGGATATTTCAGTATTTTTGTCTGATGCGTAGTTGGTTATTGATATAGGCCAGTGATCGCTATCATAAGTATGTTGTAGTACTTCCCAGTTTAAATTTGGAGCTAGCGAGCTTTCGCATATAGATAGATCGATAGCGGAATGTTTACCAGTAATTGAGTTAAAGCGAGTTTTTTCCCCTGAGTTAAGCAAGACAAAGTCAGTTAAGCTTAAAAATCTTTCTATGGTGTCACCTCTTTTATCTGTAGATAGACATCCCCATGTTGTACTGTGTGCATTAAAGTCTCCTACTATTATTCTGGGTTTTGGAATTTGTTCAATTAACATTTCGAGTTGTTTGGCAGTGATTTCGGTTTCTGATGGAATATAAACATTGCATATAGAATATTGTGTTGAAGATTTTATTTTAACTGCTACAACCTCTAATTCTGATTGTATAGGGATTTCCTCTGATTCAAAATGTGAATTAACCTAAATGGATACGCCGCCACTAGCTCTACCAGCGTTTGTTCTAATTTTATGGTAGGCCTCATATTGTTTTAACGAGTATTTTTTATTTGTTGTGAAATTTGTCTCTTGTAAGCAGATAACTTGTGGATGTGTTTCTTTAATTAAAAGCTGTAGCATTTCTATATGTGTAAATACGGATTGAATATTCCACTGAATAATAGCCATTTTGTTAACTTTTTGTTTTTTTTTATTTATCGTTGGCAGGAGTATTTTCCTGTGATGCGTCAGTATCTTCAGAGGTGTCGTCCTGGATACTAAAATCTTTGTTTATTTTACTAAGTAATTTTTTCTTGATTCTTGTAATTCTAGATTTAATTGCTCTTTCGTTCAATATGGGATATATTTCAGTTAGCATATGTCCCAGCCCGTGTATATCCTGTGTGTATTCTAAGGCCAGTTCTACTGGGGTGGAAGAACCATGAACGTCTTCTAAGAATGCTAGTAATTGGGTGTAATTTAGTACATATGGTGGTGATGCATCTTGGATAAATTGTTCGACTGGTTGTAATAACGACTCAATATTAGTAGTTTCTGAAGTAGATTGGTCTATTTTGATAATTTTTTTCTTCTTTTTTAATTTGCACTGGTTTTGGTTTTGTGAATTTTGTTGGTATAGTTTCTGTAGGAGTGGAACAAGTTGGGGATGACACTTCCGAGTAAGATCGTTTATTTTTATTATCGGTAGCAGTGCTGACTTGAGCAATCCATTTCTTCTCGAGATTCGTCATTTATATTTGTAATTTGATTTTGTTCGGGACTAGTGGATGGTATTTGTGGAAGAAAATTTTCCTCCGTTTGGGGCTTTTGAGTATTTTGTGGATAAGAGGGATTTGAGGAACAGTCCAAGGAAACGTGACCAGCTTGGTGGCATTTGTAACAAGTTAGTTTATCAGAAAGAAAAATTCGGTACGAAATGTTTTCAAAATCAATTAGGACGGAGTCGGGTACAGTAAAATTGTCTGTAGGTGCAAAGTAAACTTGTCTTCGAAAACTAAGTACATGGCTGTATTGCGGGTCTTGTATTCCAGCTCTAAGAAACGAAATCGGAGACATTAATTTAAAACCAAGATTCATTAAAGACTGTTCGATTATGTGATGGGGTATAGATGGACATACGTTGGATAAAACTAATCTATTAGCGGGTGTAATTAGTTTACGTGCTTTGATTGTATGTTCTCTAATTTTAATTTCACCATGTTGACTTAGAAAATCTTCTACGACTTGTGTGCTTGAAAGGTAGATGCATATTCTTCCGTTTGACATTTTGGATGAGAACAATACATTTTTTGGATGGACTATAGTTTCCTACTGCAATGGTGTACTCTTCTGTTCTTATTTCATCTACTGCCGGTAAAATTATGGCCTGGTTTTTTGTTGGGAATTTTGTTAATGGTTGTTGCTTAGTGATAGTAGAATAAGTAATGTTTTGCTGATCGGGATTAATTGATGGACCCCTTTAGTCAGAGGTACCACCTGCCATTTTGTCAAATTTAATTTTCTATCTTTATTTTAAATTTAAATTGAACTTTCATTTCAATAATTTTAATTTGGGTAGGTCCGACTCTGTTTATTTAAAAGTAAATAGTCGATCTAGCAATTAGCAAGATAATGCCAAGAGTTGAAACTAGTTTTTTAAATAATTAATAAATACGAAATATAAATAATGTTCTTCGTATGTATATAAAAACAATGTTTGTAATCAAACTACTGCAAATTTGGAAACTGTACTTACAGCTATAAATAGACCACTGTACACTGCTTCTATATATTTCGTTTTATTATTTAAATTTACACTGTTTCTTATCAAAAACTATAAAAGTTTTGGAGCTCAAAATATTTCGACTTGTCTACCTGAACTTTCAGGACCGGATGAGTATAATACTTCCTTATACTAAATTTCATTTTTAACTTGCCGCTACACGCGTATGCTATTGTAACGTATTTGCACGCATATCAGCGTTACCCTCACCTACATCAATTTCACTTAGTTCGAGGAATAATGAATGTCAGCATCTATAAAATTACAATCGTTTATACTCTTATATAATAGAAAGTTTTATTAACCTAAATATTTTTAGCAATTTAACACTATAAAGTGATATAATATTGTAAACAAAAAGTTTTAAAGGTACTTTACGTAAAGATAATGAATGCATCTACACACATTCTTCTTTCTCTATTTCCCAACAGGAATTAGACAAAAAGTTTATGTTCCTTAAAAATCGTGTTTCACAATTTTTAGTATTTTGTCTTTAGTTTTTAGTACTTTATCATGAGTTTTTTAGTTAAAAGGACGACATTGAAGTAGCAGCGAAATATGAAATAGAAACAGAAATTTGTGTTCTCCAAAATGATTGATTTGAAGATGAATGCAAGAATGCAACAAAAGAAAAAAATTACGCCTACAGAAAGATGTTTGCCTGACGAACTAGACAACTGTAGGAAATTGATAGACAAAAAAAAAGAAAAGAAAAGACGATACACAAAAGAAAAAACGAAACCACTTAAGGAACTTAAATATATCGAAAACCTCAACAGAGAGAAAGAATTCAGAGCATTCTATAAGGGAGCTAACATGAGATTTCGTCTTAAAGACTAAACAGATGAGGTAATGGGAACAGTCTAGAGGGCAGATAGAGAAGGAGAAGTTAATAATGCAGTTAAAAATTTAGCTAGGAACATATCACCCAGAATGAATAATCTGCCAGCTTAACTATATAAAGAAGGTGGCCACGATACCATAATGGTATTATAGCAGCTTACAATAGAATTATGGACACAGAAATCCCTCCCCAATGATTTTAATGCTCTAACCACAAAGGAATAACGCTTCTAAATGCAGCGTATAAAATATTTTCCACAGTACTATGTTACCGTATGGCACCATATGCAGAACAAATATTAGTAGGAAAATACCAAACTGGTTTCAGATGTGGAAAATCAACTAATAATCAAATTCTTACCTTGAAACAGTCTAGTACAACTAGACGAAAATACAAATCCCATCCCCATTTAGAGAGGAGTGAGAGAAGGAGACGTAATATCGCCAAAGCTTTTCAACCTAGGCCTAGAAGACGTCTTCAAAACTACCAATTGGTCAACCTATGGCATTAACGTTAATGGCAATAAGTTAAACCACCTCAGATTCGCTGACGACATAGTGATTACAGCGAGCACATTCGAAGAACTACAAATTCTGTTGGGGCAACTAGCAGCCAGCTCCCAATCTGTCGGCCTAAAAATGAATATGAAATGAACAAAAATAATGACAAACACAGATGACCCCAGACATATAACTATAAACGGCAGTGAGATAGAACAAATCCAGGAATATATCTACCTAGGCCAAATCCTGAGACTTGACAAAGAGAACCAAAGTGCGGAAATTACTAGAAGAGCAAGACTAGTATGGGCAGGATTTGGAAACCTTAGTTGGATACTTAAGAACCGCAAAATACCCCAATACTAGGGGTTCAACCAGGAGCAAAGTGTTCAACCAATGCGTCGTTCCTATCATGACATATGGATGTCAAACCTGGACCCTAAAATAGCCACAACAGAAAGAACAATGGAAAGAGCAATGTCAGGTATACGACTGTCAGAAAAAAGAGGAACGACTGGGTAAGATCCAAAACAAAAGTCGAGGACATAACAACAAAAATTGCCAAACTTAAATCAAGCTTCGCGGGCCACACTGCTAGACAGAAAGACCAACGTTGGAATACTACAATACAACATTGGAGACCTTACGAAAGTAAACAACCAAGAGGAAGACCACAGATGAGATGGGCTGATGACATTAAAGGAATAGCCGGAACAAATTGGAAATATGTTCCTCAGGATAGAGACTGATGGAAGGAGTTGGGAGAGGCCTATGTCCTAACATGGACGACAGAAGGCTAAGAAGAAGAAAAAGAAACCTTGAAACAAATTTTAGAAAAAAACACTGGATATGGCATTGATACTCATCACATATTTATAGACTACAAAACCGCCTACCACTCTGCAAATAGAAGAGAAATGTTCAAAGCAACGAAAGACCTAGAAATACCATAGAGCGCCCTCTTTCCTGTATACTGTTCAATCTGGCTCTGGACAAAGAAACACGTATGTCACAAATCACAACCATTGGTTCAATATATAATAAATCAATGCAAATCCTTGCCTATGCTAATGATATATTATTAATTAAAATAATACTACCGCAGAGAAAACCGCAGAATTGGCACGGCCAATAGATGTTATTTTGCTTATGCTTTTTTCCACAATTATTTCAACAATATTGGCAATATCATTTTAAAGTCGTCTACTTTAAAATGCATAATGTATGTCTGAATTGTCAATTTAAATGAGTCAGATAAAATTAAATTATTATAATTTTTCACTATGTAACAAAAAACAAAATTTGTTTAATTTACTGTTTGTATTTTGAGAACGATTTCCGAAGTGGAAATTGAAACGTCAATAAACGTATTTTTATCTTTAATTGTGGCTTATTCCCAGTTTAATAGTAATTAATTCACAATTATTTCGATAAATACAAAAATAAAACTATACAAACCAATAACATGCCCAGTCCTAACATATGGTTCAAAGACCTGGACTCAAAAAGTAATGAAAAATGTTAAAATGTTTCGAAAGAAAAGTACTGGCGTATCTATAGTATCTATAGGAGCAGTAAATGCCAATGGAGTGTGGAGAAGGTGATACAACTTCAAACTTTATAGAATATACCCGTAACCTGGTATCGTAAAACATATCAAGATAGGACGTCTGAGTTGGGGAATCTATGGATCACTCTTAAACCACAAAAATCTGCAGCAACTTGCCTTAAGGGACTAATCCTCTTTGAGTTTGGCAATTGCTTTTGATTCTTGCACGTCATTCAAATGCATTTTAGGCATTTTGGACGCGTTTATTAGCTTTTTTTCTTATTTTTTAGTACGTGCGAAATTTTTGACAAGCACTTTGACATTTAGCAAATACAGTACTACAATGCAAAAATGAAGGTGTAAACTATTGAGTGGCTGCAGCTGTACATGCTAACTTTGTATAAAATTATGGATCATCTTTAAATGACTTTGTTTATAAGATTTATTAAATTTCTAAAAATAAGTATCTTGCATGTGTTAAAGAATTTATCAAAAGGACCTAAACTTGTTTTATACTACCCTATTTTTTCTTTATCCTATATTTTTTTAATTTGTAGTTTGAAAAGAACAGAAAATTGTAAATAAGTTAGATTGAGTACTTCTTGTATGGAAGTAACTAAACTTCAAACATTGTTTTTATGCTGTTTTTTTTTAATATCACAAAAGACAAACAACCACAAAATGGTGTTTTATATAAAATAAACCTTTTTGAGCTAGATCACAGAACGTTTGCAGAAAGGCTTCTCCATCATCAGTGCTGTTGCTAGGTATACATTATTACAACAATTACATTGTTGTTGATAATATTATTAAGTTTAAAATTTATAACGGATTTTTTAATTAAAATTTTTGTAATTTATGGTATACAACCGACTACCGGAAATTAATTTTCCTTGTGAATTTTTTACGTTTTAGGAACGTTTATTGCATATGCTGCTCCAATTATTATTATTTTTTGATAGTTCGAGATTAAATGATAGCAAACAAATAATCATACCTGTTTTATTTTATATTTTTTTAGCAATAGTAAGAATAATTCAAACGAGAAATATTATCGTTTTTTCTCCTAGCAAAAGATCAGAGTTCTACGTTATAAGCTTTAGAAAGTATTATGTTCTTAAGAGTTTCTCGTCTACCTCTTTAATTTGTTTCAGCGGACACGGGACAACGAAACGTCGATGCAACAACTCTCCACTGAGCGAGAAGAGCGAGAGAGAGAAAGATGGAGTTTGCTACGTCACGCCAGAGACGAGGCAGAAAGAAGTTTGTCATTAGCGGCACAACTTAACGCCAAAGAACTACAACTTCAACAGGCACAAGAGCAATTACAAGAAGTATGTACTTCTATTATACAAAGTGTGTTGTTTTAATTAACGGGGAAATAATGGCAGATTTGGTCGATAAAAAAATTTAACGTGGCGAACTGGTAGGAATACTTTATAAATTATTAGTGCTATGGTAAAATTTAGTGCGAACAATTTTCAAACCATACCTTAGCTTATTAATATTAACTAATAGTGGTGTCATTCGCTGACACCAGGATTTTTACGACTCAATTTAAAATATATATCCTAGCACTCCAAATTGATAATTATGACTTTCGCAGATGTTTTTATAAACCCACTAAATACTTAACAGTAGAATTATCTAAAGTATCATTTTTAATAGAAGAAACAAAAATGTCGAAGAGTAAATATTATAATTAAGTACAGAAAATTATTTGGTATTTACGAATTCTTTTTTTAATAATTTTGCAATAGGTAGTAGCTGTACTAGTCGTCAGAGACGAAATTTACTGAAATTCTATATAAATTATATAAACGGGCTGAATTTTGTTGGGAATGTCAATATTGGGACCTGAAAAATATGCAAAAAATTTGCCACTTCTACTACTTATGTCAGTTACGCACATAAAATCAATATTTTGTATATAAATTTGTAAATTTTAAATCACAATACCCTATAAATGTGAGGAGCAGCAAACGTTGCCCGATTTTTTGCCATTTTTTGCGATTCTCGTGAAATAAATAAAATTTATCACTTCCATTAAGCAGTTACGATAGAATCTTCCTTCCTAGAGTCTAATCTTGAAACCTCTAGAATGAAATTACGATTTTCAGTGTTGGCAACAAATGTGACTTATTTGAAATATGCCTAAAAAACGGTATAACAAAAAATGCTGAATTTAAACTCTTGAACTGTTTGAGCTGTTTAAAATGTTTAAAACTCGTTCTTCTTAATTGCACAAGTATGTGTTTCAAATCTACACAACTTTAACTACTAAATCTACCTAATGCCTTCTTTTTGAAAGCATTCCTTGTGGCGTGAAATTGTTTGTAATATAAATGTTTAAATTTAGAATTCTTAGGAATATTTCAAATGCATAAAATTTGTTGCCAAAATTCAAACTTAAAAGTTTTGAATATTAGGCTCTAACAATCAAAATTCCATAGCGACCTATTAATTAAAGGGATATATTTTGTAGGTCTCATAAGAATCATGAAAAATGGCAAAAAATCGCTTAACTTTTATTTATTTAACAGCTCCATTGAAAATCACTTTAAATGCGGTAAAATAAAAAAAATACGTACAAAGGCTGCACTCTTTACCTTTAAAACTTATTTTAATTTTTGTCAATAAGACATAAAATACTCTGATAAAAAATATTGGATTTTAACTTTCGAGTTGTTACAAATTTTATTTAAAATCTGAATTTGCGCCTAACTGGCATTTAAAATTACCAGTCGCTTCAAGCGTTGTTTCTAAGAAAACGTTCGACCCTACACAAAAAGTAACAATATTGTCCTAGCTACACTTTTTGTTTAAAAAATTATTTTCTACAACGTAGAAATTCATTTACCCCCTTTTATTTTGCTTAACACATTTTCTTCAGATAGCTCAATATAATGATTCCAGTTTCTAAATTTATGCCGTCCAAATATTCTTCGGAAGGCTCTCCAAAATAGGCGTTTCTTTCGTCAATTATCTCTTCGTTTCAGCTAAGGTTTTTTATTTATCAGCCATTTTGTTAGATTTAGAAACACATAATTATCGAAGGTGGCCAAATCAGGAGAATAAGGCAGATAAGAAAGTAATTTCCAACTTATGAAATTTTACCATTATCACGTTCTTATGAGCCGATACATTGTATTCTGCAATATATATATATATATATATATATATATATATATATATATATATATATATATTGTATTATAGCATGTCCTGCAATTTTTTTCTGCCTTTTGCTATAAACACAACATTATGGGCATATCTCAGGTGGTTCAGTTTTTCGCCGTTAATCGTCACTTCTTTATTTTCCAATTGTAAAATTCTAAACATATCTTATAGGGCGAGGGATATAAATAAACATATGTCTATTAATAATTCTAATAAATTTTAGGCTCGGCGACAGCTAGCCTCAAGCGGCTGTCTTTCGGACCAAGAATCTCTAGCATCACTGCCACGACACAATATTAATGGCGGGGCTTTAACTCCTGGATCGGGAGGTCTTCTTTCGGGACACCATGGGCTAGGCCAACTTCCTGGTGACAGAGGAAGTTGTAGCGCTGACTCTGGTGTACGGGTGAGTTCAGATAGAGAAAGTGGAGCAACATCTGTAGCTGGAAACTTGTCTGATTCGACAACAGATGGAACACCGACCATAACTCTTGGTGAAGGACATAAGGATATGGATTCGGTGTCGCTGATTTCATCTGTGCCTCCTCCGCACATGTACCAATGTAAGTAATTTTAAAATTACCTTACTTGAATTTTAGTTTCATTTTAAAATAAGGTAAATAATGGGCTTTATAAAATTATATCTTTCATTATAGTATTATTATTATAACCTGGTATTTTGAAGTATTCCCACGAATTTTGTAAGTCATATAGACGTTGCAAGAATTACTAATTTTTTTATGGTATTATCCACCTGCTTGTTAAAATTTAAGTGTTAAGTGGTCCTTAGAACAGGAAAATCGTCAAACTAATCCTACTTATTAGTAATATGAAAGATATCGTCTGGACACTTTTTATTCTCTACTGTCTTCATCTATATTTCAAGATATAGTCACATTAATCATTGGTTAGTTTATTAACTATTGTGAGATACAGTCTATTATGTGCTGTAGGTTGGTATGTGATCTACAATAGAGTTCAAGTATAATTTGTATTTGTTTTAGTTTAAAAAAGTTCTACTGTTAAATATACTATGTTTATTAGTATCTTTTTTGTCGATTTTAAAGATTTTTTGCTTTTTGTCGATTTTAACAGAATCATACGCATAAAAAAATATGCCAGTTAACAATCAGTAGTAAAATTGAGAACGACTTATTATTATTACTTAAAATACATAGGAGGAACGCATCGACACGAAGACACGCTGGTGTGTCAGCTTTTAAAAATGTCTTTAGAGAAAATCGTACGAGATACCAATTTAGATAGCAGGGAGGCTATATTTATTAGATCAGCCCAAATTATGGCATATACTAAAAAAGTGGATATAACAAGAACCAGGGCGAGAACTGCAGAAATATTATCCGAGCTAGTAGCAGCAGCAGAACAAATGGGATTGCATATAAATCAAAATAAAAACCATACTGCAGCAATTCATGCTGACTAATAAAAATACGAGAGATGGAAATGTTGATCTAGCTGTCAATAATTAAAACTTCGAAGCGGTTTAACAGTTCATATATCTAAAACCATCGGTTAACACAATCTTAATATATCAGGAGAAATAAAAAGGCATGCTCTAATTGCAACTAGGTTTTATTCTAATTTATCAAAGTACTTTGATAGACCATAACAAAGCTAACAAAACGTCTGTTTTAAAACGTATGGAAGAAGAAGTATGTATAGAAAATTGATCGTCCATGTTCTTACATATGGGTCAGAGGCATGAACCCTAACCAGAACAGATGAGTTTTAATTCTGGCGAAGGTATGAGGGCGCTACGATGCGCTGAACGAAATAATCTGGCTTAGAGGTAGAGGGATCGACCACTCGGCCCAACAAAAAGTAGAAAGTGACTAATCAACACTTAGTCACGGTATGGTTCGTAAATACGTTTATAATAGTTTTTCTTGTCTTATAAACAGGAGCAGAAACTTTACCATCAACAAATTAAAGATAAACTAATCGAGTTCATAAAATGGACATGAGGTACTAAAACATATCCGTGCAGAAATTTTTACAATAGTTTTTACAGCTTTGGTCTACCCCATCTTCTCATTGCCACCGGTTGCGGTGTTGTAATATTTTTTATTATGTTCGATTTCGGGGCACAAGCTACATGTCCTTCCCATTGTAGACCATTTAGCTTGATTCTAGTGGTAATATATTTTCCACCAAACTCATGCTTATAGATATTCTACAGTTTAAAGTTTATAACGATGTCAATTCCAGCTATCGCCACCGGCCTATCCGCCTCCGTACACTTGCATTTTCATTACTAAATTCCACTTCCACCTATGCGAGTGGAGTTTATCATGCACATTTGGCGTGGAAACAAAAATCATGACAGAGAAAGGATAAACATTTTTAAAAGAAAGATATTGCGATCCATCTGCGACAATGATACGTGGAGAATGGGGTTCAACCATGAGTTATATCAATATTACACAGAACCCTTTATAGCAAATTCTGTAAAAATACAAAGATTGCGTTAAGCAAGTCATCATATAAGATTGGATTATAAAAACATGTAAGATCATATAAGAACATAACACCTAAGAGATCGATTAGTGGGTATAAGGTAAGACGTCGGTCAATAGAAAAACCAAGGAAGAGATACATAGACGATGTGAAAACCTATGCTGAAGGTGACTAGGGCCGAACTTGGGATGTAACGTCATTGGATAAAGAGAGAGAAAAAGAGGGAGGGAGAGAGGAAAGACAGGATCATGTCACGTCAAAAGTTGGAATATATTCCCAAAAACATCTCCTTAACTTTGTGTTCTTTAACATCTTTTAAATCAACATTTTGCAAGCACAGTGAGAATTACTCCATACATCCATCAGCGAGAATTGCAAAAAGTATTGTTTTTTTCATCAATGATCTTTTTGGAATAATTTTACCGCAAATTATTAGTAATCTTCGCTATGCTGATAGTACAGTCATAATAGCTGATAGCCAAGAAGCGCTACAACGACTAATATATAGAAATAAACACTGAAGTAGAACCAGTGGGCTTAAAAATTAATATGAACAAGACGAATATAATGGTAGTTAGTAGAACACGAAATATGCAATTGAATATAACAGTAAACAACAATAACATCCAAAAGGTCCCCAAATTCAGATATCGCGGTAGTTGGATAACTGAAGATCTAGATCCAGACATAGAGATACGTAGCAGGATTAATTAAGCCAGAACAGCATTTACTAATATGAGAACCTTGCTAAGCAACAGCAGCCTCAACTTAATGCTTCGATATCGCTTTGTAAAATGGTTCATTTACTCCATACTGCCATATGGTGTAGAAACCTGGACCATAAAGGCCAATGTGATGAACCGATTGGAGGCCTTGAAATGTGGGTATTTAGAAGATTACTTAAAGTTCCCTGGACAGATCACAAAACAAATGTCGAAGTAATAAATCGAATGGGCAGAGAACGATAATTGCTGCCGATAATTAAAAGTAGAAAAAACTGCTTATCTGGGTCATATATTTTGAAATTCCAAGTACTAGTTCTTAAATCTTATTATGGAAGGGAAGATTAAAGGAAAACGGGGCATCGGAGAAAAGAAATACTCATGGCTTAAAAACATAAGCTTTATTACTTATGCGACAGGCTAAAACGATCCTACTTTATTCCCGTATATTCCCGTATTAGTTGCGTACAATTGTCTAACCTATTTAACTAAAATATTTTTATTTTGTGGAATATTAGACTTAAAAGAGTTATTTTATAAAATTCATATTATTATTAATAACAAATGTTTTGGTTATTTAATCAATATAATTCTAAAATTCTTAATATAATGATGATTACATTTATCTGATTATTATACCATGTTGACGTATATGAAAGATCGAGCAGTTCCGTATGGGTCTCGTATTATTAGCTGTGTTGGGAAAATCTGAACTCTAAGGTTGATGTTCTGGAAATTTTAAATACGAGTGACGTCACTTTGTATAAATTGTGACGTGCAAGAACTTTTATATGAAAAATGCTATACCCAATATTATATGACAAAGAGATAATTTATTAAAAGGAAAATTAGAAGCATAAAATATATTAAGTATTATATAATTTTAATGTGACATTTCCATTTATTTTTCAGCATCTACAAAAGACTGCAGTCCAACCTTATCTCCATTGAATGCCAACAATTTCTCTAGGTAAGTTATCTAGCAATAATTACATAAAATATATTACAAAAAATATATTCGTTATAAAATATCATGGACATGTAAACACATCTGCGTTTATACGTCCATGTATAATATGATGCAATGACTTATGTTTGCATCATCGAGTTTTTTCTTGTCAAATATATCTGAATATTGATTGTGTACTGGTCAGGATGATCAGCAAATCGGAAGACAACTCCTTTTTTGCCGCATCGTCTTTAATAATGTATGCCTCAGTTGTCGACAACTAGTTGAATAAATGATTTCATCTATAGGATTTTTTATCGCTTGTACCGTTCCCGTCATAAAAAACTGGTACAACTCTTATAATCAAAAATCGTGTTTTTTAAGTTGTGTACGTTGCTCTTGTCACATGTGTCATTCTGATTTCTAGGTCACCGTTGCCAGTTCAACGAAAATATTATATAAAACCAGCTAAAAGCAAGACTGTGTGACAGACCGCCATTTTTGAGTATACTAAAAACTAAAACATTATTGAGCATTCTCGATCAGTCAGTCACATTAAATTTGTTTAAAACCATGCATACTAAAAAATGCTCATATTAAATTTTGTAATTTTCTACCATCTCAATTAAGTAGCCATATATTGATTTGTGTTTTATAACAATTTATGAAAATACTTTAATTTAAAAATTATGACGGATAATCAATTCTAGACAAACTTCATTTTATTGGTTTTTATTTTTAATTTTGTCAATTATAAAATAAAAATGAACTGTATTTTATTTAAATTAAACAAATAATAATCTACATTCTTTTTAGTAAATTAAAACGTAATATGTTCTTCTTCCGATTCTTCTTCCATCATTATGTCTGGAATTCGATCTACATTATTTCCCGTTTTTAAACTTGATATCCAAGCATGCAGCTCTTCCGAAAAAATATTTTCTTGGCACATATTTACTAAATCCTTTTTTTTGCTTCGCTTCTTGGAAGAGTACTTTTGTATAACTTTGGTAAATTACCGGAGTTGGTAAGTCTAGGGTTGCTTTTTGGCAAAAAAAAATTGTTTTTGCCTTTTAGACCGTAGAGTAGGAGTTTTTTTTTAATTTAAAATAATATCTTCTGATATGTTTAAACACTTTAATTCTTTTGAGATTTTCGTAGTTGAAAAAAATTTTCCTTGTTTCACCTTTAATATATTTTAGTCTCTTGATTTTTAATCACTGCACAGTATTACCGTCAGAATCTACTGTTCTGTTTTGCAATATATTTTAAATCTAAAAATTTATTATATTTTATTTCTTTTACCTTGTATGGGCCAATATTATGTTTCACATTGTCTACTGTCTTCATTTTCTGTTTTCTTGCTGTTTTTATTTATATAAATTGATTGAAATATATTTTTTTAATCATTCATGCAAGCTACATTTATATGTTTACTTGCAGATTCTATTGCCGAGTGCATAGAATCCACTTCCATATACGTATGTACTGCTTCTAAGAACTTTTGTTCTATAATTTCCAATTGGTCGATATTTTGTACGATTTACAACAGCAGTAAGACTATAAATTGATTACGGTTTTGACTGCCACAAGTATTTAAAAAAAATTGTTACATGCTTAACCTCAGGTCCTAAGCATTCGCTTAAATAGTAATACATACAAGTTCCGATTTCAGAACTACCCTTCTTGCCATTGATTTCATTTCAGCACAAGCAATATGCGTTATTGGGTAGCGGTAATACCCAAATAGTAAGATTGTATACTACCAATTTTCTACGATAGTATAACTAACTAATAGATCCTTTGGGTATTTGTAAAATTGCTTGTAAATCCAATGTTACAGACATAAATGTCTTGTCTTTATTTGCTTTGTCTGTCTTTATCTATTCTTTTAGCGGCCTGACAAATTTCGTTTCTTTTTCTATTTTCTTCGTAGATTATTTCAAGATTGTTTCTCTGCTCATAGATAGACACAGATAAGACACTGGTCCTTTTTGGGCCTGAAAAAACTTAGATTATAATCTTCACAAAAAATAGATCGATATTTACGTAAAGCAACAGGGTCTCGATTATTTTCGATGCAGTTATCTAAGTAAAGCTGCTACATTTTTTTGATATTTAGAATGGGATCTGAGTATTTTCTAATGGTATCCTTTCGGGTATAATGAGATTCCATAACCGGAAAGGATTTAATATGACTTTTAACAAATTAAACATCTTCAGCCTGTGTTTTGTTAACTAGTTCCTGTTTTCCGCGATTGTCTTCTTTAGAATAGCAACCAGTAGAATCACTGTTAGCTACAGCATTTGTTATAACATCTGGGGATATACACAGCGTTTTTGTAAAAAAACTTTTGGCACACTGGAATCCGTTCGTTGTTAGCTAGTGAACTAATCAGAACTACCGACCCAAAAAGGTAAATCGTTGTACTTCGTGTAACCTAAAATTGATTTACTGGGTTTTCGCAGGACAAAAATGTGGAGAAATTTAATAAAATATAATAGTATAAAATTCTTTATTGGATTTTCGCATGAATATATTTTGTTAAAGTTAACAGTTTTGTAATCTTCATATCCGATAAATTTATTTATATATTTTTAAAATCTTAACTTGTGAATTTCTTTAAAAAAGAAAGCAGTTAAGTTGTTCTAGCTTATTTTTCCTAGAACTGATTTTATATTTCAGACATTTATTATAAATTTTAATTTCCGATAAAATTAATTATCTGTTTTTAGCTCAGAAATATTTCTAATAAAATTAGTAACTTTACACGGGAAAAGAAGATTAAATGATTATCTACCGGATTCTCATATTATAAATATGTTTACTTCAAAGTATTTTTATTAGTAAAGTTATATATCGGGTTGGTGTTATTTAAAAATATGAGTTAACGGTTTTTACCATGTTTGGTTTTTATCAATTATTGTGCTCAAAAATGTTAATATCAATTTAAAAAAATTTTCAGTGATAGAAGACGTGTTTTTAATACAGAAGAAATAAAAATACCGTATTTCATAATTTTGTCATTTATCGGGTTTTCGCTCGAACCCCTCGTTATTATAATAAAACATTACAATGAGATTTTGGATTGTAACTGTTACGTTTTGAAAAGCGTTTTTATGCAACGAATATTTTTTGGTATATAATATGTAGGATAATATTAGTTCTTTACATTTTTATTGTCCTTTTAATAAATAATAAATTAATCTTGGTAGTTTGCCTGTTACAAAACTTATTGACACAAAATACACTTTGAGTTCGGTAGGTAATTGAAGTATAAAATTACAGTAGATAGATTCCACTGTTCCCTGTGCCAATACCATCGAGCAATAAGACAAAAGAGGGAATCTAATCCTTATGAAAAGGAGACCAAAAAAGTGGCCTCTGATGGCGGACATATCCGGAAATGCGAATGCGCGAAATTTAAATTTTCCGACACTTATCAACAGTAGCTATATAATAGTATTCAGAATGTGTCTTAGACGAGCAAGTTTTAATTAATTATTAATGATAAGAGTCTAAAATGCGACACAATTATTAAAAAACTTCAATATAAATAAGATTTCATGTGACATTTGGGACAAACAATAACATTACCCAACTAAATTTGATGTCAAACAAGGAGAGAGGCTCTCTTTCCTTGTTTAAAGTGGCCTCTAAAGATCGCACTTCCTGTCTAACAATATGTTTGCCCCCACTACCTTTACATTCCCTCTATTGTCTTTTTGCTCGATGGCCAATACCCTAGTTTTAAAGACCCTTCAAACATTTTGGATAATAACTCAAGCCTCTCTCTGCTTATTCAATTTCTTAGATTCAGTTTTTTCTTGGTAATGATGAAAATAATACCTATCTAAAAATTTTATACATTTTTGAACGTTATTTTTTTATTTAGATTTAGTGCAATTCCGTTATCTGTAATGGCAACAACTAATTGATTTCTGAACACAGGTTTACATTGGGAAAAAAAAGTGTACCAGTTTTATATGACGGGAAGTGTACATATATTTTTTTTAATTAATTTGTTGTTAATATGCCACCTTTTTATTACTCTCGGCTGGGATTGGTTACTTTTTAATTTCATAATTGGTGTTTTTGGTTGTGTCATTTATTAGTTATGTAAGTATATCTAATTTTAATTTTGTATGATAGCTGCGTTGTTGTGGTTATGCTGTATTTTGTTTTGTATGAGAGCTCCTTTTACATGCAGATTAATTTTTTATATTATCACTACATTAATAACTATTCTTTATCCGGTTAATTTATTAATAAGCATGAAATTCCCTCTATGTGCCACTAGTTAATCCGTGAGTATTATAGGTTTTAGTTGTTATTATTTTCGTCTTTCTTTATTAACAACTTTCGCGATCAGCAAGGCTCATTTTACTCTATCTGCAGCAGTTCTGAAGAGTTCTTCTGTTGTTTTTCCGTTCCACTGTTTTATATTTTTTAAACAAGACGTGCGTCCTTAGTCTAATCAGTCGCATCAATTAATATTTTTCATTTCTTATTACGTGACCAAAGTAGAGAATTTTCTTTATCTTTATACTGTTGAGCATTTCTTTTACTTTTTTCATCTTTCTTAATGTTGCAGTGTTTGTTAAGAGTTGTGTCCATGATACCAGGCGTGTTTTTTTAAGTAAGTACCGTTTGGGAATTAAAAAAAGACGTGCAAAGATAAGGCAAAAATTTTAATTTTACATGAAAGCCTGTACCTTAATCTACTTTTCTACATAATTTCGGTAAATATTGAGGCACTTGTCATAACGTGGCACCAGTTTTTGAATACCCTCCTGATAAAATTCTGCCGCCTGACTTGTTAACCACTGCATCACTAATGTTTTGACTTCGTTATCGTCTTGAAGACGCTGACCGCCCAGGTGTTTCTTCAAGAGTAGGACCAAATGGGAGTCGCTGGGCGCCAGATCAGGGCTATATGGAGAATGATCTAGAGTTTCCCATTTAAATGATTTAATGAGATCTTTGGTCTGATAAGCCACATGTGGACGAGCATTGTCATGCAGCAAAACGATACCCTTACTCAACTTGCCACGTCTTTTGTTCTGGATTGCACGACGCAGCTTTTTCAATGTCTCACAATAAGATGCTGCATTGATTGTTTCATTACGAGGCAGAAACTCTACTAGCAATACTCCTTTTCTGACCCAAAAAACTGTGCACATGATTTTCTGGGCAGAAATTGTTTGCTTAAATTTTACTCTTTTGGGTGATAATGAATGTCGCCATTACATGGATTGTTTTTTCGATTATGTTCTGACGTATGCCACCCACTTTTCATCACCAGTAATAATTTGGTCCTAAAAATCTTCACCTTCGCTGTGGTACCGCTCAAGAAAAGTCAATGCACTGCCTAAACGTTGGGTTTTGTGCAAATCCGTCAACATTTTTACATGTAACAATGCGATACAAAACACTACGACAATACTGAGGAAAGCAGTCGGATAATGATGAAATTGTAAAGCGTCTGTTTTCTCCCACCTTTTCGTCCACTTTCTGCACCAAATTTTCATTAACGACCGAAGGACGCCCACTCCGTTCTTCATCATGCACATTTGTGCGGTCATCTTTAAATGCTCTTACCTATTTCCTTACCATTCCATGACTCATAATGTTTTGTCCGTAAACTTCAACGATCTCACAATGAATATCGATTGGTTTTACTTTTTTAGCACTAAGAAATTGTATAACAGCCCGTACTTCACAATCAGCGTGACTCACTATTGTTGGAGGTATCTTAAACACTGGAGTAAACAAGTATACAATGAAGAATCAGACTGTAATGGCGTCAGTGCCTAGACAAGAGATGTAGGTAACCAGCGCTCATGCGCGGAACGCCGACCGTAGCGCTGCGGCGGCGGAACCGCAAAACGGTACTTACTTAAAAAACATGCCTCGTATTTTCCACATTCTTCGATAACACAATATTTCAAAGCTAGCATGTGTTTTTGTTAGCCGCCTCCGGAATTGTGTAGGCTTTAACTTAATATAAAAGAGAAAAGAATACGTATTATATCAATACTCTAGTTCGAATTTCTATTTCCAATTTTCCATTGCATAATACTGCTTTAAACTTATTGAAAGTACTTTTGGTCATCCCAATTCGTCATTTTATTTCAATGCTGCTGTTCCATTGTTTATGTAGCTCAGATCTCAAGTAATTTTATCTTAATACTTTCTCTAAATCTTTTTCTTTAACGTAAATTGTTCCGTCTTTAATCTTGTTCTTACCGAGAAACATGATTTTTGTTTTTTCTGTGTTCAGAGCCATTCCACCGTTCGCAGTACTACGTAGTGCGATAAATCAAAATTTGCAGCCTTTCTCTGTCGTCCGCCAGGAGTATTGTATCGTATGCCTATCTGAGATTATTCATTAGTGTTACTTTAATTGATATGTTTTCATTGATGTCTTCTAGTTTCTATTTCTTGTGTTTTTCATTTTTTTATGTAATGTATCACCCTCCAGTTGGTGCTCTCTCAGAATCTTTTCTAACTTTTCCATTTTTCTGTGGCGTCAAATTATCCTTGTCTTTCTACGTTCCAAACTTCATTATATATTTGTTCTTTAAGCTATTGGCAGGGATTAGCTTCTTTTGGCCTTCTTATAGGTGTTTTGGAGATGTTTTTATTTTTTGTTTGTTTGAGTGTCATGTCTGCTAAAACAAGGTTGTAGTCATTGGCTACTGGGTAAGCTTTATACCAATACTAGGGCGTTACGGAATCTTTGGTTTATAGTGATGTAGACAACCTGGTTTCTTATTATGCTCTCACAATTATATATAGGGGATTTCCAGGTGTATATTTGTGGGCATTTCCAGAATATTCCAATATAAAAGAGATCAAACAACATCATATATACATATTTATACATAATACATATGCAACACACAATACAAATCTAAAACGGTCAGAGTTTGATATTCCCGGGTAAACACCGCCGTCAGTTTTTGTCATCCATTTATCCGTACATGCTGCTTGCTGCATACAAAATGATAGTCAAATGTGTCAACTTTAAAATTACATAACCTAATAAAACATAATTTTTTCAGAATGTTCACAATAATCTTTTTGAGAACGATTTCTGAAGTAACAATCGACACATCAAAGACTAGTTAGTTAAAAATGTGATTTTTATTACAACCTCTCATTATTACAACCCTAAATGTCTCTCATAAGCTTTAAATGTCCTGATTATATCATTTACAATTTTATTTGCATCTTATATAGTGTGTCTTATGTAGTGTGGCCTATTTGGCATACGTAGTAAGGGGAGACCGATATAATATTCTTCAACTTATTATGATGGGTAAAATCGAAGGACGCAGAGGAATTGGTAGAAAGTAGGCCTCTTGGTTGAAGAATATCAGGGAATGGACAGGAATAAGGAAAGCTGAGCAACTCTTTAGAATAGCTCGAGACAAAGACTTTTTCGCCATGTTAATCGCTAACGTCAAGGGGACTTGATAGGCCACGTTAAGAAGAAGTAGTGTGTCAACCAGTTATTGTCTATATTTTGCTTATTAAAGTTCATGGAATATTTCTATCTATCCAATTACCCTTCTTTGGTCCATCTTTGAACATAGGCCTCCCCAATCCCTATCCATTCTTCTCTGTCTGTCGCTACAGTCATCCACCTAGAGCCCACGTACTTCTTGAAATCGTCTTCCCATCGCATTTGGGGCCTTCCTCTGCTTCGTTTATATTCCCACGGTCTCCAACTTATAAGAATTTTGTTCCATCGTTCTTCTTTTTGTCTTATATTGTGTCCGGCAAATCTCCATTTCAATTTTCCAACTTCTTGTCTAACCTCCCTCAGTTTTGTTTTCTCTCTTATCCACTCGTTTCTCATTTTAGCCATTAGTCTTATGTGCAACATTTGTCTTTCCATTGCTCTTTGGGTTTTTATGATTTTGTCTATGAAAAACAGGGAGTACGCATTCATTGTATACTTTGGTCTTAAGATGCTGTGGATATCTTTTGTTTTTAAGAATGTAGCTTAGTTTGCTAAATGTTGCTCATGCCAGTTTTACTCGTTTTTTTATCTCTACTGTTTGGTTTTCTTTGTTAAGTTATATAGTTTGACCCATATATATATATATATATATATATATATATATATATATATATATATATATAATCCTGAACTTGTTATATTTCATCATTTCATCTTGTCCGATTCTCATTGTTATGTCTTCATCTGTATTTGTTATGGTTTTGGTCTTGCTGTAATTCATATTAAGGCCTATCTTTCCAGTTTCTACGTCCAGTTTCTTCATCATTTCAAATAATTCTTCTTTTTTATTGGTTATCAATACGATGTCATCAGCGTACCATAGATGGTTCAAGCGTTGTCTACAAATTTGTATACCTTTTTCTTCCAACTCTAATCTTTTAAAAATATCTTCCAGAGCCTAATTAAAAAGTTTCGATGATATTGTGTCACCCTGTCTCAGGTATATTTACAATACGATATTTATCAAACTTAATTTCTAAAGTAGAATTAACTCGTAAGAGTTCGTAATGTCAATGCAATATTCAGAAACAAAAGTTCTTAAAAACAAAAATAAATCAATACCAAATTTGTACAACCCTATGGAGATATTAAAACCTATTACTAATTGAAATATTTTACAGGTCCGTGGAACAACTAAGTTCCCCAATGGAACCAGAACCAATAACAGTAGGTAGACGAAATAAGCAATCTGTAAGACCTTCTAGTGGGCGTGGAGGAACATGGGGTAGCATATCTAGAGTTTTTGCTCGGTCGCGTCATCGGAATAAATCAAATTCTCTACAAGAAACAAGTACGTTCCTGAACAAATTAATTATCAATTAAAACTATCGTTTAATAGTATTTTGAGTAAGCTATGGATACCAGAATAAAATATATCTTTTGTTTACTGTAGGTGAAACTTATGATCCATATCGTAGTTGGTCTCCTTTAACTGAAGAAGGGTATGCAGAGAAACTAAGACTACTTAGAGAAGCCAACAGCATACCTATGGAAAGATGGAGAGCATCAACAGTGTTAGCGTGGTTGGAAATTGCATTAGGAATGTCGCAGTATGGAGTACGTTGCGCAGAAAATATAAAAAGTGGGAAGGTATTATGACTGTATTTTATGTGCATGAATACTTACTACAATTTAATGAATAAGTACCAACCAACACTAAAGTAAACTAAAGTTGAATCCTAAATTAAATAAAAACTTTAAATTATAGAAAACTGACTTACAGCTAATTTCTATTGTAATGTTACAGCTATTTTAAAGATTATACAATTATTATGATGAGAACTAGGCATAAAATAAAACATAAAGACAAAATTGTGTTTGAAGATCGACAATGTGATCAACAGAGACTAATCAATAAATATGCAAATTTCTGTTGGTTTGCTCTTAAAAAAGTATAGGAAATTTATGTTTTACACCCCTTTTCTTCTAATTATCTGTCAGCTGTTGTAATAGTTTATTAAAATTCATATTCAGTTAGTTCTATAAGTTTATTTACTTCTTTTTCTTTAGGTGCCATCTCCGCTACGAAGGTTGGCAATCATCATAGCTATTAAAAAGCTCATAGAACATCATAGCTAATGTTCGAGATACTGTAGCTTTCTTGCTTTAATTGTAAGTTCAACTTCGTTCTATTTACCTATTATTCTCGGTACTTCATTGTTTCCTACCCAGGAAACCCTCATAATTCTTCTATAGGTCCACATTTCAAAGGCGTTAAGTCGTCTCATTGTGTCTAGATTTAACGCCAATGATTCTACTCCATAGTATAGTACACTGCATATGTAACATTTTGTTGGGCGTAGTTTAAGAGCTAATGGTAAATCTTTGCCACATAGGACCTTTTTCATTTTCATAAAATTAGAACGTGATTTTTCGATTCTGACTTTGATTTCTGCAGTGTAGTCATTATTTTCTGTTATAAGTGTTTCTAGGAAAGTATACTTTTTTTAATATTTCCATATTCTGGCCCTCTACTATTAAGATTTCGTTAGTATTATGGTTGTTGTTACAAATTTTTATAACCTTCGTCTTTTTGATATTGAGAGTCCGTAGAGAGAGTTTATTTACTGGGAACGTGTAATATCTTTCTTTTTATCATTCGCCAGTTATTTATTCGTTATAAAGTTTTTAAACGTCTTTCAATTTAAGGTTTAAGAAATTATCTGGGGTACGATCTAATAATTTCAGTCAAAAGTGGTGATTTTGTCCAGCTGTTGCATTCCGTACATGTATTGACCTCTATATTTATTAAGAGCACAACAAAAATGCCCTGGCTGTAAACGTTTGATTTTTTTACGTCTTTATGGAGGGATAGTCTGAAATAAAAAAGATGTCTGGAAAGAAAAAGATGTCAAAAGACATCTCAGTCTAGATCGCGGCCTAACTGATCTTAGTACAGGATTCAGTAAGAGGTACTTTAAGACGCCCTCTCGTCTTCGAGTACACGCCAAACGTATATCTGCTAAATCTGCCCTTTCTCTGTCATCCAGCTATACGACCGGCATCACTTCCTAAGTACTAAATTTATTTATCCACAGACTGTCAGCAAGGACGCTTCCTGTCCTTTTTCCCTGTGTCCCCTTTTTTGATTCCTTAATCTTGGAACCTCGTTCTAGATAATGCATAAAAGACCCTCATCGCTCCTAGTACGGCATTACTCTCAGTCGGGCATTTTCTCCTTCCCGAAAGTTGGACTGACGTTGATATAGTTGTGTACACTAGGCCAACCTGCTTTATTTTCAATTATTATCTCAATAATTTCCTTCATTGTAACAAAGTAACAAAATCAATTGGGACATTGTTGGAGTTGCTGAGGTCAGAAGGAAAGCAGAAAGCCTAACCACGTTAAAATCCGGTCACATTTTCTATCATGTCGAAGAAAACGATGGGAATGGAGGCATTGGGCTCTTTATTAATAAAAAAAACTAGCTGAGAATAGCATATCAGTAAAAGCAGTTTCCACAAGAGTTATACTTGCAAAATTACAACTAAACACCTGTTGCTCCATAAAGATCATTCAAGTCTATGCACCAACATCATGTCACGCTGACGAAGAAATAGAACAGTTCTATGATGACTTGTGCACAGCTGTTTCAGAAGACCAAGAACATTTTACGGTAATATGTGGCGACTTTAATGTCAAAATAGGAATAAGCACTGATCTAGCTAAAAATGACCTCGGAAATTTTGGCACACCAGGTAGAAACGAAAGGGGCGAAATACTCTTAAATTTCCTATTAGAAAACAATCTGTATTTAATGAATAGCTTCTTCTATAAGAAGATTCATAAAAGATGGACTTGGAAAAGCCCCGATGGTAAGACAAAAAATGAGATCGACTTCATCATCACTGACAAAAAACATATAGTCAAAGATGTTACAGTCTTAAATCAATTTTCGGCTGCAAGCGATCATAGAATGGTTCGAGCAACTGTAGAAATCAATATTAAGCAAGAAAGACTGAAGATGATAAAAAGTAAAAAATTCAAACCTTGGATGCGCCCAACGAATGAACTTGACTTTGAAAAATATATCACCAGTAACTTACTCAGAAATACAACAAGAGAAGACGTAAATAACCTAAACGAAAAAATAGTAGATATATTAACACAAGCTCAGGAAAAATTTGGCTCCAAACATGGAAAAGAACAAACAATTAGTAAAGAAACGAAACAAAAAATGGAAGATCGTAGAATGCTGAGAAGTCAAGGAAATGTTGACTCACAAGATATAAACAGCATCAATAAAGAAATCTCTAAAGCCATCAGACGGGATATTAGAAAATACAACAACGAAAAAATTATAAAAACTATAGAAGACAACAAAAGCATGAAAGCATTGAGGAGAAAAATGGAAAATGGCAAAAAAGAAATCTTCTAACTGAAAGACAAAAATGGAGATATTATCTCAGATAGACCAAGCATATTACATATACTTAGTGGACAGTTTCTATGAAACATTATATAAAAGTCAAGTTATTTCAGAGCTCATCGAACAACCAATACAAAAGGTACATAATGTAGAATCGGAGGATATACCAGATATATCACGAGAGAAAATTCAACATGCCCTCAAAAATGGAAAAATAATAGAGCTCCGGGGGAAGATGGTGTAGTCATTGAGATAATTAAACTAGGAGGTCCACTTTTGATGTCCCGAATCCAAACACTTTTTAATCTATGTCTGCATAGTCAAAACATTCCAGGTAAATGGAAGAATTTGGTTACAATCCTCCTCCACAAAAAAGGGGATAAATCAGATCTCGAAAACTATAGGCAAATTAGTTTGCTTAACCACCTATATAAGCTCTTTACTCAAATACTGACAAACAGATTAGAAACAAAACTCCATTTCTATCAATCAGAAGAACAGGCAGGATTTCAAACGGGACACGGAACAAACGACCATCTGCAATGCCTTAAAACTCCAGTTGAAAAGACTATCGAATATAACAGAACCCCTGCTCTTATCTTTGTCGACTTCTACAAAGCATTTGACTCAGTCGAAACAGTTGCTATCTTAAAAACACTATCAGAATGCAGAATAGATCACAGGTATGCAAATAATATTCGAAATATATACGAAAATGCGACAACTACCGTTAACCTCCATTGCAAGACTGAGAAGATAAAAATTGGCAGAGGGGTGCGGCAGGGAAATACCTTGTCGCCAAAAATATTTATAACAGTTACGGAGTACGCATTTAAATGGTTAGAGTGGGAATCAAAGGGTATTAGCATCGATGGAAAGATATTCAATCATCTCAGATATGCCGATGATATTGTTCTCATAACAGACAACTTAGGAGAAGCCAGAGTTATGCTACAACAACTGCAGCAAGTAACCCAGAAAGTCGGTTTAAAAATAAACTATGAAAAATTAAAAATTATGACCCATCTCGTCCCCAATGAGCTAATAGAAATCGAAAAGTCGCCCATAGAACTTGTGGAAAAATATGTGTATTTGGGTCACGAAATAAGGTTAACGCGAGATAACCAAACACGCGAGCTACTCAGAAGAATAAGTCTGGGTTGGGCTGCATTCGGAAAAATGAGAGACGTATTTAAAACAAATATACCGATCCATTTAAAAAGAAAAGCTTTTAACCAGTGCGTTCTACCAGTCCTCACATACGGAGTAGAAACCTTAACTCTCACAAAAACATCAGCCGAAAAATTGAGAATGACACAACGAAAGATGAAGAGATCAATGCTTAGAATAAGCTTAAGAAATAGAATAAGAAACGAGGAAGTTCGTAGACGAACCGGAGTGGAAGACATTATCGAACATATTACAAGGCAAAAATGGAGATGGGCAGGACATTTTGCAAGAATGAAAGACGACAGTTAGACAAAAAAATTGCTTGAGTAAAGACCACGGGCTGACAAGCAAAGCCGAGGAAGACCCCCCAACGCGATGTACCGGCGACCTCAAAAGAATCGTGACCAATTGGATAGCAGAGGCGCAGAACAGACGCAGATGGAAAAGTCTAGAGGAGGCCTATGTTCAACAATGGACAACTCAGGGCTGATTGATGATGATGATGATGAACACAGTTTAGACCTGTCTCTCTTTTTAATCTGTTCCTTTATACTATCTATCTCTTGCACTGTAACATCGTATGTGTCACAGTGTATCCACAGTATAGGCATTTATCTGTGTCAGCTTTTCCGAACCTAGAGAAGTAAGCCCTAAAACATTCGTGTCCTCTGAGCACTCTAGTCGCCTCTAACCACAGTCCACCCAATCTGTGTTTTGCCATTCTTCTTGCCATATTTCAATTGACCTTTTCCTTTCCAGGCTTCTCTCGACCATATAACATCTAGTTCTCTTCTTACATATAGTTTTTTTCTTTTTACTGCCAATACATGCAGCAGCACACCTTCAGTAACGATTCACAATGCTGCCGCAGATACAATACTGTAGACGCATACCATTCGCAACAGAATTTGTCTGTCCATTCCTGTCATGAGCTTGCTGTAGGCCAATATCTCCACCGCCCTAGGCTAGACTGGTGCCGTATAGAGGACTACACGACTACACATCGATCACCAAGTAAGACCCTCCTCCCTTTAAATTAGGTTCCACGAATGTTGAGTATCGACCTTCTCAACTCAGCCGCATTATTCGCATCTTGCTTCTTCCAATATTCCATTCTGGTACAACGTCAGTATCAGATACTTTTTGTGTTTTTTAAGTGTTAGACACGTCCCATCCACATTGTAGTTTCACACTTTGCCTATTTCGTTTTCCCGTTACAATGATGGCTTTTGTTTTCTCTGTCGCGAACTTCGGTCCATGCCATCTATTTTTTTACGACGCCCCTCGAGGGTTATACTCTATCTGTATTTACAGTTTATAACCCTGTTGTATGTTCTTCACCATAATCCTTCTTTCCGTCAGGTACTCCACCACCACATTCATCAAATAACCAGAAATTTATCTCTTCTGCATTGCCTTCATTACCTCGTACCACTGCAGCCTAGGATGCATTCCTAACATCAAACAACATCATCTCCTCTAGTGCGCAGTGCATCGAGTTCACTAACGATTGTATCAATCGTGCTTTTCCCTTTGCAAAAACCAAATTGTCTTGGACGTAAACTACCTGATCATGTCATCTATGCGTAGTCGCAGCATCCTTTTAGACAGGTGTCCTCCAAAACTCAGGAAAGGTTTGTACTTTTAGCAGTGGGTTGATGTGTTTCAGAAGCCAGATGCCATAGCAATAACGCAAAATCAGCTGTAACGTCTTTACGGATTTCTGACCAACTAACCTTCAAATACCTTTTAGCACCTTTTTAAAAAAAAATTTACGTAAAATCAGTGAGATTTCACATTTTTTTTTTTACAATAGACTGGTCTACCCCAGTCAAGAAAAAAAATTAAAACATCCAAAATCAAAAGTGTTCTGACTTTTTTCTATTATATTCCTTGAACACCGATATTTGAAGATTCTAAAATGTATATGAGGGTTAAATGATGGCAAATGATGACCTGGTTTTTTGCATATTAACATGAAATATAACTAATTATGGCAGTTTATGAATTATTTAAGTGTGCTGAATTTCAAACCGGTCAATTAAATAGTTTATAAGTTATTCAATTTGTTTATCCCGAAGAGTCTAAAAAATAAAAGATTTTATTGAATTTGTTATTAAAAAACAGTTTGAAAAGGGGTTGATTTTTTAGTTTACAAACATCTATAATAAATTTGACGCATTTTATGCTACACGCTTGTTATTAGGCTTAATGAAAAGTTTTTAAAGAAAAAACACTTTAAAACAAACAGAATTTTCAATGACAAATAGGAAATAAGATAACATTTTTTTCTTAAAACCATATTTCTGGTGTTCATTAAGTATAATAGTTAAAACTTGGACAGATTTTAAATGAAGATCTAAATTTAGACTAATTGGAAACAAAATGCGAAGGCATGGGAGAACCGGTACGGAACGAATACCTATATACGTTAAGCTTTGCCGACGATCAAGTAGTGATTGCACAATACCAACAAGACCTCAGCTAAATGATAAAGAAATTACAAGAAGAATATACCAAGGCTGGCCTAGATATTAACATCGCGAAAACAGAGTACCTATCTACAAGTGAAAAAGATATAAAAGATCTACAGATCCACAGATTTATAAAACGTTAGTGCGAAGTATTATGACATATGGAGCTAGACATATGGAGTACTTTTTATAGTCTATAACTTTTATTTATAGCAAACGTTTTAGAGACAAAAAATCTGTTTTTCACGTTTTAAGATTATTAAAAACAAAAAACAACATCAGCTGTACGTCTTCACGGATTTTTCATCACCTAGCCCTCATAATATATCCTTCAGAATCTTTAAATATTTGTATAAGATTCAATAAAATTCATACGTAATAGCTGGAAGGATAGCACACAATTTTAAGGAATGCTATAAAAAAGATAAAAGGATATAAAGGTTGGAGAAGGGAAATAGAAAAAAAATACGTCCCTTGGAAGGAGAGATACATAAGTAGCACAAGATGGATACAAAATGAAAGATGTTTTACTATTTATAGTAATAATATTGTATAAGTAGTTATATATATAGGAAAAATAGATGGCAGAAGAAGCATCGGAAGAAGACGAATTTCATGGCTAAAGAACCTGAGAGAATGGTTTGGATGCAGCTCAAAACAACTATTTAGAGCTACTGCCTCAAAAATTAAGATAGCTATGATGATTGCCAACCTCCGTAGCGGAGATGGCACCTGAAGAAGAAGATATTATTATTATCTCGGCGTTACATACATATTTAATGTATAAAAATGTTAAAATTTTCGTCTATAGGTATGGATCCCTTTTATTAATGTTGAATATTGGTAATTATCTCATTAAATTGTAATAACTTATTTATTAATTTATACTATGCAATGTCCTTAGAAAAATTAGTGTACTAAATTTAATTTAAAAAAATATTAACTACTTAATAATATTTTTGGCAGTATTTTAGATTCGCTTTTATTTGAAGTATAAACAGTAGACAATTTTAAATATAAAATAGAAGCACTTAACAATTAGATATCACATATTACATAAAAGGGTTTTGTTACATATAAAATAATATTTTACTTTACTAGTCATACTTGTTATCATCGATTACACAGTTAAGAAAATAATTTTAGACGATGGTTTACTTATGAGTTTTAATATAAATTAAAGTTACGACAGCTAATGAATAATTACCCTTTTACATTGCAGTTTTGCTCGTTTTTCCGATTTTAATAATGAACATTTATGGTTTCCAGGACAAATTTCGTGAAGGTCGTACAAATTGAGCTACTGTTTCAGCAAACATTGATGATGAACTAAATTCAAACTGCAATTTCACGATGTATTTTAGAGTAATACGCTATGATGTTTCTGTCAGAAATGTTCAGAAAATTAATAAAAACGAAGTGTATTAATCTTTACAGTAGCTTGAACGTCACTTTTCAATAAAAGTTATATATATATATATATATATATATATTATATATATATATATATATATATATATATATATATATATATATATATATGTTCCAATACATTCGTCATTTAGTCCCAGGGCAGGGATGCTTTAGTGTCATCAAACCCATCTAAGTGGTATACATCCTAGTATTTAGTTCACGATGGAGGTGGAAACTGATTGATCCCTACTATTTCTCGACGGTATCCTAAAGAAAAATTAATCCCAAGGTTTTCATTACTTTTCATTGCTGATTTTCCTAACTTGCATGCCAACTCTTATCATCTACCTTCTCAAATTAATTCAGTCATAAATACCCTTATCTTTAGATCAACAAGTCTTTGCAATGATGTATATAGAACCATTCAGCTCTTAAGTAAGCCCTCGTCTAAAACGGTAACCGCGATCACATAAATAGCATCATCTACAGATATCAATATACTAGTTAATCTTAACTCAAAGACAGACCTTTATCATACGAAATATTTTGCTTTCTTACATTTAAGGCGTTCCTAGCAAAATCAACCAAAATTATTAAATCATGAGGAAAAAAGATAATATTTACTCCCCAACAAAATCTTCCATCTTTTGTCTGATCAATCACAGACAACATTTCAAATTAACAACAAGGAGTTTATGAGATTCTTTGTTTAGACTGCTCTGGATCTTCATTAATCAGCCAATCGCGTCTATTGCTGGACATAGGCCTCCCTCAGTTCTTTCCAGTGTTCTCTACACTGGGCCGCTTGTAGCCAGTTTCCCGCTACATGTTTTATATCATCGCTCCATATAGTCGGTGGTCGTCCTTGGCTTCTTTTATAGTTTCTGGGCCTCCATTCCATAATACGTCTTGTTCACCGTCCATCTTGTGTTCTGGCTAAGTGCCCTGCCCAGATCCACTTAAGCGTCGTGGTTCTTTCGATGACGTCTTGAACTCTTGATCTTTGCCTGATTTGTTGGTTTGTTATATGGTCTCAAAGGCTCACGTTCGGCATTGCACGTTCCATGGCTCGTTGTGTAACTCTGAGTTTATTCGCAGATTTTTCGCTGAATTTTTCTGTGTCTTCGTGTAGTCGCATACTTGATGTAACGTTCTGGTACATGTTTTTAATTAGTGTCGTGTACCTGTAATCTATTCTGCTTTAATTTAGGGCTTCTACTGTTCTAGGGCCAGTACTGTTTCAAATTCTACAGAATCAAAAGCCTTCTCGTAATTGACAAATGCAAGAGCCAGTGGTCTGTTGTACTCGATGCACTTTTCAATTAAGATCTTAATGGTATGCAAATGGTCATTTGTGTCATATCATGTCCTTAAGCCTGCCTGTTCTTTGGGCTGATAGAAATCAAGTTTAGGTATTAGTCTCTTTATTAAGATTTTTATAAAGAGTTTGTACATATGTGTCAAGAGACTGATGGGTATATAATTTTTTAATTTTGTAATATCGCCTTTTTTGTGTAAAAAGACTTACTGCATTGTTCCAGTCTTTTGGAATTGTACGCACATGTAACCATTTATTACACAGTTAGCTTACTGATTTTAATAAAATTTCTCCTCCTGCTTTTATTGCCTCGATAACGAGTCCATCATCACCAGGCGATCGATGGTTCTTCATTTCCTTTAAAGCTGCTGTTACTTCTGACACAGTAATGGGTAAAAGTATTTTCGATTCCTGATTTATGAGAGTCTTTACTCGTGTCGGGAAATTGTCTTGTGGTCTTTGGCTGGTATAGAGGTCTTTATAAAATTCTCTGGTTATTTTCAGAATGTTTTGTTTATCTGTTGTTGCCTTTCCGTCTTTATCTCTCAGCTTGTATATTTCTTTTTTACTTTGTGTTAGTTTTCTTTTCATTATCTTTAAACCTTTGTTATCTTCTAGTGTTTGAGTAATTACATTAGTATTATGTCTTCTTACATCTTTTCTAATTTCCGCTGAAATTCTTTTGTTTAGTTTTTTATATTCTTCTTTGTTTCCCTTTTTGTTTTCGCTTAGGTTTCGTCGTATTTCCATGAGAGCTTTTGTATTTTTGCTAATCCTTTCACTTTTGGTGTCATTTTTTTGCAAAATTTGAGTTGTGCGTTTCTAGCCGAGTCTGTTATTAATTTATTGTGATCGTCGATACTTAGAGGTTTGAGATTATTACTCTGTAAGGTTTCAGCTATATTTTTTATGTATGCTTCTGGATGATTTGGTGAATTCCAAACTATGCGTTTGCAACTGTTTATCATCTTTGCTCTTTCTTTACTGATAGTTTATTGAATACACTGGCATCTTGAAAAATTTGCTTTTGGTCTGTTATTATATAATCATATTCACTCTTAGTTCTTCCGTCTGGACTAGCCCACGTCCATTTTTTATTCTTTTTCTTCTTAAAAAAGGTGTTCATTACATACAGTTTGTGTTGCAATAGAAAGTTGGTGCATTTCGCCTCTTTCGTTTCTTACTCCGATTCCAAAAACTCCGATTGACACTTCTTGTTCGTCCCTTTTCATTCCGAGTTTCCCGTTAAAATCTCCCATTATCAGATTGTAATAAGCCGGTTCCTGCTTTTTTGATCTTTCGATTTCCTCATAGAAGGCTTTGACCATTTCATCTTCGTAATAGCTGGTGGGGGCGTATGCCTGGATTGTTTTTAGATTGTATCTCTTATTTAGTTTTAGATTTATATACATAACTCTTGGGGAAATGCAGTCAATGCTCTGTATATTTTTCTGTTATTTTTTGTGTACTAATAAACCTATTTCTCCAGTTGTCGATTCTGTTTCCCCTTTATAGTGGAATATGTTTCCTGATTTTAGTTTGACCTAATCTTCACCTCTTCTTTTGACTTCGCTACTTCGTATAATATTCCATTTCACATGTTTGAGTTCTTCCTTCAGTTCTATCATTTTTTTATCCTTACATAAGGTTCTTACATTATACGTAATTATGTGCAACGTTCGTCGTTCTTGGTAGCCTCTTAGATCCCGGGGATTCTTCGCACCCTCTACCCGCTGTTCGTGAGTCCTACCGCTGCCTTGGTCGGGAACTAGCGAGCTGCCGGGGACTGAGGGCCGTTTTCTTGAATGTCTGTTCATGCTGAGGGGGTTTTGGCATTTAAACACCATGCTTACCAGGCGGGTTGGAGAGTTGGTTTGGGAAATTGGTAGGATAGTAGGTATTGGGTAGGAATGGGGTTAGGACATGATTTCTCTCCACAGGAGTTGAGAGAGAATCAAGGCTCGCGTAGGGCAGGCTCGCATCCCTGAAGTAAGTCTATCCTCCACTGGGATTGTAGAAGAGTACCTACTCGCTACCACCTGGATCTTATATAGAATAGAATAGAATTTACGAACATTCCATTTCTGTTTGCAATTCCGATTTAATTTCAGCTCTAGGTCAACATCATCTTCATAATTAGAACATTTCTTCATACAGGTCACAAAATTAATTTTAAAAACTTCAGACCCATAGCTTCCATTTGCTTTTACAAACAAAGAATTATCCCATAAAGATTTTTAGAAGCCATAAAGATTTTTAAAAAACCAAATTTTCTCAATAATAGATATGACGGCACACGGTCAGAAATGTTCCCGCAAACTCCCCTGCGTAAAACATGTCACTACCGATAGTTTAAATAAACCGTCCTCTGTTCCCAGTAGCAAAAGCAGTGTATATATATATATATATATATATATATATATATATATATATATATATATATATATGTTGTTTTCCAATAATTATTTATTCGCCCCCCAGAAAACAAAAACAGCAACTCATTCTCATTCAAGCCAACTATGACTTTTCGTCTGGTAGTGCATATCTGTTGCGACTGTTGGCTACCAACAAGGCTATTTTAACTTTATTGACTCCTGTTCTAAAAATTTGTTTTATAATTATTATTATTTCTGGGTCCGTTCTCATTCTTTTTAAGACCTCATTATAAGTAACTCTGTCCATCAAGGCGATTCTCAGTATGCGGCAGTAGCACAAATTTCAAATACTTTAAGGCGCTTCTTGGATACCTCAAACAAGGTCTACGATTCCACTTTATACAAAAGAGCAGAGAAAATAGAACATCTCAGAAGGCGGACCTTAATTAAGAGTTGTAGATCGTGACTACTAAAAAAGTCTTGTTCATTTTGATAAATGTGTGATGTGTGATGTACTTTTATGTGATTTCAGCACAAATAGCAGGAATTGATGATCGATTCTAGTGGTTTTTGGTTGACTAACAGTAGTGTTTCAGGTATAATTTTGTTTTTACTGATGAACAAAGTCTTTTTAATAATAAAATCTAAATCAAATCTTTTACTTTTCTCTTTTTTGTGTAATAAGTGTGTGCAATCTGTGAAGATGAATGTATCATCTACGTAACGTATGTTGTTCAGTCGTTGGCCGTTTTACAGCATTTCTTCCTATACATCTACTTTAGTAGGTTTATTCTGTGTTCTGAATATATGTTATATAGTATTGAAGAGATATTTAAATATCTAGGCATCAGATTATCTAACGACGGAAAAATCGAAACTTAAGTGCAAGATCAAGTGAATAGAGCAAACAGAGCCGCAGGCTACCTAAATGAAACAATATGGAGAAATGAAAATATCGGGAAAGAAACGAAAGGCAGAATTTACAAAACAGTCATCAGACCAATAATGACATACGTAGCAGAAACAAGAAACTCTGACACAGAGAGGACAAAAAGGATGTTACAAACAGCGGAGACGAAAACACTTTAAAAAAATTGATGGTAAGACACCATGGGACAGAGCTAGAAGTACAGATATACGACATAGATGCAAGGTGGATAACACCAAAACTAGGTAAGAAATAGAAGAGTAGAATGGAAAGATCATATAAGCCGAATGACAACAAATATACTAGTAAAGACGGCAAGAGACGGTTCCCCAATAGAAAGACGATCAGTAGGAAGACCACGAAAACGATGGAATGACAACTTACTGAAGGCACATTGAAAAAAAGACAAATTCATGTCTATATAAAAGGAAGAAAAAAGAAAGAAGAAGAAGTAGCAGAAGAAGAAGAGTACGCATCCTCGCTATACTCCTGTCTTTATTTCTTTTTTTTCTGTTAATGGATCTCCCACCCTGATTGTTAAAAAATTTTTATCTTGTATATTGTTCAATATTCGTAGGTCTTTATTATCATACTTAAGGACTTAATTACTCATCGTGCTTAATTTATATAATGCTCTAAATGTTTGAAAGAGAACTTGGGCTGCGAACACAGCTGCATTACATCTCTGAACCCTAACATTGTATTTTTCATGTATGATTTGCATTTTTTTGTTGCCTAATCTCATATTAAATAATATTTAGACTAAATATTTTACAACAAAACAGTTTTAGAAGCTCTTTAATAGTATTGAGTTTTAAACATTTATATCTAATCTTCAAATCTAAGGGATCAAAATTGTCCGAATTCCTTGCCTTAGTTGAAAAAATTGACAGATTTAATGGAAGTATATGTGTTTCTAAAATTAGTCAGTTATTAGTGTATAAAGTATACGTGGTCTTTTATGTAAAGTAACCAATGTAAATAAACTAGATAAGTAACTAGTTCTCATTCTGATAAAACTACACGTCTTTAGTGTAAAAAAATATAGATATACCTGATATAAAAATATGTATATTATGTATTTTTTTTATATTTAACAAAACCCAAGCATTAGACTATGTTCCACATAAGCAGGAATTCTTAAGATTAGTTCAGCATTTTCAAAATTTTTGATTGGCATTTGAGGGACATTCCTTCGGAAAAAGACATGATTATATGTAAAAATCTTATAGATTGGTCCTTTACATGGCCAGGTGCTCTTGGAGCTCAGTGATCTGGAACTGGAATGCGGCTTGGGAATTACTCATCCGATGCACAGAAAGAAGATTCGATTGGCTATCGAGGAGCATCGGAATCCAGCACTTGTGAGGTATCCCTGCATCGCGCAACTAGGACACACTTGGGTTTGCAGCGAGTGGTTACCAGATTTAGGACTGTCTCAGGTAAGTTCACTGTTTGATATTTTATATTATTTTAAGTAGGTAATGTAATCAATTCGTAAATGATTAATATATAACATATTCTGCTAATAACTTTTTTTGCAAATTTTTTTATAATAATCTTTTTAAAAACGATTTCCGTAATACAAATCACAACGCCAAATATTAGTTAAAATGTAATTTTAAAATCGGTTGTAGCTTAATCCCAAATAAATATGATTTATTTAAATTGCCACAAGAAAACTTTCAGAACCTTTTTCAAAAAAACTTTTTTCAATGTGTTTACTTATCCTAAGTATTTTAAGATTTTGGTAAGGATGTGTTTACTTACAGTAAGAATATTATAGTTAATATTTTTAACAATAAAACGAAATAAACCTACCTAATGAGTGGTGACATATCGATTTGCAACAAAAGATTCTAGATTTTGATAAAAATTTATCCAAAATAAGCTAGAATAATCAGTTATGTCTTAAACGTTCCATCGTCAAGTTGTCACCGCAGGGGACGTGATAATTTGGTCTATCGTCAATCATCTGCCTCTGGGTGCTCTGTAGAGGGCTTCGAGAACGTCTACGAAGGCACCTCTACCCAAGTCTATTTTCTGGTATAGACTTGTGGAAACTTCTCTCGTTGACTTGCCTTGATAAAGGCAAGTTATTTCTTACATGACCAAATAAAGGTCGAAATAAAACACAAAAGTACAGTGGAATAACTCAGCCACAGAGTAAAGGTAAGGCTAAAAGAAAAGCAGAGCCCCGAGAGCACTAAGCTCTCGGAGAGCCCGTGAAGGACTAACTTGATTGACCTGAAAATCGCCTATTTTTATACTTTCCGCAGTAGCGATTAGGGATTTCCAGGTCAGGGAGGGGCCAACGGGAAAAATAAGGGGCGGGGCGATGCGTCTCTAACGTGAACTAGTCGCGTCCGAGAACATCCCCCTTCCTCTGGAGACTCTGTGGCTGGGAAAGAATTTATTGAAAATCAAAAAGTATACAGAGATAAGAATAATGTATGAAATATAGAAATACATGAAAATGTAAATAAAATTAAAAAAATTGTCTTTGAGCAAACTCACTACACAGCAGTAATAGGGAGGTCGGTGGTGTTGACGGCATCTCCGGCTCCTGCAGGTCCATCCTCGATCGGTGTGCTAACTCCTTCGACGGGTTCGTCTTTTTCTTGGTCGTCCGGATCCCATCTGCCATATCCAACGGGGTTTCGCAGAGTACCAGGGTGGCCTTTTCGGTAGGGGGGCGATGACTGGGTCTGCTCCGGGACTTCCGTTGGCATCTGGGGCTTCTGACTTCGAAGAAGGCTGGCTCGTCAAAGTCGCCTGCACGTCGAAGGCATCCGGTCCGCAGAAGGCCTCGATGTCGGAGTGTCAGATAGTATTCTAACACTCCGTGGTTTTCCCCGTTCTTCTCTTGACTTCAACCCATGTTGAAGTCAATGGTTGTAGCCTTCTGCTGCGAGTCGAGCTGGGTCGTGGGAGTGGAATAATCCACGTTGTCGGGCGCCATGTCACCGCAGGGGACGTGATAATTTGGTCTATCGTCAATCATCTGCCTCTGGGTGCTCTGTAGAGGGCTTCGAGAACGTCTACGAAGGCACCTCTACCCAAGTCTATTTTCTGGTATAGACTTGTGGAAACTTCTCTCGTTGACTTGCCTTGATAAAGGCAAGTTATTTCTTACATGACCAAATAAAGGTCGAAATAAAACACAAAAGTACAGTGGAATAACTCAGCCACAGAGTAAAGGTAAGGCTAAAAGAAAAGCAGAGCCCCGAGAGCACTAAGCTCTCGGAGAGCCCGTGAAGGACTAACTTGATTGACCTGAAAATCGCCTATTTTTATACTTTCCGCAGTAGCGATTAGGGATTTCCAGGTCAGGGAGGGGCCAACGGGAAAAATAAGGGGCGGGGCGATGCGTCTCGAACGTGAACTAGTCGCGTCCGAGAACAAAGTCTTGTAAGATAGATTAAAACAAATAATCTCCTTTTATATCATTTGCCTAAGGTCCAATGGCTACATGTAGAGGATGAAATAGTTTAATTGACTTTTAATGGATACTAAAAATAAATAATATTTTTTTTAAACGTCACAAGCGTCACAACAGAGTTGTTATCAACAGGTAACCATATACAATGTACAACTGTAACCATATACAATGTAAAACAACTGTAAATTTATAAGATTTAAAGGGTTTTGACCCATATATTTTGGTGGCTCCTAGCATGTATACCTCGTTTACACTGATGATGGATTTAACAATCCGAAAACGTTTTGTAATGTAATTGTGATAGCCCATTTGGGCATTTTATTATATACGTTTTATACAGGATTTGAAATAAAATGTTTTGTAAATGTAAAAAATTTTTCAGTTTTTTACCTACCGTAGAGACGGGGTTACCTTTTTCTGAAACACCCTGTATGTACTCCAATATGCAACATCTAGGTTACATGGACTTCCTAAAATGCATGAACATAATTGTCCTATAAGACCTGTTGTAAGTTTTTGTAACACTCCACTTTCTCTATTATCAGAGGTTATTGACAACCCAATTCAGTCATCACTTTTTTTAAACCCAAGTTTTGCCTTAGAAATTCTTTAGATGTAGTAGAACGTTTTAATAACATCAAAATAAAAAAGAGCTTTTATTTAGTTTCATTTAATGTTTCCAATTTGTTCACTTCTGTATCAAGGGGTGAAACTTTACCTTTACCTTTTGCACACAACCTTTTAAACAATTGCAACATAGTAAAAGACAAAGATGCCATCTTAACTTATGCTTAAATAAATTAAATAAATTAAACTTATGCTTAAGTAAATTTACTGTTTGTATTTTGAGAACGATTTCCGAAGTGGAAATTGAAACGTCAATAAACGTATTTTTATCTTTAATTGTGGCTTATTCCCAGTTAAATAGTAATTAATTTAAAATGTCACAAGAAAATAGTTTCAGAACAATATTATGCTTAAGATGCTTAAATTTTGTCTTAATCAGGACTCCTTTTGATTTTATTAAAAAAATATATGAACAACTAACAGGTTTAGCAATAAGTTGTCCATGGTCACCTCTTTTAACTAATATTACAGCTTTGTTAACAACAGTAAAATTGTTAACAACAGTAACAAAATAGTTTTTTAGTCTAGATATGTTGATGATTTCATAGCTCTTATATGGGGAACCCAAGATGATACCTTATAGATTCTGGATCTTAATAAACTACATTCTAACATTTATGTTACACTGGTCGAGAATCTGACAATAAGTTGAAGTTCTTAGATATGACTTTGTCTCGTAAAACAGATTCTCTAGAGTACAATATTTCCAGGAAACCTACTCAAACAGATCATGTTATACATGAAACATCTATTCATCCAACCTAACCCAAAATGGCTGCTTTTTACAGTTTATAGGCTTTTCAAATTTCTACTTACAAATAAGAACTTTAATTTAGAACTTGGTACTATTAAGCAAATTGCTTTCAAGAATGATTAGTATCCTAAAAATATCTATAAGCGTCTTAATAGAAAAAAAACTTACAGAAAAGCTTGCAAGCTTGCTTGCTATTCATCACAAGGCTTACTTCAACCTAATGCCACAAATAACATCAGGTTTTTCTCCTTCACTTATATAAATAACATGTAACTCTGGATAAGAGTTGTATTTATAAATTGAGATGTGATGATTGCAATGCCTTTTGGGAAGAACCATTCGAAAGTTGTCTACTGCCCATAATCACAGAACATTTGAACATACCAAACTCTTCAAGTTTTGGTTACCATTTACTGTCCAGTAAACATAATTTTAATATCAATACTGGTTCATTTATTTTACATGTCATTAGTAGAAAGAAAAACTACTTGGAGTTAAACGTATGAGAAGATTTGAAAGTTACCAAAAAAAGGCAAATAAAAACTCTCTTAATTTTAATTTTTATTAAATTTAAAGCGATGTTTAAACATTTTATTGCAACTACACCTCGTAGTATAGATGGGGACCTTCTTCAAGAGTCACAACCTCCCTCTTGATACAAAAGTAAGAATGCTGCGATGCTACGTCTTCTGTGTTCTTTATATTGTGTTGAATCGTAGACCGATTCAACACAATAAAAAGAATACGGAAAGCATTTTAGATGTGGCTATATCGGAGAATACTTAAGATCCCGTGGACTGACCGAGTCACAAATTAGGAGGTCCTTAGAGGAATGAATAAGAACCGAGAGGTTCTGACCACCATTAAATCTCGAAAGTTACAATTCTTCGGACATATTATGCGAAATGAATCCAGAATATGCTCTCCTTCAAGCCATTCTGCCAGGAAAAATATTTGGAAAGCGAGGTCCAGGAAGAAGAAGAACATCTTGGTTAAAGAACCTCAGAATCTGGTTCAATACAACATCTGTGCAGCTTTTCCGAGCTGTTGCAGATAAGATAAAGATTGCCATGGTGATCGCCAACATTCGTAACGAATAGGCACATCAAGAAGAAGAAGACACTTCGCAGGGAATTAATTACAGGGGACAGTTGGCATTAATTACACTCCCCATACCTCATGTTAATTCAGATATACTATTTCCACAGTTGCATATATTTTAACATCTCCCACTGTTGGTCAGTTGGTCTTGAGTAATGCTTTGATATTTTCAATTTTATAATACACAGTTATACACTGTCTTTTTAACTTTGATTTTTAATTCAAAGTATTTCAATTTTATATTTTAATTTCTTCTTTTCTATAGTATTAGTGGTGCTTGTATACCTTTTTGTTGTAGTCAACCAACCATTATATAACACATTGTTTAGTCTAGTTCTTACATTCAGTCTCTATGTCTACTTCATTTGCAACAAAATTAACACCAAAATTATTACTGGTAGGTTTAAGTGTAAGATCTGAATTATACAGTCTACATAGTATAATAATTAATATATTTTCATATTTCATCAGTTGGCTTTTCCTATATTACTATTTATTATCAACCATGAACTTCGACTTTTTTGAAGTTAACTAATTTTCCCTTACTTGAAGAAATATTTCTTTGGTTATTTCAGGTGCCTCTGAAGATGCTCTGAGAGCGAAAGTACTTGGGCAAGATTTAATAGAAAACTTTGCTCAATATCTACCTTTTATTTGAGTAAAGTTCATTTATTCAATCATTCAACCATATATTATTTCAAATTTATAAATCGATTAAAAATCCAAAGCAGCTATCATACAAAAGTCATCTGTCACTACTGTCGCATGACATTTTGATTTCGTCTAAAAATTAAAATTAAAATTTCTTATATACATAGTAGTTCTCACTATTCTGAGGTAGTGCTGCTTTTTGGGTAAATGAAAGATCCGATATGTATGCCACCTGAAATACGTAAGAAGTTATTAGAGACAGCTTCAAAACTTCTTTTAGGGGAATCTGTTAATGGTAATTTTAATACTAACATAAACGTTAACGTTGATAACACGGTCTCAATTAAAGCACCTTCCACTTCAAGGAATTAATTTTGATAACGTGTCTAATATATATGTTTGTGCAATATAAAGATTACACAAAATATTAATATTTGGTAATGTTTTTACAATTGGCGATAAAATTTTGTAGACACGACATCACGCCCCCACCAGCGATTACTAAGAAAAATTGTTGAAGCCTTCTATGAGAAAATCAAAAGAGCAAGAAAGCAGGAACCGGCTCATTACAACCTTCAAATGGGAGATTTTAACGGGAAACTCGAAAGGAAAAAGTACGAACAAGAAGTGGCAATCGGAGATTTTGGAATCTGAGTAAAAAATGAAAGAGGCGAAATACTTACCAACTTTCTGCTGCAACACAAATTGTATGCAATGAACACTGTTTTTAAGAAGAATAGAAACTTTTAGAAATATATATAATAGTTTAGAAATTTTTAGAACACAGAATAGAAAATGGATGTGAGCTAGTCCAGACGAAAGAACTAAGAGCGAGTATGATTATATAATAACAGACAAAAAGCAAATTACTCAAGATGTCACTGTAGTCAATAAACTATCAGTAGGAAACAACCACAGACCAAAAAGAGCTAGAATAACGATAAACCCACAAAAAAAAAGAGCAAAGATGATAAACAGTTGCAAACGAATAGTTTTATAGGAATTTACCAAATCAGCCAGAAGTATACATAAAAAATATAGCAGAAACGTTACAGAATAATAATCGCAAACCTCTAAGTATCGACGATCACAATAAATTAATAAAAGATTCTGTTAGAAACGCACAACTCAAATTTTGCAAGAAAAATGACAACAAAAGTAAAAAGATTAGCAAAGATACAAAAGCTCTCATGGAAATACGACGAAACCTAAGCAAGAACGAAAAGGAAAACAAAGAAGAATATAGAAATGATCTAAATAAAAGAATTTCAGCGGAAATTAGAAAAGATGTAAGAACATATAATACTAATGTAATTACTCAAACAGTAGAATAGAACAAAGGTTTAAAGATAATGAAAAGAAAACTAATACAAAATAATAAAGAAATATACAAGCTGAGAGATAAAGACGGAAAGACAACAACAGATAAACAAAACTTTCTGAAAATAACCAGAGAGTTTTATAAAGACTTCTATCCCAGCCAAAGACCACATGACAATTTCCCGATACGAGTAAAGACTCTTATAAATCAGGGATCGGAAATACTTTTACCCATTACTGTCTCAGAAGTAAGAGCAGCTTTAAAGGAAATGAAGAACCAACGATCGCCTGGTGATGATGGACTCGTTACCGAGGCAATAAAAGCAGGAGGAGAAATTCTATTAAAATCAGTAAGCGAACTGTTTAATAAATGCTTACATGCGCGTACTATTCCAAAAGACCGAAACAATGCAGTGATAGTCTTGTTACACAAAAAAGATATAAAAAAATTAAAAAATTATAGACCCATCAGCATCTTGACACATATGTACAAACTCTTTATGTAAATCTTAACAAAGAGACTAATACCTAAACTTGATTTCTATCAGCCCAAAGAACAGGCAGGCTTAAGGACATGATATGGCACAAATGACCATTTGCATACCATAAAGATCTTAATAGAAAAGTGCATCGAGTACAACAGACCACTGGCTCTTGCATTTGTCGATTACGAGAAGGCTTTTGATTCTGCAGAGTTTGAAACAGTACTGGAAGCCCTAAATTAAACCAGAATAGATTATAGGTGCACGACACTAATTAAAAACATGTACTAGAACGTTACATCAAGTATATGACTACACGAAGACACAGAAAAAAATCAGCTTAGGTCGAGGAGTTAGAGAAGGAGACAATATTTCATCAAAATTTTTCACGCCAGCTCTAGAGTCAATATTTAAGAACACTCAATAGCAAGATATGCACATCAATATAGATGGAGAAAAATTAAATCATCTAAGGTTTGCAAATAATGTTGTATTTATCTCAGATAACTTACAGGATACAGTTTCTATGATACATTCGCTTTAAAGCCTGTCTGAAAGAGCAGGATTAACGATAAACTTTGAGAAAACTAAACTTATGACAAATCTTGTAATGAGTGGAAATATAACTATTGACAATAATACCATACAACAAACAGACACAAATATCTGGAACACGAGATCAAAATAAGCAGAGACAATCAATAACATGAAATACAGAGGCGAATAGGCCTGACATGGGCAGCATTTGGCAAATTAAGCCGTATTCTAAAAAGTTCAATTCCTATGTGTCTCAAGCGAAAGGTTTATAACCAATGTGTTTTGCCTGTACAAATTTATGGAGCAGACACTTAAGACTCGGACAAGACTAATACGTGGACATGATGTATTATGGAATGGAGGCGCAGAAACTATAAAAGAAGCCGAGGACTACCACCGCCTAGATCGACCGATATAAAACGTGTAGCGAGACACTGGGTACAAGCGGCCCAGTGTAGAGAACACTGGAAAGAACTGAGGGAGGCCTATGTCCAGCAGTGGACGCAATTGACTGATTGATGATGATGACATCAGTAAGCTCTTTATCGATCTTGTCCATTACTCACACCGATTATCTCGGACTTGTTCGATAAAGTGTTATTTTACCGACTGGATACATAAATAACGATTAATAATACTTGTGTAACTGTGGAGATCAGTTTATCTGCGATAGTATTATTATCCTTGCAAATGTTTGCAAAAAATATCGTTTGCAAAAATCAAACACACTCACAAATTCAATTTACGGTTAATGTTTGATGTGGTACCGTTAACTATCAATTAGGTAGATCATATATTACGAAATGCCAAAGGGTGAAGTTTATTTGTAAAACTGCTACAAAATATTTTATGTTGGTGAAATGCACCTACATAATGGAGTTTTGCCTGGATTCAGGTTAAAAATGAGATATTTTTTAACTTTATTCTTTTAAAACTACACTGCACGCTACAAAAAAGAGGCCACCTAAAATGTTTGCCATTTTTTAATTTGTACGAATCATACCACAATGTGATTGTCATTAGATGTTTGTGTAATGTTGAAGAATATGTTCTAAAGCAGTATGCAATCATTTTTTAAATATCAAAAAATGTCAAAAAATAACTTCTTCCAAAATAATGATTTTATTGAAAAATTAAACAAAAATTAACATTGTACATTTTTTCTGTTTTCTTTATAAAATTAGAATGAAGTCGTGATTCTTAATACTGTGTATTACCACCTCTATTGTGAATTGCACTCTTCATTCGATTTTGCATAAAATTAATCGAATTCGGGATGTCGTTTTGAGGAAAAGCTTTAGTGAGAAGCTGCTCACGCTTTATTGTAGCACTTTAATCGGGCCCAAATCTGGACTTTGAGCCGGCCAATTCATTTTTGGCTCACCGACAGTTTCCAGATATTGTGTTACCATCCTGGCTACGTGTGGCTGCTCATTTGTCTTGCATAAAAATGAAGTTTTCGCCGACAAATCCAGCAAAAGAAATTACACGCTCGTCTAGAATTTCGGTAATGTATCTTCTTCTAGTTCCATGACCGTTATCGATCGTTGGATATCATGTTGGCTTCCATATTCGCTATCGTGACTTTATTGACAGCAGCTCTAAATAACGATGTAGTTGATTTTCCATACCATTGCCTTAGATTTTTCAGCCATGGTGTTCTATGTCTACCAGAACCACGATTACCTTGGATCTTTCCCTGAATGATCAGATGTAAAAGATCATATTTTTCAGTGTGTCTCATAATGTAACCGAAGTATTCCAGCTTGTGTTTCTTTATTATATTGACCAGTTGTGTTGTTTGGCACAGCCTTCTAAGGACCTCCTCATTTCTAGCTCTGTCAACCCAGCTTATTTTTAGTAGTCGTCTGTATACCCACATCTCAAAGGCTGTCAAGCGTTTAAGCATAGCCTCAGTTAGAGTCCACGCTTCCACTCCATACAGCAGGACAGGAAAGATGTAGCAAGATGTCATACGAACTCTAAGGTCAATGCTAAGACCGTGATTGCAAAGTACATTTCTCATTTTTACTAAGGCAGCTCGGGCTTGTTCTATTCGGCTTTTAATTTCTGCGGTTGGATCCCAGCTCTCATTGATATTACTGCCGAGATACACGAGTTTCTCTACTCTGTCCAGTGTGGCATCTCCGACTTTTATACCGTCATCCTGTATATAATTTTGTTTGCTAACTATCATATATTTAGTTTTCTTAACGTTGAGTTTTAATCCATACTGATCACAAGTCTGTTTTATTTTGTTCATTAGATTTTGAAGGTCTTCTCCGCAATTGACAAGGACTAATGTATCGTAGGCATATCTAATATTGTTGACGGTTACTTCATTTACAAAAATACCTTCGGTTGTCTCCATTACGGCTTCCTTAAATATTTCCTCCGAATATAAGTTAAAAAGTAAAGGCGACAATATACAGCCTTGTCTCACTCCTCTTTTTATATTAATTTCATCCGACAGTTCTTGTTCAACCTTTATTCTTGCCACTTGATGCCAGTATAGATTTGTAATTATTTATAGATCTTTATCATCCAATCTAGCTGTTTCTCTGTACTAGCACCTGTATACTAAACAAGATTTCTCTTGTACCCAAGCCACTCCTTAGGTGGTATCAGTGTGCATTTAACGCTGTTCTATCAATAAATACGAGATCAGTACGGCCCTCGAATGAAATGCCTGCCCAAAACATTACTGAACCTCCTCTAAAACCAACACGTACTCATTGAACACAAGCAGAATATTATTCCCCACGTTTTCTGTGTGTTTTGATGCGACCATCTAAGCCATAAAAAGCCATCCTGAACTCATGACTAAACAAAACATTTTTTTAATCTTCTATCGTCCAATGCTCGTGGCCTCCAACAAACTGTAGTCAGCTTTGTCGATGTGCTGCTATTAACAAAGGTCCTGTTGATGGACAATGAGCCCTTAAAACAACTTTCTTTAACCCTCTTCTCACAGTAGAAGTGCTTAACCCTCTATTAGTCGCTAGGAAAAACTGAGCATCAAGAGTCGCTACGGTGTCTGAGACCGACAATTAAAAAAAATGGTTTTTAATATAAAATTCATACAAATATTTTATATTAAAAAAAAACAGATACAAAATTAAAAACACTAGTATAACAATATATTGTAAATATTGTTCTAAAGCTATTTTCTTGTAGAATTTTAAAGTAATTACTGTTAAAATGGGAGTAAGCCACAATTAAAGGTTAAAGTAAGTTTACTGACGTTTTAATTTCCACTTCGCATATCGTTCTAAAAATGAAAATATTAGTTTGCATTACGTACTATGTAATTTTCTTGTCTTGTTCTAACATTTCACGGTGGAATAACTTTTTCCATCTAGTTACTCTATATTTTCCAATAAACGCTAAGGTATTACTTCCACTTTCTTCTTTCTCATCTGTCACATCTTGTTCCGATTCACTTCCACCACCACGTTCCTCAATTTGATCGATTTCCCTTTCAGTTCCCTCATCGTCAAAATAATTTTCATCGTCGGTAGGTACCATTGGCCATAATTCCAACAAGCGTTGGAATCAAAGTTATTCCGCTTCAAAGGACATCTATAAATAAGCATTGACAAAAACTTACCAATAAAATGCAAAAATAAGATGATAAATTTTTATCTGTTCTGCAAGTTCTGCAACAAGTAATAGTTACACCGTTAGTCGCTACGGAGTCTGGCACCGGAAATAACTATAAAACTCACACAACTGTACCCAGAAAGGTAAGAATGTAGGGGAAAGTGGGGGAACCGTGCGCGGTGGGGAACGGTGCGCACCATTAAAATTCAAATTACGCGGCATACTGAGAGTCCCCTCCCGAACAGGCTTAAGCGGGAACATGCACAGAGTCTCTGAAGCCATTAACTGCCACTGCAGTTGAGTTGTGTACTTAGTGAAAGGCGAAAGTGTGCATTTGAGGTTTTTGTTACTATTTTCCACTTGCACAAATTAAGACGGTGAGTCCGTAAATCTTAACTACTTGTTTTGAAATAATTATATTCTTAAAGAATATCATCTGCTGCATATATGCACACCATTTGGTTGCATTTAGATAAGTAATTTTTGTAGGATGATGTAATTACGTTTTTAAACCATAGTGGGGTAACCGTGCGCGAAAATGCGCACGGTTACCCACTAATCAATTAAATATGAAGCAATATTGTTATCGTTTTTGGGTACTAAAATCCGTCTTTTATTTTCAGATGCCACGAAATTACGTTCGAAAGACTGAAATCCATCAATATAGTGATGAATTGCTGGAGACTGCACTGAATGCAATTAGAAACGATGGGAGGAAAATACGAGAAGTTGGGAGGTCTTTTGGTATTCCTGAATCAACACTCAGAAAAAAGCTTTCTCTAAATCAACTAAAAATCCCCCATCTCGGTAGAAAGGCGATTTTTACAGCAGAAGTGGAAGCTGAATTAACCCACTATATTCTGACACTCGCAAAATTGTTTTACGGCGTAACGCCCCGACAACTGAGGCAGTTAGCGTTTAATTATGCTCAACAGAAAAATATTCCAAATAATTTCAATAAACAAACTCAGTTAGCAGGCAAAGATTGGTTGTATGGGTTTCTCAAGCGAAATCCTGAAATATCATTGAGACAGCCTGAGGGACTAGTCTTAATCGAATTGCTGCATTTAATGCGGACGAGTTAAAACTTTTTTATTCAAATCTCGAGAAAGTTTTACAAAAATTTAAATTTGAAGCAAACAGGATATATAATATGGACGAGACGGGTGTAACCACTGTACAGAAGAAGTGCCCGAAGGTTTATGGACGTAAGGGTGTAAAAAAAGTAGGAGCTGCTATTTCAGGTGAAAGAGGGAGGACCATTACAGCCGTATTTTGCATGAGTGCCACAGGAAATTATATCGCGCCCATGCTGATATATCCCAGAAAGAGAATGGCTCCTGCGCTGCAGAAAAATGGGCCAACTGGTGCTAACTATAAATGTTCAAAAAATGGATGGATGAATTCTGAACTTTTTCTTGATTGGTTAATGCACTTCGAAAAACAGGCAAATCCCACTTTAAATGACCCGATTCTCCTTATCCTTGACAACCATTCAAGCCATATATCCATAGAGGCATACGATTTCTGTAAGTCAAATCATATTCATATGGTGTCCCTTCCGCCACATACTTCCCATCACCTTCAACCCCTTGACCTATCCTTCTTTGGTCCTTTAAAAAATGCGCTATACAGGGAGTATGATATTTATTTAACTACAACAGGCCATGAAAAGATCACTGAATATGACGTAGCTGAGCTGTTAAATAAAGCGTTCGTAAAAGTCGCATCGATGGAGAAAGCAGTTTCGGGATTTCGTTCTGCTGGAATAAGGCCATTTGACCCTAACAAATTCAACGAAGATGATTTCGCTCCGGCCAACGAAATGAGACAGTTTGTAGTAGAAGGTTCTCCCGAACGTAGCGCTAATTTATTAACACTTGCATCTCAGCCAAATCTACAAAAAATTCCTAATCCGGCAACACCCGAACCTAGTGAAAATTCAGACGGTGAAGATAGACAGACAGCTCATATGCCAAAACAACAGCAGCAGGATCTACCTATTCAAGGTCATCTACCATGTACATCTACCGCTGAACAAGATCATCTACCATCTACATCTAAGTCTGGACACAACCATCTACCATCGACATCTACATTAAATAATTCATTCTTCCAATTTGCACCTATTCCAAGGAGAAAAGAAAAAGGAAGAGTAAAAACAGTGTCTCGTTCGAAACAACACTCTGAAATATTGACTAGCACACCCCTAAAAGAACGATTAGAACAAGCTCAAGCAAAGAAAAGGGAAAAAGACGTGAAAAAAAACATGAAATTAAAAAGTGTCAAAACATTAGGAAAGAACAATATTAAGAAAGATAATAAGAAAATGAAGAGGGCTCCAACACCTGAACTTGATGCACAAGAACGTGACGAGGAAGATGAAATCGAGAATGCTTATTTCTCGATCCCACCTCACTCCTTCTACGGAACCACTACAAGAAAAATAACGGCAAAAGAGAATGTTGCAAAAAAAGTAAAAAAACGCATATGTCAGTCTCCGGAAATTAAAAGAGGGAGAAATAAGAAACCAGCAACGCCTGAATCATCAGAGGTATCTGACATAGACGATAGTGACATTTGTGACGATGATGAAGTAGACGATATCAACCCCAACTATGTTCCATTTGATGCAGAACCTGACGTGCGGACTGAATTATGTGGCATATGTGGAGAACATGGAAAAAGCGAACTATGGTACCGGTGTGTTGCATGTGGCTTATGGAACCACGCGGCATGTACCGGTAAAGATGCCCCCGAACAATACATTTGCGACTTTTGTCAAGGTTAAACAGATACCTACTTAACATTATAGGTATATAATCACTCGTACAATAAATATTTGTTCTTGCATGTGAATTTGTTTTTATACCACTGTATTATTAGGTACTTGTATATTCCAAACTACTGCGCACTGTTCCCCACCCTGTGCGCACAGTTACCCCATGGGGTGGGGAACGGTGCGCAAATGCAATTTTTTACTTTTTCTAATTATATATGATTATGTTAAGAAATTCAATATCTATTATAGTGCATACTGAAAGTAGAATAATTAGGGTATCAGATAACGTTTTTATTTTATTTTTTATGTTTAAGAGTTGACCACCACAACGATTCTCGCTTAGGTGCGCACCATTCCCCCACCTTCCCCTACACTAACACGAGTTTGGTTGATAGGGAGAGGTACAGAAAGTGGCGATAGAAAAATAACAGTTAATTGTAAATCCCGAATGAATAATTCTGTCGTCGGTGTTTGAGACAGATAGCAACTAACGGAGGGTTAAAATCCACCCGTGAGCATTTTGAAAACGGATTGATCTAGTCGTAATGAACCGATTTTGCAAAGAAGTGCATCGTGACTCTTTTTGGGCCTGATCCTGGTCGTCTTTCGTGAGATCCAGTCTCTATGAATCATTGGTAAATTTTTTGGACCAAACAACCACTGACTCCAAGCTGTCTGACCACTTCGCTTTGATTAATTCCATTACCAATCACAGTAACAATTTGAACAGTTCTAGTCAATTTCTCAGCCATAGTTTCTAATTTAAAAATTGCACAAAATTACTCTTAGAACAACTGTATACTAGTGAAAGATTCTTGAAAATTAGAATAGCCATAATCCAAGAAAAATAAGGTACAAACAACACGTGCATTATCGGATATCGTAAAACTGATATCAATTCTGCAAACTTATTACCGTTAATTGACCTGGCGGCACCTTTGTCGATGACTAAAAGACGCTAAAAGTGATTCTACATTGTGGAAATTTAGAGTCAATAGAATAAATTGTATAAACTTCAAATTATTGAAAACTTACAAAATTCTAGGTGGCCTCTTTTTCGTGACGCGCAGTTTATTAGCCTGGGCACAGTATAGTGCTTTAAAAAGAATATATATATATATATATATATATATATATAATATATATATATATATATATATATATATATATATATATATATATATAGCACTATACTGTGGCCTGGGTATTATAGCTACCCTGTTAATTGATCAGAATTTTTCTGATTTGAATTTATAGAGGGAAGAATCCATACTGGAAAAGAACTTTATCAAAGATCGCAGAGATATTGCAGAGTTAGGGAATCATGAAGTAATTATTAGATGATCAAACGGGAAATATTGCTAAAAGTTGAAAAAATTATTACTGAGAAAAGTGATACCCAAATTTTCTGTAGGTGTTTAATTTTAAATTGTTTTAATATGTTATTTATTTTATTATTTGGTTTCTAGTTTTTGTTTTTCCAATAAATAATATTCTTATAATACTTTGTTTAGAATTATTGCAGTTTTAAAAAATATGTTTTTTACTGCAAAATGTGGGTGTTAGAATGATCACAGTTTAGGGGCTAACAATAATTATTAACTAATGTCCAAATCTACGTCTAGTTGTGTTACCAATTGATGCTGAAATGTCAGAACATAATTTAAAATAAATTGTCAGGATACGTTCAATACCGAAATAATAATTATTTAACAGAAATAATCGCTAAGTGTCAAGTCCGTGGAATCAGTAGTAGAAAAATACTAAAGAAAATATGATTGTAGACGCCATATTAAAAATAGTGGTATGACCAAAATAGAAACATGTCTTCTTCTTCAAGTTCCACTCCTATCGAAGATTGGAAATCATTCTGGCAATTTTAATTTTATTGGTTACTCGCCTAAATAGTTCAATTGAACTGCATCCAAACCATTCACGGAGATTGCGTAGCCACGAGATTTTACGTCTTCCTACGCTTCTTCTACCTTTGATTTTACCCTGCATTATATTCCTTAGTAGTTCGTACTTTTCACCTCTCATGATGTGCCCCAAGTATTCCAATTTTCTGATTTCTATGGAATTTAAAACTTCGCATTGTTTTCCTAGTTGTTCGAGAACTTGTTAGTTTGTTTTTCGATCCATCCATGATATTTTCAAAATACGTCGGTAACACCACATTTCAAATGCTTCTAGGTTTTTAATGTTGGATTTTTTAAGTGTCCAAGCTTCAACTCCGTACAGGGTAGAGAAAATATAACATCGAAGAATTCTTATCCGGAGCGATATATTGATATCGCGATTACAAAAAAGTTTTCTCATTCTATTAAAAGTTGACCGCGCAATTTCAATGCGGCATCTTATTTCTTTTGTCTGATCACTATCTTCTGTGATCCATGCTCCAAGGTATTTGTACGAAGATATTTGTTCAACTTTGATGTTTTGTGCTTTTGTAAATACCATGAACTTGGTTTTCTTCAAATTGATTTTTAGTCCATAATCGTTGCAATATATATTTAGTTGTTCAGCAAGGTGTTGCAGTTCTTCTAGTGTTCCTGCCAGAAGGACGGTGTCGTCAGCATATCTTATGTTATTAAGTGGCTCACCGTTTATTATAAGGTTGGTATAAGGAATAACAAGGGTGATAAAATACACCCTTGGCGGACCCCACGGCGAATCTGGATATCCTTGGTCAATTCGTTTTCAACTTTCACTTTTGCTGTTTGATTCCAATAGAGGTTCCAATAGAAACATGTAAAGAACTGTAAAATGTTTTTAAGAATTACATTTTGAATAGAGGCAAATGAATGGGAATGATGATAATATTATGAATACAACAGATAATAAATAACATAAAATTTAGCGGTTAATCAAATATATTGTGAGGTCATAGATCATTTAAGTCGTTTATTAAAATGTAAGTAGAATACATGCCTTCTTAATTATTAAACTTTATAGATATTCTCTCACACCTGATGGCGTTCATCTTCCTGATGGCGTTAACAAATACGGTACATCCTCCCGAAAGTGTAATAAATTTCTTATATTAATTTTCTAAGCTGACACGTATTAGACTCGCTAGTTAAGTCTACGCTAGTAGGAAATTAATTATCTGATTTTAATGATAAATATCTTATAACGTTTATTTTGAAAAGCACTTTCGAAAGCTCCTTTAGTGTATAATACTTAACCATATGAAAAGACTAAAATCATCAATATTACTTGAAAACAAAAATAAGGTAGAATTCTAACGTCAGATTTTTACCTACATACAGGATTAATTATACGCACAATAGACCACAAAAGAACAGTAGGTATATCTAAATACAATTTTATATATTATATATAATTTAATATATTTTTTTACATATACCTAAAAATAGTGGAGTCATTAAATTTGAATCAAAAGACAAAAATGATGGAAGGACTTTTTTACAGTACTACGGTGAAATTGGCGGTAAACATTTTCTGAGTAGATCCTTTACTTTTTATAATATATATAATAGATTATGCTCTCAATTATAAAAAAAGGTCAAGGACCGATGCAATATTAACTTTTGCTTTGCTATGGCAGAGCATAAACCGACTATTTTTTTTTAATTCTACCTCACCAGACATTTTTTATCAAATTTTATTTGATACAAATTTAATTTAAAGTGGCGCGCGGCACTTATAAATCTTTGTTTAAGGTGGTATGTCACAATTTTAAAATTTATATACTTTTCAGATAGAGTTATCGTCACTATTTCAATACAAATCTTAAACTTATGATTATGTACGTAAACTGTTAACTTTCTGTAAACTGAAAATTTTAATGATATATAGTTAAAATTTTTAAAGAAAGTAGTAATTTTTTCATAATTGACTTAAATGAATCCATGTCATAACTTACGTGGTAACGTGCCTAAAATTTGGTATTGTATAATAATTGTTGAACTTAGGTACATAACAACTACGTTAAATAATTAACTAGACAAAAAACTCTATTTTAAATAAATGTTTGTTATCCATATTGCCGTGACGTAGGTTTTTAATTAACTGTAGTTAAAGATAAAATTACAATTAAAAGCTGCAACGTAGAAATTTTGTTGATGTTACCGTAATAAATTAGCATATTGATCGTGAGAAATTAGTTCCGTTATCACTTAACAAATGGTAAAATAAGTTCACGTGTCATTTAGTCGAAGACAGCAGTGATTTATTAAATGGCGACATATGCGCGTTTGCCGAATTTAAGAAAAATCTGCAGAACATTAAAAACTAGTTTTGTAGTTATGTCAATTATCTGTGGGTTAGGCAGTCACCATTGTAATACAAATCACGTAGTTTTGTTTAGCAAAGCGGCACCTCCCAGTTAATATTTTGACTTCGTTTGACTTTCACTGTTCAATCATAAGTGTGTAACGTCACAATGCCTTAAATATATAAGTACACAATTTTTATCCTTGGCACCCTTACGGTATAATTATAATCGTAGTTGAAAGTTAAACTGTGGTCAGTAAAGTTTACTGCGTGATTATAATGGTTTTTACATAATACATAAACATAAAATAAATTTTTTTTATTAGTTTTATTTTTAACAAATTTAATTTTTATAGATAAAACAATATTATGTAATGATCTTAAAATAAATGATAAATTTTGTCGATTAATTATTTCCGAAATTAAAAAGGATTATTGAAATTTATTTGAGTCATAATTTGAAATGAGATGAAAATCTGAAATTTTCTGAGAAAAAAACTTCCCCTGTTAATCTTCGATATGAAAAAAATTGATATTGTAGTGACGCTGTTTTTCAACTGACCAAGGTATTTTAGATTGTTTTATAAATAGGGTAAGGAAAGGTATATTGGTGATAAAAATGAAAAATACTAATAATATAGGAATTCGAAAACTGAGCAAGAAATAAGTTTTGCTTTATTACGTTACTTATTATTTGAAGTAAATGTTTAGAAGAGTTAATTTAACAAAAAATGATTAACAATGATAGTAAACGTCAAATTGACATACAGGCTTATGTTAGGTAAGTTGGTGACACGGTAAGGTATATTGGTGATAGTGGTTAGGAAATTTGGTGATATTTTGTATTTGGTGATTGTATATGGTGAAAATTGTATATTTAATCAGATATTTAAAAATTTTATTCCATACAACGATCACATATATAATAAAGTTTTTCATCGGCGTCAGTATCTTCGATAGATATGCAAATCTCGTGGTATGGTGTCAAACACAATGAGCACTAAATCCATTGGGCTCCATTTCCTTTCTTAACATCAGTTGAATATAGGATTCCACATAAGCCACACTCCCAATCATTTCTTTTACTTTTTTTTTTATTTTTGGACAAATTTCTATGAAGTCGAGGGCTGTTGCTAAAGATTTTTTGTTACTGAAGTGTTTTTATTTGTCGGTGTTAAGCATTTCGCACTTGAGTCCCTTTTTCTTGACTTCTCTGGACGTTTTGAAGCTGTTGGTGTTTTCAAAATATGATCGACTGTGGCTTTAGGATTTAAAATATAAGTTTTAGGTGCTGCGTTAGTTGGAATTGGAGAAGCAGGAGCTATGTCAGTTAAAGATGAAGGCCGTAATGCTTCTTTTGGAATAACATCTCCGTTTAACGGGCATATGTCGGTTTTTTTAAAAACATTCTCAATGTTTTTCTTTGTAAAGGCACTTATGTAAGCTGGATTCGTCGTAAATGAAATGGAAGTTGCTACGATTTGGAGCATCCGTAGGGTTATTGCTCATATAACGATTAATGCTATCGCGCCAGTAAGTCTTAAGTGACTTGAATAGTCCCACGTCAAGTGGTTGCAATAGATGAGTGCAATGAGCTGGGAAAATAAATAGGTAAACTTGATTATCTTTCGTTATTTTCAAAACTTCAGCTCCAATGTGGGTAGAATGAGAGTCCATCAACAAGACTACAAGACGTTCAGGCGGTATCGTAGTGATAAAAAAATTTAACCATTCCAAAAACAATTCAGAATTGATCCATCCTTTAGGAGATAATTTTATTAATGCGTTGGGAAGGGCATCATTTTTAAGTGTACCATTCCATCTAATACCTTTAAAGATTATCATAGGAGGAATTCATGTTCCATCAGTACAAGTTCAGCGTAGGATCTTTTATAAACATACTTTTTACCAATGTCGGTAACCACTTTGGAAGGTTTCGCTACATAAGATAATCCAGTCTCATCGCAATTCCAAATTAAATTCGATTTGTTTTTTATATTGAGTTTAGTAAGAAATTTAGTTTCGAAAAGAAATCTTTGATCATAAATTCATTAGCAATGGAAGCTCTATAAGCCGAGAGATTTTCTGGCACACGAAGGCACAAGTTGTACCTACTTTTAAAACTTTTCTACTACCATTTGCTTGCAATGCAGTTAGTTGACGGCAAGAATTTCTCCCGACCATCCTCTTTAGCAAGATTATAAGCATATTTTCTAATTTGATACACGGTTAGTCCAAAACCAAATTCTTGCATTCCTAAATTGTAAAGCCTCAACTCTAAATCACATGACAATGCAAAAGGCCTCCCCAGTTTTCTTACCGAATCCTCTTTGTTCACTAGGTAACGTTTAAAAGTGCTCCATGGGACTTCTACTTCCTTTGCAGCTTTATGTATAGTCTTACCTTCATTTGTTACTAATCTGACAGCGTTTTGAAGTTTCTGTTGATTATATTTTCTATGTTTACCCTCTTTTTCCATTGCCAATTCAAAAGTAAAAATTAAATAGGTTATTTGGTGATATCGGACTCTTGTACAGGTAATTAGGTGATAAAAAAAAGTTAACTGCTTTTAAAAATAAAATACATTTACGGATTCTTCAAAACAATACCATTTGTATGGTCTACTACACTTCTCTATTTTATTTTAAATAAAAGAACAAAGTATATCCAAAGTTAACGTCTCAAAAGTTTTTGAAAAATGTGTGCAAAAACAATAAGAAACAACAACTGCAATTTAAGGAATAAAAACTTACCTTGGCTAAATTAAGAATTAAATGCAGCTTTTTTATTGATAATTAGTTTATTGAATGGTTTTATAAAGTTTTATAAAGACAACAGCAATTATTCAAATACAAATGTAACCAAACATGTAACAGTCTTTCACATTCAATAAGAAATGACTCCACTATCGCACAATGGTCAAAACAGTCTGTTTACTAAACGCAGGTTACGCAGGAAAATAATTCAGAATTGTCGCATGAAATAATAATAAAATATTTCTAAATGAATCAACGTCTTGTGTACAGTAAGATAAATGTCGACTACTGTGTTACGTAAAAATCATGTTTACTTAAAAAATACCCTAATCAGCACATCCAGCTGAGTGCTGGTGTCAGGTTGTTCGGTGGTATCAGGCAATTAAATTTTACGACTTTTGTATGGGAATGTAGTATCATATACCATATAAATAATGTTAGAATTGCATAGATAGATACAGTTAGTCGAATTAGTACCACCAAAGTAAACTGTATTAAAATAAAACCACACTTGTGTAATTTAATAAAAAGTAAGTTTTTGTGTTTAAAATTTAATTTTGTATTATTTCGAACTCAGAAAACAAAAAACGTATTAATTCTGCGAAAACACAGAATTGTAGTTCGTAGTGCATTTACGAAAATTGCTATTGTTTTGGATAGTTTGTTAGCTGAACCGGTAGACACGCGACTCTGGTAGAAAATTAGTGTACAGTAGGAACCCAGAAACTCTTACAAGTAAAGTGCAATGAGTTTTGTAAAGTGGAGAGTGCGGTACTTGAAAGTATATTCGAAGAAGCTTCTGAAGAAGAGTTAGTCAGTGAGATGGAGGCAAAAGATAAATACAGTGCAAGGTACTTGCACTTAAGTACAAATATGATAACAAACAGGTTCAGTAATTTCAGACTCACTAAGTGTAAAGGTAAGCGCAAATTGCCTCCAATCGAGTTCAAAAATTATTCAGAGTTTACACTCTAGGTTAGGTAGAGAGGATCTTCAGATCGAAGTTTACAGTAGAGAGCTCCTAAAGTTAATTTTCAGTCGAGTTTCTATTAATCCTTTTAATATTTCTGCTCTTTATGATATGATTCAGAGATAGCTTTGTTCACTTCAAACCTTAGACGAAACTGCTGACAATTTTTTGGCGATATTGTATGCTCTTATCGAGTCATGTTTGCCAGAAGATAATATTTGATTATGGCATCTTATGTTTCCGTGTCCATGGAAAATATCGGAGAAACTGCAGAAGTTACAAATTTAAAAACAAGATTAAGTGGGCTAATGAGCTTTTTACAGAGTGAAGTTCAAAATAAACAAAAAATTGATTTAGCAACATCAGGTTTTCGTTTACCGGCTGAAAATAAATATAAATTTAATAGCCTGTTGCCAGGAAAAATGTAAAATTACAAAGAACTGATTAGCCCTTAGCGTCCGCTACTGGGTTAATAAATTATGAGGTTTACAGCTGTATATTTTTAATACAAGTAATTTTTTGTACCTGAAATTTAATTTTTTAGTTTAATTAGGAAACAAGACTGATATTCACCATTTAAAATGTTTATAAAACTAAAAAACAATACTTAAAATCAAAACACCAACTTAACTTCAAAAGTAGATGAACAACAACAACAAAAAAACACAAAAATTAAAAAATTATATCAAATGTTCCAATCAAAAAAATATAATATGTGAAACTTAAAATAAAAACTACTTTCAACTTACATTAAAGAAGACTGTCGATTGAGAGCGAACGGTACCGATTCTACCAATAGTCCAAGTACTTGGCCTCGTTGGCAACAATGTCGCTGTTCAGAAAATTAAATTTCAGAAAATTCAAAATATTAGAACATGATCAACGTGCTGCCATCTACTCAAAGAATTGTTAAACGTTAGTTTATTTGAATTCCACTCATTTTAACTGCGGCGTAAACATACCCCCTTAAATTTAAAATTACCAAGGTATAAACCACTTATCGTAATAATATTACTTGTACGAGAAGGTTCCAAGATTATATAGCTTTTTGTAGAATTGTAATTCATTTGGTAGTTTGGTAGAAAAACAAATCAAAAAATCACTAATTAATACATGTTTGCAATAATAAAGAACTCAAAGAATTCAAAATAAAGCATTTTTTTACCAAGAGAGAAAAGTTAAATAAATGGATTCCTTCCGGGTAGTGGTGAACTGTAAGGCCTAACTGTTTCATATAATTCGTTTAAATTTGAACTCTTAATTTTAATTTTGTTCTAAATTGTATAAAAACTAAATAACTAACTAATTGTATATAAATTACGTTTTTATACATATAATATCAATTTTACTCAATTTTGCTAGCATAATTTTGATTTACAGTTTGTTTAGCGGGAAATGGTTGAATTCAATTAGTGCGGCCGTAAATATTATTAGATTGATCTGACTATTATTAAAACCATCTGGAACGATAAGCAAACGAGGTAGACAGAGTTGGTCTTTTACAAATTTACACTGACTAGACGGTACTCCTATAATAAAGCAAGGATGCACAACATTTACAATAATTACGACAAAAAAAAAACGGATGTAAAATATACTGCTTTACCTTATATACCCAAAATTAATGTTTTAAAATGAGTTTTAACATAAATTAAATCTATTTTAATTGCTAAGATTATAGGAAAAAAAACTTTATAATAATTTGTGGTTCTGAAAAGGACCGTTTTTTTTTTGTTAATCGTAACATTTGTAGATTTGATGACGGTACCACTCCACAGTTCTATTTCACTATCGCTTTCCTCATCTAAATTAATTATGATCGGTTCAATTATGTTATGATCTACATGAAGATATATTACTTATTACGTGTCGGACTGAATTTTTCCAAGTAGTTGAAAGAATATCATTTACACATTTTCTTTCTACAACTCTACAACAGTACCACTTAAGATTAGACAAATATTTTCTGATCTTACGTTAGACTTCAATTCGTGCCACATGTGTTCTATAAGATTAAATATACAATAATAGGGTGAAATCCACATCACTCTATGTCCCATTTCATCTGCCAATGTATCACAAACATATACTTTTTTATAGAAACTGCATTTAAAACGTCTAAAAGCTCTTGTTTAGTGTAACATTCTTCAAAATACATATCATTCGTCTCCATGTAATTTTGAATTTCCAATTTAGTATTATTCGTGTTTAGAGCCTTACTAAGTTGGCGACTATGATAGCTTGCATTGTCCATTACTATCACGCTATTCTCAGGAACGTTTGGCATAAGATTATTTTTGCACCATTCTTTAAAAAGTTCTATCTTGTTCTATGCCGTTGTATTTTCCAAGTAGTCGACGCAGGAGTCTTTAATATTCTTTGGAGAAAGCCACAGGGCATTTGGAACCCAACCATTTTCTGATCCAGCATGTAAAATCGTTATTGATTTCCTTTGATTTGACGGAACTTTTGTCTTACATTTCCCGGAGGAATCGGCAAATCCTTTAGGTCGCGTTGAATGTGTGTCAAACCATGTCTCGTCGAGATGTGTCGATTTTCAGGACGAAATTTTCTTGTCGAAGTTATATACTCATAACGCCATTTTGTACTCAATCAGATTTCATAATTACTAGTCTTTTGTCAATTATACGATATCGAAAGCCCATAGTTTTCAAAATTTTCCATAAGCTGGTGAGCTTACAGCTTATTTGGGTTTCATCAACATTGAGCCGTTGCTTCAGAACACATAATGTAGGTATGCGTTGCTCTTCGTACATGGTATAGACTTTTCGAGCATCAAGTCCTTATCGGCTTCTTCCATATATTTGGTGGAACTGGAATCTTTATGTTTTTTTCTTGTTTCTGTGGGATTTAATGTAATTCTTTTTAGTGTGGTCAGAGGTATTTTCGTCAAATAGCATATTTCACTCATAGCGTTTTAAGTAAGGTACTGTATATAGTTTTTTCAATTTGCTTTGCATGTACAGATCAACGTTTTTTTTTACCGGAACACTAGAAGAAGCCCCATTATTACTATTCCACTGAAGCCACAAAACGTAATGAATAAAATAAATGATACTACTTAACACTTCCCGTGATACATGAAGACAAACAATTTTTATCAAGAACTCATATTTAAATACTAGTTGGTGTGTCGTTCCATAAACTTTATCATTATATAAATACCTTAAAACCACTTAAAAGGTGATTAGCAAACCTGTCGCGCACTACCACCGAATTCGAAAAACCTTCTTATTAGTACAGTTTCGTCAATATAAACCTTATCTGTATTAATGAAATTATAATGATTGTATGCAATTACATCAACATTAAAAATGAAGATTGATAAATTTTACCAGGAAACATTATTTAAATTTAACCTAAAATTGGGTCTTTTATACTATTATCGGTTAGCTCAGGATGTTTATATTCGGTAGTAATTGAAGTCAACCATTTACTGCTTAACAAACTTTACATTAGTTTTGACTGTGACTTTTGTTGTATTTGTGTGTTAATTGTTAGTTTTTAGCTTTTGGTTTTTATTAAAACTGCAGGCCATTCACGTTTCGACTTCTGATACGACTAGTGGTCCAACTTCTGCAGTTGGATCTGAAATCGGACCGTGAGTGGGCTAGTTGGATTAGTTGGACAACTAGTGGACGCGAATATTTAATAGAAAACTTTCAATTGCACGAAAATTACCTTTTTGTTAGGGCAAATCATTTTCCTTTCTGTAGATCTATTTCGGACATTCCCATACAGGTAAATTTCCGATACTCCGGATTGGCTACGGACAAATTATCAACAGACGATGAAAATTAAATCATAGTTGTAGCAAAAGATTCCTAATTCGCAAAAAAATAATAGAAAATAACTTTCAATTGCACGAAAAATTATTCCTTTTTAAAATATTCGACACACACACAACTAAATAAATCCCAGCTCCAGGTTAAAACAAATAAAATATAGATGTTATACCTACACAAATCTTTAAAAACTATAATTTTTTCCTACATCTTAAAAAGTCATAAAAATCAAGAGTTGAAAAAATTAATTAGTTCAGCCCTAGACAAATAACTAGAGAAACGAAACATAATTTTTAAACATACATATCATAACTTATATATAAGGATAACAAGCACAATGCTGCCATTTTCCTCCTCCTAATTATATTTTGCGTAGTGTTTGTTTGATACATTTTTTGGTTAAGCGATGTACACTATCGTGAAAACAACCTAGAACTGAAGTTGGACCGCTAGTTGGATAGAAAGTCGGAGCGTGAGTGGAGACGAACATCCAACTAGTAGTCCTACTAAGTTGGACCACAAGTCGGAACGTGAATGGCCTGTCTAAGACCATTTTACTGTGGCCTCATGATGGGGCAAAAACATTGTAAACATCGGAACCGGTAGGCCACATTTTTATTATAATAAAAAATACCTTGTGAGAATTGACTGTATCCTATATACACCAGAGAAAAAATATTTACTTTGATAAGATATATCTAAAATAATTTTACTCGAGTCGATTCGGAGAATTGTTTTTTTTGTTATAAGTTATGTGTTAATAACAATTTCCTGTCCACTTAGAAAAACAAAAAAAGTCTATTTGTACTTGAAAAAATATATAAAATCAAATAAAAAGATTTGGTAAGGTAGAAATGCAAAAAAAATTTAGTCGGTATATTCCATTCCTAAGCGTCTTTTTAGGAGTAAACCACTCTCCTATGAGTGATCACAGATATGGACGAATATGATGCTAATAATTTTTATAGTTATAACTAAAAACATATATGCTAACTTTATACTGTATGCTTCTTTTAGAGAAAGGAATTTTTTTATGTTTTCTTGGGTTGTTTTGTCCTTTCTATTTTATTACACCACGTAAATTTCTCACTTCATATATATTTTTCTAAGCGCATTAGCCTTATTACAAAAGCGTCTTAATATAATTGAAAAATTTAAAACGCCCTTTGAAAAATGTATACTCGTATATTGTATAAGAAATTTAAGTAAGTAGGTTACTTCGATCCATATGACATGAATATTAAACTCATCTAAACAAGAGCATTGTTTTGTTTCAGTATTGCGAGAATTTCGCGACGAATATGGTGGATGCGAGAATGTTGGAACACTTGAGTAAAAAGGAATTGGAAAAGTATTTAGGAGTCACTAGGAAGTTTCATCAGGCGTCTATTGTACACGGCATACATTTACTAAGAATAATGAAATACGATCGACAGGTATGTATTTCATTTGGGCATGAGACATATATCAAGCTAAGAAAAACATTCGAGAATGTAAAGATTTTATTCATACGATTTGATGATATTAATCAATTAACTAATATTGGTTTCCCGTGAATGGTATTTTGCAAAAAAAATTAATTGTTTTTATTACTTATTCTTGGTTATGGTATTCTTGTAGTTTGTAATTTAAATTTTATCATAAAGATAATTTTTTACTTTTATCCCTTTTCTTTTACTTGAAGCTTATGAGTAATAATTAAATTCCTAAAATTCTAGAAAATTTATATCCAAATAATCTAGGTGGCGGTAGCTTTGGTAGCCGTCACAGGAGCATTCGATACAACAAACGAAAGAATCCTGCTAACTTTTTTCTTGTAGGACAGTCCTGTTTATATCTACAGCTCTTGTAATGTTGACGTTTAGCTGTCGTACCAATCATCATTATCAGTGGCTCGACAATCCGTTGTGGATCTTTGCCTACCCACAAAGCAGTCGCCACTACTGTCGATTCGTGGCAACTTCCCTCCATATTATAACCCTTAGAATCTGTAGGTCCACATAATCAATCCATCTCATTCGTGGTCGTTTTCTGCTTCTTGTGTCCTCTGGTTTTGAAAGTCTTAATATCTTCGTGTATTCGTAATCTGACATCCTAGCAATGTGTCCAGCCCATCTAAGTCTCTACACTTAAATGAATTTCACAATAGTCTGTTTCAATAATTTAGTTTGTTACCACCTTGTCAGATATTTATGTTCATGAACTTATAACTCAAAAAATTTTCACATTTACCAGGTACCAAATGTTGCTTTTGACATACAGGGCCTCTATATTTGAGTTAAAAGTTAAATAACACGTGAACATCTACTACAAAAGTTTTATTTTATTCATTCAAGAACACTTCCAATTCTAAATAAATACATTTAGATCAAACCATTAACATTAAAATTTCTAGAATTCAACCTTCCACATGTGTCTAGTTTATATTTTCTGGGTACCAAATGTTTAAGAAACATAAAGGGCCATATAATAAAATAAAAATTTTTTTTTCTATATTGCATTGCTACATACATGCATAGTTGGTTGCCTAACTACAACCATACAATTGTTTTTCCTTATATCATCTTATTTACATAAATTTAAAACTACAACATTAATGGTTGATACTTTTATATTAAAATCATGAATGTGTTGCTTGTGTGAGTCCATATCAAATAGGTAAAGAAATAATAATAAGACTTACTCACAATCAATTTAATTTAACAATCTGACGACCGGTTTCGCTTTCTACAATTTGCAAAGCATCCTCAGGTCCAGATACAAAGTTAAACTAATGCTGCAATATAATAAACCCAATTAGGGTGGTGTCTAATAAAGATAAAATAAACAAATAAGTTAGTTCATACAAATTATAGTAATTATGCCAATATTACATGCCTGTGGTTTTCAAATGAATAAATTTGAATATATAAAAGGTATTAACAGACAAGGTAAGACAAAGTAAGACCCACAATTGGTATAAAGTAGTAATATTATATTGTAATAAATTAATAAATGAGCAGATAAATAAAACAAAACGAACATTACTTACATGCCGGTACTCTATTAATTGATGGATGGTAGGTCATGGTTGCAAAAATCATATATTGTTGATTGGAGAACTTTAATGTGCTATTGCAGTTGTTTTGACAACAATAGCACATTAAAGTTCTTTTTAGGAGGAATTTTTCTCTCAAAAATATCAAGAAGTCTTTAATAATTTTGAGATAACGTCCACGTTTCAGCCCCATATATTAAAACCGGTCTTATTAAGGTCTTGTATATATTAATCTTTATAGCACGTTTTTATTTTTGAAATGTTTCTGGAGGCCGTGAATAGTTCTGTTTGCTATTGCTATGCAATCCAAGATATGTTAATTCTTTGACTTGCTCAAAGGTATGGTTGGTAATTTGAATTCTATGTTGGATATTTTTCCTCGTTTACCACAAGTCGTAATTCACTTGCTGCGTCCGCATGCCTTGTAAAATACGGCACCATGTCTCTTATACTTATGTCTACTATAACTATATCGTCAGCGAATGCAAGAATTTTTGTCAATCTATTAAAAATAGTTTCATTCATTCTAATATTTAATTGTCTGATTGCATTTTCCAAGAAAATAATAAAGGCGAGACACGCCAACGTTTCCCACTGTCTTAGACCATTATTAATACTAAAAAACGTAGAATTCTAACGCATGAGCTAACGTTTTGTATTGTTAGTTGTGTCAATTTAACTAACTTACATGGGATCCCAAATTCTATCATTGCATTATATAATGCAGTTCTTTTTACACTGTCATAGTCTGCTTTGAAGACAAACAATGAAGGGATGGTGTGTATCTATGTTATATTTTAGTGACTTTTCTAGAATCTGTCTATGTGCTTGAATTTGTTGTGTAGTTGACTTTCCCGCAATAAACCTGCATTGATATTGACAACAATATCCTTTGTAAAATGTTTCAGTCTTTCAAATAATACATTGCCAAAAATTTTTTACGCAGATGCTAACAGAATAATGCCTCTATAGTTCTTTCACTCCACTTAATCACCCTTTTTATACAACGGACATATTATTCCCTTCAGCCACTCTTCCGGTATCCATTTATTCTACGATATAAGTATAAGTATATATCCATTTATACTAAAACAGTCTTATTAATAAAAATTGCTTAGTCCGAAGTTAGTCTCGGACTAGTTAGTCCCAGATTAAGCGAGTACTAACTTCATTTTCAGAATGTTATTAATAAACATGGACTAATCTCAGACTAACTAAACCTTCCTTAGTCCTAGGTACAACAAGTTTATGTTGGCAACCATTGCGAAAAAGAAGAAAAATGGAGAGAATTTTGTGAAAAAGAAGAAAAATATTTGAGAATTTGACAGTTAGCATAAGTTGGGACACGTAGAGTTAATTTTAGTTGGACTGTGTACTGTATTCTGAGAAAGTTTGTTTATATTTTATAGTATTTTTTTTATCTGAAAAGGTTAAACTTCATAAAAGTTCAGGAGGAAACTTAAAAAAATACTTTATTACAAAGGGAAAATATAAAAAATACTAATATAATGAATTGTAAAATATTTTATTAAATAAATTTTATATATTTTAATATGTCTTAGATGAATATTATTTCACTGATTTCTATGGTCATTAAGCTGTTCTATTAATCTTAAGTCGTTGATAAAATAATCTTCCATTATTAAATAATGTATGAATAATCAAAAACAAATCAGGTTATGAATACCAAAACAAAACTCCACTCAATGTCAAATTGTCAAGTTAGTCACTCCCTAAACCTGCCACTACCTCGGATTAAATGTTAGTCCCAGACTAGCCAAAGTTTAGCTTAGTCTGTCCCATAGACCAAAACTAAATAGATAGCGAACTCAATAATGACATTTAGAAGCTAAAAGGCGACATCTACAAATTCGAAGAAACTAAATACAACGTTGAAGCTCTATTGCCTCTTATAGTTTTCTTATTCAGTTATAAATACAGAGTGCACATAAATGTGCACTCAGTGTGAAATATGTTTCGAATGTTTTTAGAAAAAAAAAGGATAAATAAAACTGATAAGTAACAAAAAAATTTTTATTTATTAATTTATTTAATTTTATAGTGTAAATTGAACATGGATATTTGCATCATACCACACATAAGTTTTGTAAAAATTATTATTATCTATATTGAATATATCTATCTGAAGTGAATAACAAAACAAACATATTAATCAAAAAAAATTAACTTGTTAAAAAAATCTACAATTACAATAGATCATTCTTACCTTAACAAATACAGATTAAAACTTAACACTATAATGGAACAAATACAGATTAAAACTTAACTTAACACTATAAAACTTAAACACTATAATAGACTAATAAATTAAGAACTATAAATGCCACACCGAGTTAAATAAAAATACATAAAAGATCCTCAAAAGATAAACACCACCACGCTGTAAATAGTAAATAATCACACAAGAATCTTGACAAGTTGACAAATGTTGACGTTGACGTGAAGTTGCCATGTCTCTTTAAAATATGTAGGTACTGTAGCGCCATCTGTGTATTCGAAGAAACTAAAATAAATTTCAAGGTCGCCAATATGAGATAAATATCTATATGGTTTTTGTCTATGGTCTGTCCCTAGTCGCTGTTTACTAATACTAAAAATGAATGTTATTGGTGTAGTCCTGGGACTAATGTTAGTCCAAGGTTAGTCCCTGTTTATTAATAAGAGAGTTAGTGTATGGATTGCTGTAAAAAGTTTATCACCACCTTTTTTATACATTTCGAACAGATTTCATCGATTCCTGGGGCTTTATTGTCTTTAAGTTTTAGGATCGCATTTGACACTACTTCTTCTTTTGTTGGGTCTTTACTGTGTAATTGACGTTGTAGATTTTGTTGATTTTCCATGTTCTAACCTCCTTTAATATCGTTTATATTTAGATCTTCGCTGAAATGTTATGCCCATCTGTTAAGAGCTAAGTTTTTACCATGTCAAATGTAGAAAAGTAATTATATTTTCTACAATAGTTTGTTTTTTATTTAAATAATTATTATTATTTCACTAAACTATCTTACTAAACTAAATTAAGGTCTATACGATCAGCACGACATTCCTTTTTTTTTTTTTTTTTTTTTTTTTATTGATAACAGCATCAACCACTTTGGGTTATTAGCTGTACTATAGTTGTTACATAGGTGCTTAAATCTAAACAGTATTTTAGTTAATTAGTAGGTTTACAATAATTAGATAAGTTCACATTTTACAATTTGTAAATAGAGTTTACAAATAATTGACAGTTACAGTTTTTTTAAAACATCAATATCCTTCAAGTAGTTAAACAAATTTGTAAATTTACAATGTACTCCTAAGACTGCCTTTATATTGTTAGGTATTGAGTGTTTTTGTCTTTCACTAATATATTTAGGACACTCTATTAAGATATGTGTTGCATTAATGTCGCAGTTACACAAGTCACAAATAGGACGATTTGATTTGGAGATTAGGTAGCTGTGAGTTAGTCTGCTATGACCTATACGTAAACGGGTTAGTTTAACAAACAGCTGGCGATTTAAGTTTGTCTCGCACCAGGATTCGGTTGAGCGCTTCATTATGTGTAGTGTTGATCGTGAAAGATTCCATTCGTTTTCCCATTCATTTGTCACTTTTTCTTTAAGGAACAATTTGAAGTCAGAAACGGACACTAAGTTCACTAACACTGAAGAGGCACTGTGTATTGCTTCTCTGGCATGGAAATCTGCTTTTTCGTTTCCTGGAAGTCCAATGTGTGATGGAACCCATATAAAGCGTACTTGCTTCTCCGAGTTGTTTAGTAAATGTAATTGTTCTTTTATTAAAATACATATAGGATTACTTGTATATAACTGTTCTATCGTATGTAATGAACTAAGAGAGTCGGTAATTATGACAGATTTTGGAATATTTTGAAGACGTATATGAATGAGGGCTTGCAGAATTGAGTATAGTTCTCCAGAGTAAACGCTGCAAGTGGAAGATAATTTAAACTGTAATACAATGTTCGGAGCTATGACTGCTGATCCCACACCATCAATAGTTTTGGATGAATCTGTATAGATATGACAATAATCTGGGAAAGAAGCAAGTATGTTGTAAAATGATTGAATAATTGTTGCATGGGGGATCTCAAGCTTATTGTATTTAGAAAGAGTTAGATCACATATTGCAGGAGGAAAAGTCCAAGGGGGAGGTGTGAATGTATTTGTTTGATCAAAAAAAATTGGGAATTGAATGTTATGGATAGAGAGATATCTTCTGATTCTCTCATAAAAGGGAGGGTTCGTTCTTTTTTTATTTATATAAGTTTCCTTGAAACGTTCAGCGATAGTGTGATGGAAAGTTGGATGCGATTTTATCGCACATATAGAAGATGCGTATGTTAATGACAAGTACATTCTTCTGTAGTTTAAAGGTGGTTCCCCGGTTAAAGATTGCAGACTTTTAATGGGGCTAGTACAGAATGCTCCTGTAGCTATTCTTAGTGCTGTATTTTGTATGACTTCTAGTTGAACAAGAAGTGTCTTCTTTGCAGATGAGTATACAACTGATCCATAATCGAGTTTTGATCGTATTAGTGATTTATAAATATGGATCAAGCTTTTAAAATCTGAACCCCAATTACGATTGCACAGTGTTCGCATTAAATTGAGACCAGATTGACAAGATTGCTTAATTTGCATAATATGGTATTTCCAAGATAGTTTCTTATCAAAGATCATTCCTAAAAACTTTAAGTGTTCCACATAAGTTAAGTTGTTTTTATATAACTGAAGATCTGGATTTGTAGAGTGCTGTTTTTTTGAAAATAAAATACATTTGGTTTTGGTTGTAGAGAATTGCAATCCCACAGCATTCGACCAGTTTTCAAGGTGATTTAATGCACATTGTAAATTTTTTTGTATAGAAGGAATATTTTTTCCTCTTGAATATATAACCAAGTCATCAGCGTATAGTCTCGCCTTGACAAGTTTTGGAAAGTTTTCTAAGATTTTGTTTATCGCTACTAAGAATAGTGTTGAGCTAATGACAGAACCTTGAGGTGTTCCATTTGCTTGGTCTTTAGTGCTGGATACTGTTCCATTTACCTTAACTTTAAATTGTCTCTTATTGAGAAAATTATGTATAAAATATAGCATGTTACCTTTGACACCCCAATGACTCAGTGTGTTAAGAATGTCATATCTCCAAGCCATGTCGAACGCTTTTGTTATATCAAAAAAGACAGCAAGACATTCCTGTCCAATTGCAAATGATTCATGTATTTCGGATTCTAGATCTATTAAATTATCTATGGTTGATCTGTTTTTGCGAAAGCCGCTTTGTTCATTGATTATTAATTTATTATTTTCCAAAAACCACCTCAATCTATAATTCACCATTTTTTCTAGGATTTTGCACATTGTATTGGTAAGAGAAATTGGCCTATAGGAATCAGGATCAGTTCGTGATTTATTTGGTTTTAGTAATGGAATTATTATCGCCTGCGTCCATGTTGTGGGAAACTCATTATTGATCCAAATTCTGTTGTATAGGTTAAGAAGATATTTTTTTCCATTATCTGGTAGATTTTGTAAGAAACTGACAGGAATATTGTCTGGTCCTGGCGCCGATTTTTTGCTGGTATTTAAAGAGTGATTAAGCTCTTCCATGGTAAATGTTATATTAAGGGATTATCTTCAATGCAATCAAAATCTATTAACTGATTTTCCGAAATCATCTTAGTATTGATAAAATCTTTAGAAAAGTTATTATTGCTGGAGTTCATTTCAAATTGTTTGGCTATTAATTCTGCTATGTCGTAATTAGATGTTACTATCTGTTTATTTTTGCATAGGAATGGAATCCTTTTATAGGTATTGCTTCCAGATATTTTTCTAACATTCTCCCATACCGTGCTTATAGGCATATTGGTATTAATAGAAGACATAAATTCTTGCCAAGATTTTATTCTGTTCTTTTTAGTTATATATCTAGCTTGAGCCCGTAATTTCTTATATTCTATGGTATTTTCAGGTGTTTTGTGACGTTTTAATTTGTTAAAGGATTTTTTATATTTTTTTATTATGTCAGTACACTGTGCGTTCCACCATGGTAATGAATTTCTTTTATGTAGAGTTTGTGTTTTACCTATATGACTTTCGCCAGCAGAATGAATTAGTGATATAAACGAATTTAGAAGTTCATCTATATGTCGGTTTTCGGTGACTTCTTTTAAAGTATGGCAGTTCTGTTGAATATACTTTTTGAATAAATACCAATTGGCTTTCTTTAGATTCCATTTTGGAATTGGAGTTGTATTAATATCTTCATAATTATTATTGAAAGAGATTTTAATAGGATAATGATCACTTCCATATAAAAACGGGATTACATCCCATGAAAACTTTGGTGACAGCACAGGATCACATAATGACAGGTCGATAGCTGATGAGGTACCTGTATGAATATTATATCGTGTTGATTGTCCATCATTCAGTAAGTTTAGGTTTTTTAAGGTAATTATGTTTTCTACAATTTTACCTTTGGAATTTATTCCAAGAGATCCCCATATTGGATTGTGACTATTAAAATCACCAACAATTATTCTGGGAGTGGGAATCTGATCTAGTACATCTGAAATATCTGCTTCTGTGATTGGTAAGTCAGGTGGAATATATAAATTACAGATATTTATTTTTTGTGGAAAGGACACTGATACTCCTACTACTTCTAATTTACTATTAATTACTATTGCTTCCGATTCATATTTTTGGTTAACATATGTAACAACTCCTCCACTAGCGATATTTGCGTTGTTTCGGTTTTTATGGAAACAAGAATAATTCCTCATGTCATAACTATGCTGTCCTTTAAAGTTTGTTTCTTGTAAACAAATAATTGATGGCGAGATTATTGAACATAAATGTTTAAGCATTTCTAAACGGGCATAGAACCCGTTAACATTCCATTGAATAATCGGATCGAAGATTTTAGTTTATTTCTTGAGTTGAATTTGATGTAGTGTCACTTTCTTGATTTGCGGAATCGTCTGAGTTCAGCATTTTTTGTATTTTGTTTATTATTTTAGTGCATTTCGTTTTCATGCTTTTTTCTGTAAAATATGGCTTAATTGTTGTTATCATATTCATAAAGTTGGGTATATCCGTTGTGTACGTTTGTATTAAGCTCAGGGGATCAGACGAGCTAGAATAATTTTCAAAAAAGTCAAGAGTTTGTTCATATGTTAAGTTAAAATTATTTGACATATTATGAAATATTATTTTTGTTGGCATCATCATTTCCTGAATTGATATGGTAGCTTCAGGTTGCTTTTTTTGTTTCTTTTTGGTTTGTTTTGGGATTTTAAATTCTTTATTTAATTCTTCAGTGGGAGATGGAGTAGTATTGATTTCCGAAATTGTTCTTTTGTTGGTCGATGACTGGTCTTTAGATATACCAGTAGTTTCCATAAGTACGGGAGGTATTAAATTGGTATCTGTTTTTTGGTTAGGTGTAGGTTCGGTATTAGAATTACTGACTGGAAGATCTGGTTCTATTTCTAAGGGCGATTTGTTATACTGTGAGGATTCTTGTGGTTGTTGTTGTATTGGTTGTTGTGGTTGATGGTGGATAAGAGTGGGATCATTTTGTGGATTATGACTTGTACAATTTGCTGCAATGTGATCTGTTTGCTTACAAATAAAACATGAAGGTTTATCTAAACTTAAAAATATGCGATACGAAGTTTGTTCATATGTAATTAAGAAGGAAGAAGGTAGGTCCATATCTACAAGTGGTTGAATATATGTTTGTCTTCTAAAACTGAAGACGTGTTGAAATTCTGGGAGTTGACTACCTATTCTAAGGAAGGTTAAAGGTGACATTAATTTGAGACCCAATTTAATTAACTCATTTTCTATTAGAGTATGTGGAATAGAAGGGCATACATTCGATAGTAACAGTCTTTCGTTCGGAGTTATTAATCTTCTAGCCTTTAGATTTTCGCCTTTTATTGTTATTTCTGCTGGATTGGACATAAATTTTTCGACCAAGGATTCGCTGGAGAGATAGATACATATTCTGTTATTTGATAGTCTTGATGAAAATAAAATATTCCGTGGATGAACAACTTCGCCAAGAGCTATTAGGTACTCTTCTATTTTAGTATCAGGTAGCGCATTAAATAAAATTGCTTGATTCTTAGAAGGAAACTGAATTGAAGTATTATTAAGCACAGCAGAATATGTTGTTTTGTTTTGAGATTGTTGATCGTCAGTCATGGCTGTTGACAAATTTTTAAGGTCGGATCTGATATCATTTGATAAACTCATTAGTAGGTAATTAATAATTATTTAAACCAGTTGTAGAACCAGCAGTGGTTGTGATAACAGGCCTTTCGGCCGACACTTAACCTTACAAATAGTATGCTTTTGAAACGTTTTGATATATAAAATAATAATAACTCACTGTTTGTTTTTTCGGTAATGTAACTGCACTATATACGATCGCTTACTGCTTTTGTTTAAGTTTTTTGATATTAATTACTTTGAAAAGTACACTTTTGCGGGACTGAAATGTAAACACAGTTTGTGTCACCATGTTCAGGACCGGACTCCACGACATTCCTTCTTTGTGCTGTTTCGTATCTTCTGCGCCTGTCAGAATTTTACAGTAAACTATTCAAACTTAACTACCCTTAACCTTACTTCGTTCTTGCCTTTTTAAATTGAAGGACGTAAGTCAAATCATTTTTCAGCTTCTCAAATAGAAGCAAGTTATTGTTTTCACGCTTCTCAAATAGAAACAGATTTCAAATAACATATTTTATTAAATAGTTAATTTATCATCATCATCAATTAGCCTATATTTGTCCACTGCTGAACGTAGGCCTCCCGTAAAATTTTCGATATTCATCTTGCCTTGGTCGCCATTCCAGAATCTTTTTGGTCCAAGCCCATTTAGCCATGGCTATTTTTTTCCGTGCCGTTCCATCGTTTGTGATGTAAATATTTAGATTTAGCGTTTTTTGGGGGTATTTCAAATGCCTAAAATTTGTTACCAAAACTCAAAACCGAAATTTTAGGCTATATATGTTTTAAAAATGGGGCTCTATTATTATAAACTTCATAGTGACTGGTCATGGAAGTGATAAATATTATTGATCTAATCAGAATCGTAAAAAATGGTAAAAATCGATAAACGATTATTTAACATCTTTATAGAAATTGGCTTTGTTTGCGGCAATATACAAAAATTTTATAAGAAAGCTACAATTTTTACCTTTAACACGCATTTTGATTTTTGTTAATAGGACAATTTTATGAAAAGATTAAATTTTTGTTGACTTAATACAAACTTTAGTCAAAATTGATTTCACGTGCTCTTAAGGCTCGTTTTCACGGGTCGATTTGAGTTGAACGATTTGGATCGTTCGACCATAGTTCGATCTGTGCCGAAAACAAAAAGGTTTACACGACAGTCGATGAATGTTGAATTAATTGTCAAACAAAATGACCTCACGTGAAATTCTTAATGTAGGTGTGCAATTAATTTTTTATGTAATTCGAGAAGAAATTGCCAAGTCAGACAAAAGAAAAATAAACGAAAGTGGTGGACGCGACCATAGATTCTAAGACGAAATACCCATGGTGCATCATAAAGCCTGCTTCAAGAAATGGTTGTGAAAGATCCAGAGGCTTATAGAAATCATCTAAAAATGAATAATGTGCATCTAAAAGAACTTTTAGAAAAAACTGCTGAGAAAATTATAAAAAACGATACAAATATGCGTTCAGCATTACCGACAATGCTGAAATTGCAAATAGCTCTTCGATTTACAGCCACTAGAGACAGCTATGCGTCACTCAAAGCCTTGTATCGGTTACCAAAATGTTCAATATCATTATTTTTCCCTACTTTTTTTGGACTAGTACAACAAGATGTATGTTGTTTCAAAATAAAAAAAATAATATCTATCTACCATGTTTGATTGTTTTTTTCTGCCTCCCATCGTTACTGTTTTCAGAGAACTATCAGCATGTTAAAATCAAATTATACCCACTACATATAAGTCGTCAGGTCGAGAACCACTCTTAAGTGATTTCAATACTTTGCTCAATTAACGATTGTATGGTGTTCTAATATTTTTGATTTTATTTTTCAAGTCATTTTCAGACATTTTGGGTTTATTCATTTGTTGTAAAATTGCTTGCAATGCTGCCCGCCTCGCTTGTAGATTGCGATAAAGCTCGGTTTGCAAATTCCATAATATATCCTAGTTTTGATAAGCATTCAAACATCTTGCCATGTTTGCATCTGAACCTTTTTCAGTAATTTTTTTTTCCAAAATTACATCTTGTCGCACTAAAAACAACAACTTCATACACTCTAGAAGTACTCTACTCAGCTTTCGGCATGTTGTGTTTCTGTTTGACGAGGTGTTTACACATTCGATTTATAGTTTACATAATTCGATTTGTGTGGAACATGTGTATACCAAACTAAGTATGGGATCCACATGTCCGAAGATCAAACCGGTCACACTTCACTAGTTGAAGTGGTACCTATCTGACTCCCAGGCTTTTCCACCACCCCTCCTCATCGTGTGACTTACGTGAGGAGGCTTATGATGTGAAAGTTACTGGAGGTGCCCTGGGTAATGAGATACCTCTTGTTTTTAATGACTGTGGTTATGCCACCTGACTGTAGGGGTAGCCACATCTAGGCTTTTCTCCCTATTTACTTTACTGACTCTATAGATTTTACTCTAACATCACTTCGGGACTTGAGTCCCTAAAAAAAAAAGAAAAAAAGAAGAAGACAGTCTTTTTACGGATTACAGATTATTAATAAATAAATTTTTTCCGTTTTTTTTCACCTACTACGGCGAGGTTAGGGGGAAACCTTGGGGTAAAAACGGTAAACGTTTTTGCATCTTTTTACAGTGACAAAATTGACATACTTGGGACGGGTTAAAAATAATAAAGCTACGTATTTATTTATACGTCCGTGGTTTCGACATTGTGGAGCCATAACTATGATAATTTATTATGAAATTCATTTAGCTCTAAAACAAAATCAGTATGATCTTCTGATCTTGAAAGAATCAAGCGTAAATAACGGAAATCAGTTGAAATTTTTAAATTTTTTCCACGAAAATTATTTTTGTTATATGCAAAATACACTTATCCATTAAGCTTGTAATAATTTTCAGGCTTTGGCAGTAAGAAGACACCAATGCGAAACAATGGATGCTGATCCTCTTGTATGGACTAATCAAAGATTCATCAGATGGGCTCGGAGTATCGACCTCGCAGAATACGCTGATAATTTAAAAGGTAAAAGTGAAACATATAAAATCAGTTTGTATATGTATATATTAATATATTTAAAAGACTTGCAAATATTTTATTTTCTAGAAATTACACCAAATTCTCTCTTGCAAATAAGTTACACTAAAAGAAAAAATTAATTTTTTGTGATATTTTCCTAATTCAGTCAACATTGCTTAAAAGCAAATCAAGTAGATATTACAGTATACATTGTGATCAACGTTTGTGACAAAGTCCATTATAAATATCTGTTATTATAGAAGATACCAAACCACTATTTAAAAAAATAGGTGGTATAGTCTGGGATCTCGAATTTTCACCCTTTATTACTAACAAGCTAATTTTTTGTGGGTAGTTTCATTTTGACAAGACGCCCAACTTTTGCTCTTAGAACAATTTGGTTTGTGGTAGCTAACAGGTGTAGCAGAAATGAAATATGTTGATTTGACGGCTCTCAAAAATTTATTACTTTTGGGTATTTTTTTATTTATTTTAATTAATTAATTAATTATCCAAATTATCCAAAAATATTTGTCTCACAAAATGTAAGGTTTTGTGAAAGAGTCCCGTCCTTAATAACATCTATGTAAGATGGTTATTGGATTGCAGAACATAGACAAAAAATATACTTTCCCTACATTTATATTTTTTTTATCTTTTTCAATACAAATGGTTTTATGTTGTATTCTATAAAATTATGTAGACTTGCACTTGCAAAATATAGACTCAAATGGCACTATATGTATACCACTGGTTTCTGACAATTACGTGGTATAAAGAATTTCATTCAATGCATAATTCTTTTTATAAGGTTGTAAGTACTTTAGAATTTGGACTAATATGTTTTTTTAAACCATTCTCTCTATTCAGATTGCCGAATATAGGCCTCTCCTAATTCTTGCCATTCATCTCTGTTGTTTGTAAGTCGTTTCCAGATTGGTCCTGAAGTTCTTTTAATATCGTCGCTCCAGCGCATTTCCGGTCTTTTTTCGTTGTCTTTTGGCTTTATATGGCCGTCAATTTCCGATTTTTTTTTATTCCATCGGCCATCCTTAAGACGTTCGTTATGTCCAGTTTATTTCCATTTCAGTTTAGCTGCCTATTAATGTCTTAATTGGTTTTATGGTCTTTGAGTGAGATACCCAGCATCTGTTGTTATATAGCTTTCTGAGTTTTTATGATCTTCATATTTATTTTAGTGAAAGTCTAGAATTGAGCTCCATATGTAAGTACAGGTAGGATATAGGAATTAAACACTTTGAGGTATATTTTTATTTTTAAATAAGTATGAGAGTATAATACCAGAAATGGGGATTAAATATCAATTTAGAAAAGACAAAATACCTCTCAATTGGAGCTGAAGCAGAACAACTCGATATCGATGACAATCAAAAAATAAATCCATGTTACGAATATAAATACCTGGGCGTCATCTTCGACCGTAGTGGAAAAGACGAACGAGAAATAGAACATCGAATTATATAATCACGAAGAGCTATAGCATGTTTGAATGGAGAGACAGGGAGAATAACCGAGAAATATAAGAAAAAGGTCAAAGCCACGGAAATGGATGCCATCAGAAGATCGATGAGAATATCAAGACCCGACAGAATACGGAATGAAGTGATAAAACAACAGATGGGTATAGAGGGCACTATAGTTAAGGATATTGAGAGAAAACAGCTCATATGGTATGGGCATGTGAGCCGAATGCGGGACGAAAGATTGCCTAAACAAAAGATGATGTGGCAACTTCCAGAGAAGAGGAAACGAGGAAGAACATAACAGAGCTGGAACCTGGGAGTTAGCAAAGCGATTAGCGCTCGAAATCTGGACGAAGACCTAACTCAAGACAGAATACAGTGGCGTTTGGGAATCTATATATATTATAATGAGAACAGAAATACAATAAATTAACATAGAAATATATACAACCAGATATACAATGTTAATTAATATATTTATTTAAATAGTGGTTAGAGACATAATTTGTAAGTTATATACTAGATAATATTATTAAAAAATAATTGTACGAGGGTATTTTTAAGAATTTAGCATAAGAATTAAGTTTAAGAAGTTTTTTTTATTTTATTTAATATTAGATATGTTTGAGTCAGCCATGTGCATATGCAACCAAACATACACTGTAGTGTCAAAGTCAAAACGTTATCTATTTTTGGAATGTTAATTTAGAATATAATTGTGGATGTAGAATAGTAAAAATATATTTCATATAAATGCTTAAGTTACATATAATAGTGTAGTTCTGATCTGGAGAGCCTAAAGTCAAGTAAATTGTAAATAGAGAATTCTAGAAATGTCAATGGGACTATTTGCATAATACATCGCAGACAGGAAACGATTTCAATTTATTCCAGAATGTTCAGATAGAAAAAATAGAATGATTCGAACATTATTTATTGCTAGATTATTCTGGAAAGAGGAAGGATATATAAACCATGTAATTTGGAGCGGGAGTTGAGTTATCAGTTAGAATCAGTTATCGGTTATCAGTTAGTTAGTTACAGATTATGATTAGTTACAGTAAAGTGATTCAGTAAAGTTATAATTTAAGAATTTGGTTACAAGAAGATTATTAAGTTAATTATTATTATTATTAAGTCTGTTACATGTGATTATTAATTACAAAGAAGAATTAAGAATAATTTATTAGGTTATGAAGAGATTTTTAGCTAGAAGAAGGCATTGATTAAGTAAAATGAATTATTAAGTTAAATACAGTTGGAAATTAATTATTACTACAGTAATCTAGTGACAGTTTGAAGTTAATTCATTGAAATAAGCATTCAATAATACAACCACAAGATCCAGTATATTTCAAAGTACATTATATGGAAATTACAAGGATTTAAATTTATATATTTATATGGTGAGTGGAGATAATTAGGAAGAAACATATTAAAATAGTTGGATAACCAAGGCTGAGGAAGAAAATATCGAGTGGTGATAATAACTTTAATTTTAGAAAAACTTTAGGCGTTCAGTAAAAGAAGGTACCAAATTTTGTTAATAATTTAATAATTGTATGAATTTCAAATTTTAGATAGATTTTTTTAAATTAATATTGCTTATATTAGATAGATAGGTTTGTTTCATAATAGTTATAATAAAGATAATTTACAAAAGTACTTACAAACTAATTCTTTGAGAACCGCGATAAAAACCCTATACTTACATATATCATTCAAATTTACTCATAGCTCATACAATAACAACACATCATAACAATATATATATATATATATATATATATATATATATATATATATATATATATATATATAATATATATATATATATATATATATATATATATATATATATATCGCTTATTTGCTTATTTCGGTAGTCTGATTTTCTTTGCTTACCTTGACATTTTGACCCAAATATGTATATTTATCTACATGTTCTATCTCTATACCTTGGATTTTTATAATAGGTTTTTAATCTTGATATTGGTTTAATTTTGCTGAAATACATTTTCAGTCCTTTTTTTACGGATTCTGTGTGTAGATCATTAATCATCGTATTCAGTGCATTCCATGTGCCGGCTATTAGTACTAGATCATCTGCGACTCTAAGATGGTTCAAGTATCTTCTGTTAATAGAGATTCCCCTACTTTCCACGTCTATTGACTTAAAGATAACTTCTAGGGCAGCTGTAAATAATTTTGGAGATATTGTGTCTCCTTGTCTTACGCCTTGGTTGATTTTTGCTGGTCTTGTTTTGATTCCATTAACCAACGTCACTATCATTTCAGCTTGTTTGTTAATATTATGTATTACTATTCTGTATCTGAAGTCGATCCGGTTGTTGACTAATGCTTCTTCTATTGCCTACAGCTCTACGCTATCAAAACCGTTTACATAATCTATAAAAGCCAGGCATTATGGGAGATTGTATCCGTTAGTCTTTTCTATCAGGATTTTTAAAGTATATAAATGGTCACAGGTGCCCTTTTCTAAATACGGCTTGTTCTACTGGTTGATATCCGTCAAATTGAATTGTTAATCAGTTTGTAATAATTTTTGTAAAGGTTTTGTAAAGTTGTGAAAGAAGTGAAATTGGTCGATAATTTTTCCGGTCTGTGGTGTCTCCCTTTTTGTGTATTGGTATTGTTTTAGCAGTATTCCATTGTTCGGGTAGGTTGCCCTCAAATAGACATTTATTAAATATTATTTTAATATTATGTATACTCTGAGAAAATTAGAAATTAGATATAGAAATGGTGGCTACTTTGCTCTCTCATATTATTTTAAACTTACCTATAGGCATTGATAGGTTATTGAAGTATTCTCCAGCCAACCACGGGGACAATCCATAAAGAGCATACCTGATATATATATACATTGACATAATATTAAAAATTAATTTATGTATTTTTCTTTTACCTATAGACAGTGGCGTTCATGGAGGTTTGGTGGTACTGGAGCCATCGTTTAACGGAGACACAATGGCGACAGCTCTTGGCATTCCAGCGAGTAAAAATATAATCCGTAGACATCTCACAGCTGAGCTGGATGCTCTTATTTTGCCCGCCAGGTACGTCATATTTTGTCAACTGGAAGAACTTCAAGCCGAAGCAGCCAGAGTTATATCAAAACATAGATAATCAATCAAATGTCTAATTTTTTGTTGCCTAACATGTTTTGTGTTTTTGGAAACCCGAGAAGTAGTATATTCTTTATTGTAAAATTTTACGACCGGTTTTGTGCTATTCTGTTCTGTTTTTTTTTTTCATATTATAAAATTAACTGTAAAAATGTAACTACTTTATGCAAGCACAAACGACAATACGAGCTACCTAATGTACATAATCTATTTTTTAAATTTAACAAATCGCAGAATTACCGACAATTATAATTGACTAGTGTTCTGAAGCTATTTTCTTGTGGCATTTTTAAAGTAATTCCTATTTAAATGGGAATAAGCCACAAGTAAAGGTTAAATTCTCTTTATTGACGTTTCAATTTACACTTCGGAAATCGTTCTCAAAATACAAACATTACCATTTAAATAGTAATTATTTTAATGGAGAACCCTAAAAATGTAGGGGTATAAGTGACATTTTGAGAAGAAGTAGATATTGAGAAAAGTGCATCACCTAACTAGAAATATTATATTTGAAGGTAAAAAGATCTAAACGATAAGTCAGGTGCTGCTCAGGTGCTGCTTTTTAGCGGCAAGTTACTTAGCCTCCATGCCTACTATAAGACAAGTAGGGCTTCGAATAGAATATAATTGTGCATTGGGAACTAGAATCTTCAAACAGCTGTTCTAAATCGATCCACACAGACTGAGCCTATAGAAAGAAAAAAACTAAATTCAGTTAGCAACAAACAAATGTCATCTGTTCATAATCTGGAAAGTTTTAGAGTTTTAGAGATAAACAGTTTATAAAAAAAGTTTCCTTAGACGTGTCATGAATAGCCAAAAAGGATAGAATATACCCCCGAACAAAATTTCTGAAAAGGCAATTGAAACCATAAAAGAGCATATTAATAAATTTCCTAGGTTCACAAGGTACTACACTAGAAATAACTCCGAATCGGAGGTCTCTTCCTCAAGAGTGTAATTTTAAAATAATGTACAAACTTTATTGTGATTTCTATAAGGAGGAAAAACAGGAACAACCTGTAAGTGAAAGCTTTTAGTTTAGTTTTAAAAGGCCAATCTGTAATAAATGTGATAAATTTCAGATAAAAATAAATCATGGTTCGGCAGAGGAAAATGGACAAAAAAATACTTTCATGGAAGCCGTAAGAATAGGATTCTAGCAACTTCTAATATGTCAACCTCTAAAGCATATTATTTAAACAACTATGGACGTATAACTTAGGGGTTCATAACCTACTAAAGAAACGACCCATTTCTTTATGTGACACTAAGGTCAGACGTTACGTGGATATTAGGAAATACCATCCTCTCTTCTAGAATATATCAAAAGCCTTCCCCCATCTATAAAACACATAACTGTATTTAGCGACAACTGTGGATGCCAAAATAAAAGTCATCTGAGTCAAATTTTGGCTTTACATTGTCAAAAACACTAATAATGAAACAGTAGATCATCGATGTTTTATAAGTGGCCATTCTTATAATGAGTGTGACCAAGACTTTGGTCTGATAGAGTGAAAAAAGAGAACAACCAGAAAGAACCTGTATGTACCTTAACATTGGATGAAACTGGTGACTTTTTCGAAAAGAAAGCTCTTTACAGTACAGAAGTAAAATGACGATTTTTTAGACTTTCAAATACTTACGCCATACTTCATGAAGAGCGTAATAAAATACAGATCATACAATGGTTACATTTTCAACCAGACAAAGTTTTAACCCTGTTTTACAAGAAAACAGCTGGGGTATCATAGAAGAGTTTAGTTAGTTATCTATGAAACCCATTCGAGCAGACAAAAACTTTTTTCTGCTAGAACTCTTGCCAGTACCTATTGACAAAAGCCTCTCATTAAGCAAGCTAAATATTCAAACCTTCAATAGTTACTTAACTACATACCTCCAATTTACCATGAATTTTTGATAAATCTGCGACGTGGTAGTCAATAAGCTGGAGAAGTAGCAAACTTAGAAGAAGCAGAAAAAAAAATGACGATTGGAATCACCATTAAGATACAAACGCAGTCCAGGACGAAGAAGAACCTCATAGTTGAAGAACTTGCGAGATTGGTATGGTGTAGATACAAGCATGCTATTTAGGGTGGCAGTGAATAAAATTAAAATAGCTATGATGGTAACCAACGTTCTGAAAGGACATGGTACATGAAGAAGAATTAAGACACTGATTGTGATGAATCATAAGTCACTTAGATATTAGTGTTATATTAAAGAATAAATTTGTACAAAAACTTTATGAACTTTTTACTTTTATCTTACATTTTTTAGAAGTAAGAGGGTACAAGTGTTACTTAGCAACCTAAAAATAGCTCCAAAATTAGTAAAATTGATAAAATTATGATTTTTTGTTACCAATAATAATTATAATGCCTACAGTTACTAAACCGGAAAATAAAAATTAGCATTAAAAAATTATGGCAATTACAGTGAAGGCTTAATTTTAAATGGCATTTACTCAAAATTTACTTTTTATCACTTATACCCCTTTACTTCTAGGGTTTAACTAATTTTAAGAAGAAAGTTTGTTGAGTGGTAAATATAAAATATGAAACAGAACCTAAATAACTGGAGTGAATCCTAACCAACAGCCTAGCTACCAGAGAAACTGATAATTTTAATAACGGTTGAAAATCCTATTAGGCTTAACATATTACTGATATGTTTAATTCTTATCATATTTCAATACCATTTCTATAATATATAATGAAAACTATGATATATACTCTTTAATACGACTCAATCGCTTTCTGTTGGATAATAATATCAGCCAATATTGTCTGGATCATTATATTCTTCTTCTCCTTTTTATGTAGACCTCTGTCTGTTTTTCAATGTGCCTCCAGTAAGTTGTCATTCCATCGTTTTTGTACCCTTCCCACTGATCGTCTTCCTATTGGGAAACCGTCTTTTGCCGTCTTTACTATTCTATGTGTTCGATCAGATTTATTAGATCATATTTCAGAATGTCATCGAAATTAAGATAAGCGGAAGGGTTCGTGGATCAGAATATAAATTTGCTAAAGTTGCTACTACAATTTTGTGGAGTATTGTTAAATACTTATTTTCATTCAAATAGGAAAATACAAAAGGGATCAATGGGAAGGTCTTGATTATCCTCTATCCAAACACTAATACTTTTAGAGGGAAGAACATAACCACCAGCAAAAATATTGGATGATAGTGCATCAATAATATAAGTGTACTCATCTGAACAGAAAACGTTCTAATGAAGTAAAAATGAAAAAATCCCAGTGGTTGACTTATACCATAGTTTAAAAAAATTACATAAAAGTAAGAGCTTCTTGTGTATAATGGTATATTATTTATTAAAAAATAATTTACAAATTTATCCAAAAGTATTCCAAATCTTCAAAACATTTTCAGTGAAAAAACATTAAAAGTCGTTAACATTAGAAACCCTTACATCTCATTCCCAGTATGAGGGAAATATACATCTTCCCTACTCGAAAGAAGGGACAACTATGTCCAACTAATGGTAAGCCGACTGACGAACTTCTCACCATGTACGTTAAGCAGAATATAGGATAATAAAACTTCTTTGTGTTTTATTACTTGATAAGGCAATATATTATATGCGAACAAAATTACCGAATGTTATTACTAACTATAAAACTGACTATAAAAATTAGTCTTCTTCTATTAATTGTGATCTAATTTAATTTCATTATCAACCATATCTTTCCAAATTAACCATATAAAACAAATTAGTTACGAACAATTAGTTTGGACAATAATTATGTAGGTATTTAGCTCTCTGGTTTCCAAAATATCAAAAGTGTTTGTAATGAATGTGCAATTTTTAATGAAATCCAGTGTTTACTAAATCAAAACTTATTTACAGAATACAATAAATCAAACTATTATACTTTAATTTATAATACCATGATTTAAGAATAAAATGATTTATTCAATATATACATTTATTTCCATATACATCCACATCAAAGGTATAAATCGGACATATTATGTCACAATCAAAGCTACAATTTTCAGTAACTTAATATTTGTCAGGGTGTGTTCTATACAGGGTGCCTTATTACTGCGAGAAAGTCAATTTACACATTTGTCGTAAGAGATCAAACAAAAAATAATTTAAGTAAATGTTGTAGTATAGATAGTGCCAAACTTAAAAAATATTTTCAAATGTACAGGGCCGCCCATATTAACAAATTTAACCATTTTTAATAGAATATTTTTATATATTTTTATATTTTTGCATTCTTACCGGTGTTCTCGTTTTACTTTTAAATACAAAGTTAATAATAATAGTCTCCCGTTTTATACCGCACGCGGCTTTGGGAGTATAGCAGGGTAGTCTGCTATATCTAGGGCCTACGGTATACAAGGAAGGTAACATGGCCAGTGCTACGCTTCAACCGCCTATTATTACCCCTGGTTTTACCCAAGGTACTCATTTTATTCAGGCTGAGTCGACCTGGGCCTATAGACATTTTAAAAATGCCTAGTTGTTCTTGCCGGCGGTAGGATTCGAACTCACGACCACCGGCATGCGAGGCAAGCACACTACCGCTTGCGCTACGCAGGCCCTTTAAATACAAAGTTGTGTAGTGTTATTAGATGTAGTTTTAAAATAAATATATTTTTTAATAATTTAATAATTTTTGAGCCAAACATTAATTGCAACAAAAATTTTATTGGGTGTAAAAATACCTAAGTAGTTAGTATAGTGTAGTGACGTTTAATATACAAATAAAATTAAATGTAAAACAAAATATTTACTTAAACAGAAATACCTTACAAAAAAATCGGTAAATTTATAATAAATATTTAAAATAGACTCCGTCGACATCAATACATTATGTAAGCGATCTTCAAAAGAGCGACTTACACTAACTAACACTTGTGTTAAATCCTATACATTTATTTCTATTTTCTCTTTTATATCTTCCCCAGTTGTAGCTTATCTTTATAAACCTTATCTTTCATTCAGCCCCAGAGTTATAAAAGTAAAGTTAATAAAGTATAACTTGTTAAAGTATTCGGATATAAGTCTTTGGGATCTTGGGATATGTTCAACGGTACTACTTCCAATAATTCTATAAATTCATTGTCCAAAAAACGTAGATGTATTTTGCGCTTATCGTCATTAATCTTTTGATGCAACTGTGCATGATATGGTTGCATTTTATTTTTTTTTTCAATTTCTCCCACACTGCGACCAATAATTCCAAAACATTTGCAATTTCTTTCATACTAATATGAGGATTCTCAGTAATACTTATGACAACATTTAATTTATTTTCTTTATTTAAAATAGTTTTGGTTCGATCAGATTTCTTGTTATTTGCGTGTCCAGTCCGTTGAAACTGTTCTATAGATTGTCGCAAAGTGACTAGTCTGTACAGGGTAAATACACAACATCGATGCCATACTTTTTTACAAACTTTTATTAAAATAAACGTCACTTCTTACTACTAAGTCTAATCCATCTTTTGTGTTGAGGGTAGCTTAAGTACTAATGCCCACTCAAGACCCTGACTGGCTATCTTCTGTCAGTGGTTCTCAAACATAAATAATATTTGCTACAACATACTTGGATTAAATTAAAATAAACAGAAATTAAGAAATTCCTTTTATTTCAATCACACAAGCAGTTTGATTTTAATGTGTACAGTACAGTATGTGCTAGCGATACAAATTTGTTTATAGAATTAAATAAAATCGAATAAAATAAAACTAAAATATAAAGAAGCATTTTATTTATGTGTTGTTTCGTTTAAAAGTTAAGAGGGAAAGGACTTTTAAAAACCGCACTGTATATGTTGGCAGTAACAAAAGGTGGAAATATCCGAAAATAAAACGAATGTGTAAGGGGAATGTTAATTGTACACCATTATATTTAGTTCCTTTTTCTGTCAATCGCTGTGGCATTTAGTTTCTGCTTAACTATCATCATCATCATTATTATCGTCACTGTCATCACTATCTCCGTTATTTATAATAATTGGTTCGATATCATCAAACAAATTGTCAATTTCCCACTGTTTTTCTGTTGCTATTACGTGGTCTATGTAGTTTTTCCATTTCTCTGGCGTAATGATCTGGTACGCTGCTGTAATTAAGTTTCGCGTTTTAGCTTCTTTAAAATTCGCTTTGCGTCCAGCTATATACCGTTTTACTTCACTCCAAACCATTTCGATTGGATTGAGTTCACAGTGATAGGGTGCGAGCCTCAGAATCCTCATATTGTGTTTTTGGCAATATCTCCTATTATTTACCTGTCATATTTTGGTATGGATTGCCCATTACCACAACAATTTTTTCTGACAAATTTAGCATTAAGTTATTTTCGAACCAATCTTCGAAGGTCGGTCCATCCATTTCGTCGTGGTAGTCCTGAGTAATTTTCTTTGCCAAAAACGTGACAAATCTCCATCAACAAATTTTCTTCTCCATCAACAAATCCACTGGTAGATTTTGCGTGCAAAAAAACGAACCGTGCACCACCAGCTGTTCGAGCTTTTAATCCTGTTGTCAGACTACGAACAAAAGCATCGCGATGAGATGTAATTGTTTTATCAACCAATTCTTTTTTTATACTGTACCCGAAATTTACCCATGATTCATCCAAATACACTATGTTGTATCCTTCTGCACGGTATTTACAAATTGCGCGTAAATAACAATGACGCAACGAGATGATATCTGATTTTTCAATCAAAATTGAATTTCTGTCACGTTTTATTAACACAAAATCCATATCACTCAGCAAGGATGTATCGTGGCCCGTGATAAGTTGGGCAGTTTCTTCGACATTTACAACGACTAATATGGTGTTTATTGTTGGCAGTACGTTGTTACAAAAAAATTGATGAACTATTTTACGAATTTGGCCCCTGACACCTTTATCGTACTTGTTGTCATGAGAATTAGCAACCTTTCGCTTCTTGGGACTGCTCTTTGGAGATTGTAATCCAGCAGGTGATGAATATTCCTGTCGTGTACGAAACAGAGTCGTCTTTTCGCAAACACCACTCATTTCCGACACTTTCCTAATTACACTTGATACAGAATCGTTTTTATCCTGATTAAGATGATAATTAATAATATTCATTAGTATGTGCTTCTCTGAAAGTTACAGAGATTTTCCACGCTTCCATTGAACAATTTCCTTCATTTTGCGGAAAAAGTTCGACGTCAAATACAACAATAGAAAACAACAGAAAATAACAATAATTGCCAACAGCAAATCACAACAACAGCCACCAATAAATAATAACAATAACAAAACAGTAACAGTACATTCAAGATGGTACAAATAATCGTTACTCGAATAAAATCCGTAAAATAGTTTCGAAACACAATTCAAATTTCTGCTTATAATCTGAGCCTTCTAAAAATTGCAAGGCCAACAGACGTTGATAAAAGATGTTAAAAGGGACATGAGGAATCTAAAATTTGCATTCCACGACATGTCTTTACAACTAAGCAAAAATCCTTAGCGAATTGTGTTTCTCGTACTCACACAGAGTATATCCGAATGAAATGAAAAAGACAGCAAATATTTGATTTCACGCAAAAAGCGCCTATGTATCTGTTGATACCTATTTCGACCTAATAGGTCTCATCAGAATAGTTATTCATAGGTGTTCTCAACGTGAAAAATCAATATTTTCTGTCTTTTAAGAAGCAACACTAAAATGGCTTTAATACAGACGCAATAGCGACATCTAATAATAAAATCCGTAAAATAGTTTCGAAACACAATTCAGATTTCTGCTTATAATCTGAGCCTAAACGTCTGTTTGCCTTGCAATTTTTAGAAGGCTCAGATTATAAGCAGAAATCTGAATTGTGTTTCGAAACTATTTTACGGATTTTATTATTAGGTGTCGCTATTGCGTCTGTATTGAAGCCATTTTAGTGTTGCTTCTTAAAAGACAGAAAATATTGATTTTTCACGTTGAGAACACCTATGAACAACTGTTCTGATGAGAACTGTTAGGTCAAAATACATATCAACAGATACATAGGCGCTTTTTGCGTGAAATCAAATATTTTCTGTCTTTTTTATTTCAAATATTTGCTGTCTTTTTCATTTCATTTCATGTAACTCGAATAGTGTACGCGCTCCGAAGAACAAATAAAGACTAATTAAGGCCCTGGATGTATCAAGCTTTTAAACATATTCTGTACACGAATTACTCTAATTGCTTCTTAATTACTGAATAACTTAGAAGAAAGTATTTGCAGTTGATATCAACCAAAATTACAAATTCCTTACACAATATGACAGTAATTAGTACCGCATGGACATAAATAACATATTAAATTTGGCAGTTAGTAGAAATTACCGGAATTATTTTAAACTTTGAAACAAATGTTTATTTAATGCACATTTTATTATACTACTCCTACTCATAAAAGATAAAAGTTGATAAGTTACTATTGGAAACAAATAATGTATAGTATTATGTAAAATTATTAGCAAACGATATTTTGTAAATTACATAAAATTGTACGTGAGGACTTGTTGAGAACTCCTGGTTTATTCCGTTTATTTTAAAAGATAGACAATAGAGAACGCCATCGCTCACTGCATAAAACTGGCAACGTCTTGGCGAAATTCCCATAAGGTAAGCATTGCATGTCTTACCCTGTACAGACTATTCACTTTGAGACAAAGTATAGTAAACTTTGAAATTAAAAAAATGTTAATAGTTGGGAATCACCTCCCTTCTAGTTAATATTTTATCATTTTTAGTACAAGAAATTAGAACATGCTCTAATTTTTAGTACTGAATCGGCGCCCGTATTTATTATGGAAATACAATATTTTTAGTACTAAATTCAGTACTGAATTTAGCATAATGGCAGGCACCTAATGTTAAACTTTTAAGCAAGTTTCGTGTCAAATTCATACTCAACGTATATGTTTTTATTAATATTTTGCCCACGAACAATCTTAACTACCTATATAGATAGTTTAAAGTCTTATCCAATACTTACAAATAAAGAGTTAGTCTAGATTAATATGTATTTTTTTTCATTTTATATTTGATTAAATATCTTCTTTAGGGTTAACCTAATAAAATTTCACCTAATTTTTGTTGCAATTAATATTTGGCTCAAAAAAACACAAATAACTCCTAAATATTTGAACGAATCATGAAAAATCGATTAGAATAGTAGATAGAAAGTAACAACCTTTACCCAGACGGTCAGCTTGGGTTTCGTAGAGGGAAAGAAACTATGGATTGCATTTCACACTTAGCAAGCGATATCCAGATAACTTATTCTAAAAACCAATACACATCTGCTTTATTTGTAGACATTTCTGATGCATATGATAACATTATTCTCGACCTTCTGCTTGATCAACTTGTTAAATTAGGAGTCCCTAGTAAATGTACTTATGTCCTAGTCAATATTTTTACAAATAGACAAGTCAATATTCGTTTAAATAATTCACTGATTAGTCCAAGGATAGTTAACAAAGGGTTACCTCAAGCCTCAGTTCTTAGTCAATTATTATTTTAACTTGTATTCATTAAACTAACATACTATGAGAATGCAGTGTAACATTTTACAATATGCTGATGACTTCTGTTTAGCTTAGTGTAGTGTAGTATTTTTTTGGAGACAGAGGTTACCAAAAGTTAGTACGTTAAAACTCTCCTATCTGGAAATTCCTGTATATAACAATTTTACATACCTAGGTGTTACGTGGGATTCAAAATTAACCTGGAACGAGCATATTAATAATTGCATTATAAGTGAAAAAAGCCTTAATATCCGTAAGGACATCAGTTTTGGACGATGGAAGCTTTTTCTATGGATCAGCGACAAAACTTCGTCTGATTAAATTGGATCGAATACAATACAAAGCTTTAAGGTTAGTCCTAAAATCTTTCAAATCTACTCCCACACCAGCCCTTTTGACAGAATGTAACAAGCCACTCTTACATTTAAACGTCTATTTTTGTCAGAAAAATGTATTTTTTAATGCCAGTATAATAATCAAAACAGCTTATTACAAAAAATATCTTGTCTCTCTATTGAAAATCTAACAAATGGTGGGCAAATAAAACCTCTCCAACTCTAGCTGTTGCTTTTTCCAATTTATCACAATATTCATTCAATGGAGCAGGGTTTCTATTCTTTGGCTTAAATTATGATATACTATATAAAAATAAACCTGCTGTAGTAATTGCTTCATCTGTTTCAATTGTTCACAAAGATTTCGTAGTACAGAACAAGTTGAAAGACTGTAACCATTTTTGTAAAATTTATACCGATGGCTTAAAATCTCCTGCTAATGTTGGCTCTGCCATTTACATAGACAATATTCAAGATTATTTTTAGTACAAATTAAAATCAGATTGCTCAATAATCACAGCTAAATTGGTAGGCATTGTCAAGGCGTTGGATTGGATAATCAATAGCACATTATATTTCGAACGATATAATGATAATTTTTCAAACGTACCAAACGGAAAATCTAAACTGTATGTTTCAGTGTTGTATGAATCTGAAATGGTAGGACGTCAGTTTCTGTATTTCCCATTGACTTTCCTTTTATGTCATTTAGCTTTAACCGTTACCTGTATTGTTTGTTTTAAAAAATTAGTTTTTTTTTGGGTGACTATACAAAAAATACTTTTTGTATAGTCACCCAATAGTGTTTTCAATGGGAAGGTTAGGAAATTGAGTAAATGAACGAACAGTTAGGAAATTGTCATGAATTTAAAGAAAGTGTAGGAGATTGTTTTTACGTGTTCAACCAATTGCCTGGCTAAATAGGTCTTGAACCTAAGGCCAAAAAAACCCTAAATAACAATTGAAGCAGTTAGGTAGAGAGACTGTTTAATAAATAAAGTATTATGATAAATATTCTATTACGATATTATAATATAGGGGTGTTTGGTATACCTAAAGGAATACCAAAATTAAATATTTTGCTATGTAAAATAATTTTATACAGTAGTATACTAATCTTCTAAATTTAAATATATTTTTTTTATATGAAATTATACAATATACAATTCTACAGGATGTTAATTTTTCTACGAAATTATTAAAACACGTAATTATCTTTTAAGCTACCTCGTATAACACTAGAAAACCTATATCAAAAAAACGCAAATATCAGGAAGAATCCAAAAATATACAGAGTGTTCCATTAAAAAAAGATACCTAAGTTTATTTCACCCTGTCGATGTGAGTGGCCCTCTTTATTTGAGGGTATGGTCCTGTCTATATTTTAACTTTTATCTAACTATTTTTTTCGTATATTACGACAAATGAGTAATTAAAATGTAAATAATATAAATATTCTACTCTATTTTAAGTTTACTATTTTTAAGATTTCTGTTGCGAAACCTTTAACTAAAGTTAAAATGTGTCCGACTTATACCATCCGGTATGCTTTTACACATAAAACCACAATATACACAAACATTCTATGTTATGTTATTGCTATATCCTTGCACTGCCAAACTTGAATGTTAGAGCACCTGATGTATTCCAACTCCGTATCATATCACTATCTTCTGTGAATAAATAATTGTAGTAATCAGATTTAGACCAGTTTTCAAGAATACGTTCTTATTTAATTTGAATATGTTTCCTTATCAAAATTTAACAAAAATTATTGCTTAAATGTAATTTTTTTTTTAGGATTAATTTTTATAATCTTAATATATTATAGTTTATTATCGTTATTTTATAAAGAGAAATTTTTATTTTTTAAAGTACCTAATTTAAGTGAAAATTTTAATTTATAGCTGTATTATTTTAATGGTCGCTATCGCCGACTTCGTCTTTTAACCCTGCAGTGCACGTGTTGGGTCCGTCGGGCCCATTCAGTTTCTCTTTTCGGTCAGAGAGTCTAAGTATGGTTCTGGCGGTCTAGTTACCTTTCGACGGCATGGCCAGCTATAATCCCTCAGTTACTAATGCGTATTAAAGCGATAGTGTCGATGTTTATATCTGCTTTCGTTCTCTCAGTCCCAACCCGTTCCTTAATTTAAGTATTTAAGTATTTTTTTATGAAAATACAAAACAAAATTAGCAGTGCATTGTTTTTAGAGCCTAGCAAAACAATGTATTGTTACGAAAGAGAGGTAAAACGTTTGCAATGACTCAACGTGGAAGTTGCAACCGACGAGAAAGAAAATTATGAAGATTCAGATTCTGATGAGTCTATTGTTGGAAAATTAGAAAATGAAGATGGTAATCATAAGTCAGAGTCTGAATTCGATTTATCAGACACCCAACTAAACTTACAAGAATGTATTCTACAAGGTGGGTCAAACCAACACCTTTATTAAAATATCAAAGATGGCATGAAATGGAATAAGACATGCGGATCACGAAATGTTAGAACTAGACGAGAAAATATCATCACAAAACTTTCTTGAGTTATTCGTGAAGCAAAAAGTTGCACAACTAAAAAGGAATGCTGAAAACTGATTTTTATTGACAAAATTATAAAACATGTTGTTAAATGTACTAATGTATATATCGAGCGTATTTTCGTGGGATATAAAGAGAGTTCCGATACGAGGCTAACAAATATATGTGAAATAAAAGCTCTGATTGTCCTTGTTTACTTAGCTGGAGTTTACCGTGGATATAGAACTTTAATTTTTGAATTTTTTTTTTTGAAAAAAATGGTACTGGCATTGATATATTTTTGGGCAACGATGGCTTTCCGCAGATTTAGATTTCTCATGAAGTGCTTATGCCTAGATGATATTCGTACATGACACGAACGGAAACAAGTAGACAAACTTGCAACAGTTAGAGCCGTATTCGAGGATGTAGTTGAAAATTTTCAAAAATATTATACTATTGGATAATATGTCAGTATCGATGAGATAGATGCTTTTAGGTTTTAGAGGTTGCTGTAGATTTAGAATATACTTTCCAAACAAACCGGACCGATACGGTCTGAAGGTATATTCTTTGGTGAATTCTCGCGCTTTCTATACTTGGTTGTGTACTGTACTGTACACAACCACCAGGTCCATATTCTCAGTTCTTTAGTCTACGATGTGGTTGAGCGGCTTTGCCAACCAATCTCCAAATCCAACGGAAATGTAACAATGGACAATTGGTTTACATCAATTGAAGTCACACAAAAATTACTGACAAATCATAATCTAACAAAAGGCATATCCCAACCAAATTTTTATTGAATAATAGACCGCCAAAATCAATTATGTTTACATTTACCACAAAAACCAAAAAAACATGTTGTTCTTTTGTCAAGCCTACACCATGATGACCAAATCGATCCCACAACGAGTGACGAAAGTATACCTGAAGTAATAACGTTCTATAACTCTACGAAAGGTGGTGTGGACATAGTTGATAAATTTCGAGGTGGTTCCTATACTATCGCAAGAAATACAAAACGTTGCCCATGGCCATCTTTTATTGAGTGCTTGATGTTGCTGCAATAAATGTATTTGTGATACAGATAACTAACAAACTGGATCTAAAAACAAGCAAACGAAGAAGACTTTTTTTAAAAGAACTAGGTCTTCAGTTAGTAATAGACAATACAAAGAAAGAGCTCAATTTTCCCATTTGGCACGAGATATAAGAGAGCTTGCTGGTAAACTCAGTGGGGTTGGGCCAGTACAAGCACCTGCTTAATTGCAAAATAAAAGGGGACGTTGTGGTTTTTGTAGAGATCGTAAAACTCGATACATGTACCACTGTTGTAAAACATTTATGTACTTGGAAAATACCGTAACTGTCGCATGTGCATTGATAAAATGACTGAATAAGTTATATACAAGGTGATTTTAAACATCGGCCATATTGTAGGACGTAATTTCTTTTATATTTTTAGTTTTAGTATTATAATAGAAGTTCATTTTCTTTTAATGTATGTAAGTTGTCTTTAGTAGTAGTTCTAATATATGCAACGCAAACCTGTTGTTACAAAATTAACTTACAAAATTAAAAAATTCTTAGTCTAATTTTTACCGAAGGGTTAACAAGGCAATCGACGGAATATTTACTCGAAAAGCGAAAACCTTAGCTTCACTTAGGAATTTAAACTAACGGATGAATATTTATTCTGCTTCCGTATCTATAGTCGATAATTTTCTATTCATATCTATTTGTAGACTCATTAAACGTCCAAAAGGTTTACTATCAAATATTTGCTCCCTACTCTTAACACATTCATGGAGCGTGCACCTAACCCTCATATACCATGGGGTCACTGTTACTGAAGAACTTATGCCTAATTTAAAAGTGTTTTTTTAGCTAGTAGCTTACATAATTGTACTAAAAAATTAAAAAATCATACTTAATAGCAGAGTGGTTACCAGTAACCCGAATTATTATATACCATCTTGGCAAGTCTTTTTCAATTTTGTTGTTATATTTTCTTAAAGATGAAATGTTTTTTGAGAGAGAAGTGTTCGGTAAGGAATTATCTGCAAGTAAGGTGCTTCACTTATTTCCGTGTAGGTCATCGAAAAACAGGTGGTTTTTGACTGTAAATCACTCACTTTCTACTTCTCCCTGCCTGACCGGTACTTCGCCTAATTCTATCTAAATATTGAAAGTTCTGCGTTTAGACAATTCGTATAGCGTTTGCTCATTCGTTTAGTAAGTATGGTTGAAAGAAGTTTGGTTCACTTAGGTGATGAAGATGTAGAAAATATTTTTACTGCAGTGGTTGGAAGAATGTAATAATGATTGTAGTGATGGTCCACTGCGACCTTTTCAAATCTATTGTGGTTCTCTAGTCCTAGATAACATTCTCTAGCCTGACCCTCTTTATAAAGTCTAGTAGCTTCGAGACTGTCTTTGCTAATTAGGTCTGCCGTAAATTTTGGCAAATGTTCTCTAATGAACTGTTTCGCCTGTCTTTGTCCTGGTGAATTCCTCCACCATTCCAGATATTTGTGAGCTACCCACTTCTTTGTAGCCGTTCTTGCTACTGACTTTGCAACGCCGCAGAAGGGTTCCGGTCCAATGAATTGCATTGATGAGCCTTGTTTGGCCATTTCATCTGCTTTTTCATTGCCCTTATGACCCTCGTGCTCCGGTACCCAGGCTACCGTAACCTTGCTACGGTCTCCTAGTTTATTTAGGGCACACACGCAATCCCATACTAGCTTAGAATTGACCTCTACATAATTGAGTGCCTTAAACGCTGCCTAAAAATCTGTGAAGATGGCAACTGAACAGAACGTTCTTTCCTGCCTTTGTATTTCTTCCACGCAGTGATGGATTGCAGTTATTTCTGCCTGGAAAACTGTCACTTCCTTAGATAGGCTTACCGGGAAATGTATCCCTTGATTTGTCCCTACTATGCCGGCTCCAACACCCTCCGATGTTTTTGAGCCATCCGTGTACCATTAGCAGCAGCTCTTATGGGTACACCTTTATTCCAGTCTTCCCTACCTGGTATCTTAATTATGAATTTATTGTTAAATCTATATCTAGTAGCTGTTGCATCGATAGGTTTCCCCATCACAATATATACCTATATCTGTAACGAAATCAAATCTACATTTATTTAACAGTATGTCACATGGCTATCCACGTATGTCTTGGAGCAATCCGGTCTAGCCCTAAGAAAAACCTTTACTGTGAGGCTAATGAACCTCCATCATGACTTAGACGACAATACCTTCTTCTATAGTATACTGCTGAAAATTCCAGTATCCCCCTTAATCAAGCATATTATATGCTCTCATAAGGTTTTTAATGTCAGAACATATCTTTATGCAACTTAATTATACAACTTTTCCTAAGCATCTACTTAATCAAAGATATAAACTTATCTGAAACCAGAACTCTTTCACTCTCCAATAGTTTTCATTGCAATAACATACTGCCACAGCTTAATCTTTCCCTAAATTTCTAAATATAAAAAAGGAAAGTTACCAACGCTAATACCTCAATTATCTTTTACACTGACAAGCCAAAGACTGAAATTTGATAAACAAATTTAATTCTCTACATTAACACTACATGTATATCAACTTTACTGATCCCCTAACACAGTAGTCACTATAATCCGCCTCATTTATAGACACCAGTAATAATATACAAGTAAGCAATGATCTACTAGCTTGATTAAAGAAGCTTAAGCGATTCACCTGGCACATTCCCTGAAATAAAGTTACTTCTACGTGGCATGAAAGTCAACCCATTATGAACCAATTTATTTGTCCTGATTTATCCAGGATAAGCATAAAAAATATGGAAATCATATAGATTACATATAGAAGGATAGTTGTCTAGTACCCATTATCTAATGATATAATCTCCAACGTCAAATTGTAGAAACTGCAGGTCGACTCAACTAGTCAAACATAAATATACTCATCAAATTCACAAGATATGCCAACTTACGAAATTTACGCCAACATATTTTTTATCACTGTGTGGAGAGTGAGATGCCGGAAATAAACATTTCTGGTAGTTCTGGGATCCTAAAAGAGCCCTTTAGAGTCACGTCCACTAGCTTGGTCGTGAATTGGACGTCCCTGTCCTCCGTAACTCTGATATAACTAGAACCAGCTAAACCTCACCCCTTTTACACTAGGGAATGGGTGTGAAACCGTCCATTAGGACATTATTTCGCACGATGTCCTTCTTTTACCGGAATTCTCAGTTGCTCGCCATCATACATTACCGTTCGTTTATCGCAGTCATGCAATCGCCACGTTCGCCTCTACCCAACCAGGTTTTCTCCTTAGCTTTACTTCCCTCGCATATATAGGCAGAAAGCAGGGGCTGCAATAAGCTGTCCGTATACTCGTTGTCATTTTTCGTCTGAATCTGAATCAGCACTTATTTCGCTTATCCTGTCTCTCTTTGCTTTGTTTCGTACGCATGCATACATACACACCCCCCTCCGTCGTTGTTTCAGTCTCATCTTGCTTTTTCGTGCAATTGCCCTCCAATACCTCTCTCACATAGTTATGAATTTTGTTCTACCACCACCCACCCGTCACCATTTCTCGTACCAACTCAAACACTCACTGCAGTTCAGCCCGTCCTCTTTCGTACGTGATAAACTTTTGAAAGAATATGTGACAGTGTCCTAAGCCCCAAAATATAGGCATTTTTCTGATTCGACCTTTTTGAATCTGTGCAAGTAGCTGCGAAAGCACCTGTGTTCTATCAGCACCTGCGTCAGATAGTAGTCTAAGCACCTGTATCCGCAGTCCAGCTAACTTTACAAACTCGGTATCGGTAACTCCTTTTACTTATGCCTGGTGATCACCCATAGGACATCAGCAGGGACAATCCAGTACGCACTTGCTAGACGCAGCAGACTAGTTGTGTCCACGCGTACCAAGTCTCGTATATACCTCTGTTTCCACAGCCGCACTTTGGTATTAGTTTCATCTTCAAACAGCAAGTTGCTAAACAAAGTCTTTGCTGTTTAGTGTAGATTAAAGTTTGCAAAAAACACTACAATTGAACAAGATGTTTGATAATTTATATTAAATTCCGTTGTTTTTTTATTATTTACATATGATTTCGAGTACTGTACCTATTGTTAAGTTTTTTTTTGTGTTAATTATATAAATTTTGACTGTAACTGTGCGAATGGCCACACACGTGAATTTAAATAAAAAGGAAAGAAAATTCACATGCGCATAAATCCTTAAATAGGTTAGTAGACAAAAAAGTATCATTTATGGTTCAAATCTTAGTCATAACTATGCTTTATCCTTAATATTAAATAAATTATATTTTAATTAAAAATCCCCAACCTAACGTTTTGGGAGTTACTTTTTTTACTTTTAAAGGATTCATTTTCAAAGTATATATTTATTTTAAATGGAAATTCGTTTTGAAATAAATATAATTTTCAGAAGATAGTGATGTATATGCATTTTATGCCAACGTTAAATTTTAAATTTGCATGTATCAGTGTTAGCAAAAAAACAAATCAAGTATAGTTTAAAATGGCATTTCTTTTGTACAGAAATTGGTATTCAAAATATTTACTATAACGGTCCATGAAAAAGAAAAGTTTTCATATTTTTTGGGAACAAACGAATATGCTTCAAATTAAAAAAAAACATTTGACGAATTTCCAGTCTTAAAATCGTTTAAAATATATTTGTTTTAAATATGAAAAATTTAGTTAATTAAAAAATTTTACAGTTTTTGAAAATTAGCGATAAGTGCATTATTCACAGTTTATACTTACCTCAAATTCTAAACTGTTAGATCTACAGTTAATTATGTGTTGTGTCGTTCTTAGAATTTAAATGATGTGTCCTTAATATGTTATATTTTTAAATTCATTCATTGCATCTTCTTCATCTTCACTTCGTACTGTCTTGGTCTTCCTCGGTTTCTTCTAGTGAGCGGCTTCCATTTTTCTATTACTTTTAGCCATATATTTTCAGGCATTTTTTGCAGGTATTTATACCGGTATAGTCATTTGGTTTCAATTGTGTGTATAATGTCAAAATTAATTTCCATTTATCTCCGAATATATTCGTTTCTCACCTATTAAGTTTAGTAAGTCGGCAGCATCGTCACCAATAGGCCATTTTTATGGATTATTTTATTTATTTCTCACATTTCGGAGGCGTACAACCCAATACTTTATATTATTGTTTTCAAAATGTTCTCTTTTTGTTTTTTTTTTGTTATTACTCCACAATACTCCATGTATCTGTCTAGTGGCTGATTTTGCTTGGCAACTCCTGGAATGTTATCTCCTTGTTGCTTTTTGATTTTAATGCTATTAAACTCACAAATATTTGGAGGATTTAATTGATTTTATATTTCCTATTTAATTTTGTACTGCTTCAGATTTTTTCCATGGAACTCAGTACTAGGTTTTTTGTATATTAACTGTAAGGCTTGACATACTATACTACTTTTCCTTTTCTAAGCAAATAGTCTATATTACTCTTGTCTTTTGCTAGAATGGCGTGGTCCCCAACGAAGTGTACCGTGCTTAATCTTTCGTCTTCTATTGAGATGTCCATATTGCTGCACTTTTTTCTCCACACTGAGAGTGCCTGATTCAGATATATTTTGAAGAGTATTGGTGCTACAGAGAAACCTTGAATTAAACCCTTGCTAATTGGAATTTCTCTGGATAAATTATTGCCACTTTTTAATGTTTGCCGTCATATTTTTGTAAATCTGTTATACTTAATACTTTTATATTTTTTTGTTATTTTATTTATCTTATTTTTAAATTGATACCCAGAGCATCGAAAGTGGTACACTACGTTAGCTTTTATCAGATCCGTTAAGACTATATGAGTTAAAAGTGTGTGGGCTAATTTTTCCTTAATAACCTGCTTTAGAGATAATATACTCTCTGTACATGATCTGTCTGCATCAATGCCATTGTGTTCTTCTACATATGTCAGCTACTTTTTAATTTAATGTTTTATTAGTGTTTAATAGTCTTGAAAGTGAATTTATGACATTTAGACCTCTATACTGTGAACTATTTTTTCTACCTCTTTATTTCTACATATTGTTAATATGTACTTTTGTAGTTTTGTCCAATTCGATGGCAAATTATTCATTTTATAGAATAAAGTGAAAAAATTTGCTAGTAAGTCGCGTAATATTCGTAGGCTATGATTTATTAATTCATTCGGTATACTTTGTAGTCCACATGCTTTTCGATTGTTTATAATTTTTATTGCATCTTTGACATCGTGTATTGATATTTCATTGTCTTAATTTTTAATTTTAATAATGATAAGAGCTGGCCCCTTTCCTCGATCACATCATTTATAACACTCTTTATTTGAGAAATCCTCATTTCTAAAACTTCCTGTCGTCTGACATTATTTACTGTTAGCATTTTGGAAATGTTGATTGTATTATTATAACCATGTCAGTTGATTCTTAATTCTCAACTGCTGAAAGTTTATAAAGTCTTTACTCAACGTAAGTTTTCAATCACCCAGCTGCCATTCTCAATGCTAATTTTGAGCCAGGCTATAGTAGTTCCTTTTCTTAGTACCACTCACATATGAATTTCCAGCATTCACCTAAGAAGGTACAGAATGGAGTAATACCAGTCCAAAATATGGAATATAAATCTCTTAAAAAAACTTGGGTATGACAACTGTATTTCTTCTTCTTTATCCGCATCCACTATCGCTCTTCATCCTCTACGATCTTGCGCTTCTATTTCCCATTCTTGTACCCCAATTCTAAATAAGTCGGGTTCAATATCATCCTTTCATCTTTTTATCGGTCGGCCTACTGATCTTCTACCATCTGGTCCTTAAAAAAACACTGTCTTTAACACTCTGTCATCCTCTGATCGTACCACGTGATCTGCCCATCTTATTGGGTTTGCCTTGATAGATCTAACTATGTTTTCAGTTCCATACAGAGTTTCCAAGTTAGCATCGCGGCATCTTCTCCAATCCCCTGTGAATTCATCTCTTTGAGGGAACGACAACTTTGTATTGCAAAAGCAAAAAACAAATTGTTTGATATATAAGGACTTACTAAAATATACGAGGAAGCTACATGTTATCATAAATAACTGTAAATTGAAACATATTATATATAAATTATTAGGAAAAAGAAAAAAGAAAACACAAAAAATAGATATAAGATGAAAATGTTTTTGGCTAATTATGAGATGTTAAATATGTTAAAAATATACTTCTTATATAAAATGTCAACCGATAGAAAACGAATAGTTCTTTTAAACAAATGCAACAGCTCTTTAGGTAAGAAAGCCATGGGGCTTCTGTACTTACTATGTACATGCTTTTCGATGCAAAATTTCGATCCTAATGATATCCTAATACTACAAATATTAAATAATAGTATTATTCGGTCCTGCAATACAGTTACAAATTGTAGAGAAGAAAATAAAAAGCTTATATTGGTAGAATTTTCAAAAATTAAGTGACAAAAATTAAAGGCAGACTGTATGGAAAGATCATAAAAGAAAAATTAGAAATATATATATACAAGATAAAATCGGAGAAGACCAGGCAGGTTTCACAGCGGAGAAAGCATGCTTAGATCACATTTACACGGTCGAACAACTAACAGAAAAAAGAATGGCCAAAAATAGACCCGTCCATCTGGCTTTTGTTGATCTTAAGAAGCCATATGACTCAATACCTAGAACCAAGCTATGGGAGGCAATGGAAGACATCGAAGTTCCACGAAGATTAATAAACGCGGTAAAAGCACTCTACAAGAATAACGAAGTAGCTATCAAAACGGGCAATATAATATGCAGTCCATTTAAAACGACAAAGGGTCTACTACAGGGTTGCTCCACATCCCCCACCCTGTTTAAAATATACCTGGAAAAAACCCTGAAACCATGGAAAACAAAGTACGAAGTAATGGGTATACCAGTAAGGAACGAATATCTATATACGCTAAGTTTTGCTGACGACCAAATAGTGATCGCACAAGACGAGGATGACCTCAGTTTTATGATGAGAAAACTGGAGCAGGAATATACAAAGAATGGGATGGAAATAAACCTAAAGAAAACTGAATACCCAACAACGAAAAATACAGAAATAAAACAGCTGGAATTAGACGAAGGTAAACAAATCAAAGGAACAGACAAGTATAAGTATTTATGTTTCATAATATCAAACAAAGGAACAACGGAGGAAGATATAAAAAATAGACTAGGACAAACAAGAGACTGCATACGAAAATTGAACCCGGTGCTATGGGATAAGAACATCAGCATGAAAACAAAGAAAAAAATATATAATACCATGACAAGAAGTATCCTCACTTATGGGTGTGAAAATTGAACAATAAATAAGAAAACCAAAAACAAAAAAAGAGACAGAGATGGAATTCCTAAGGAGAAGCTGCAGAGTAACAAGAAGAGATAGAATAAATAACATGGAGATTAAGAGGAGAATGGTAATGAACTCCGACATAATAGACTACATCGATTAGAAGAGGTTAACCTGGTACGGACATGTCAGAAGAGCAGACCAAAATCGGTGGATAAATAGAATAACAGAGTGGAGCCCGATAGCAAGAAGAAAGAGAGGTAGACCCCGAAGATCTTTCAGAGATGAAGTGGACGAAGCAATGAGAAGAAGAAACCTACGGGAAGGGGACTGACTAAACAGGAAAAATTGGAGAAAACGGTTGAGTGAAGGAATACAGTCAAAACTGTGGAAATCCTTTTAAATCAGGAGTCATTAAAGCATTGATGTGACAGTTAGCACATGGATCAGAAATAACCATAAATGTTGCTGGTAAAAAGATCTGTAATTAGTGCACTTATAAGTTAACGAATAGTTCTAGAATAAAACCCACTAATATTTTGATAATTTTATTAAACAATTATTGTAATTATACCATAAACTATAGTCGTCAGAGAGGAGAATGGTCCTAAACCTCTAAAAAATCATACAAACAAGCTGAATTTTGTCAAGTATATCAATTTTGGGACCATAGCAAAGATGCAAAACAGTGTACCACATTTCTTTTTCGAGTTTCACATCGACAGCAAAAATTCAATATCCACTGATCCGAGTGTCCGAGAATCATAAAAGTGGCAAGTGATCCTTGCCACTTTTATGATTCTAATGGGATCAATACAATGTATCGCTTTCATATTATGACCATCCACTATATAGTTTTTGTAACTAGAATCTTATCTTCAAAACCTATAGCATGGAATTTTAATTTTGAGTTTTGGCAACAAATGTGAGACATTTGAAATATGCTTAAAAAATACTGAATTTAAACTTTCGCATTAAAAACGATTTAAAACGTTTAAAACTGCCATTTTTTAATTACTCTAGTACGTTTTTTTAAATTATCTAACTACTGCTATAAACTACATCCAAATGCCTCTTATTGTTGACAAAAATCAAAATCGAATTTTCGTGTTATAGTTTTTGAAGACTGGTCTCCAACACTGGAAATTTCATTACGACCGGTCAATAAAAGTAATTAATTTTATTGATATTACGAAAATCGTAGAAACTGGCAGAAATTTTATTACTTATAATATATTACTTGGCAAGTTTATTATTGAACAGCTGTATAGAAACTGACTTTCTACTTATTTTTAACGTGCCCTATCCCTAAGGACATTGGTGATTATCATGGCCCATTTGACTCTATCTGCAGCCGTTCTGAAAAGTGCTATTGAAGTTTTTTCACTCCATTGTCTTAGATTCTTCAACCAGGACGTGCGTCTTCTCCCCAGTCCTCTTTTGCCTTCCAACTTCCCTTGTATGACCAGCAGCATCAATTCGTATTTCTCGTTTCTTAGTACGTGAGTCAAGCATCTCAATACTCTAGTTCTAATTTCAATGTTAAGTTTTCCATTGCATAATATTGTTTTCATCTTATTAAAAGTACTTCTAGCTATCTCAATACGCCGTCTTATTTCCGTACTGCTATCTTATTTTTCATTTAGTTAGCAACCTAAGTACTGATATCTGTGCACCCTGCCTATAAGTTTTCCTTTAGCCTTCCTCAATCTTGTTCTAGCTTACCACCATCATTTTTGTTTTATTTGTATTCAGTGCCATTCCATACCATTCGCAGTATTGGGTAATGCGATCAACCAAGATCTGTAGTCCATCTCTGCTATCCGCAAGGAGTATTGTATCATCTGCGTATCTAAAATTGTTCAGAACTGCACCGTTTGTAAATATGCCTTCGTTTACGTCTTCTAATGTATAATTTAGGAATGATAAATATAGTCTTCTGCAGGTCATCATGCAGGGTAAAGTCGATGGCAAAAAAGAAATAGGTAGAAAGGGGAAGTCAGGGCTGCGAAATATTCGAGATTCAACAAACATGACTGTAGACGAATTATTCTACGTTGCAAAAGAGAAACTTTAAGAAATGTGGTCCCCAACCCCCGTTAATGGGAACGGTATAGGAAAAAGAAGAATGCCTCTTTAAACAGTTCTTCTGAATACATATTAAAAAGTAAAGAGGAAAGCACACATCCTTGTTTTACTCAACGATTTATAGATATTTCTTTCGATTTTTGTTGGTCTATTCGTATTATTGTTTTCTGATATCGGTATAGATTGGCAATAATTCTCACGTCTTCGTCATCTAATTATGTGTTCTGCAGTATTTTTGCCATTCTTCGGTGTTGTTCTTTGTCAAAAGCTTTTTCGAAATCGACTAGACATATGAGGACGTCGCAATTGACATCTGGACATTGTTCGATTAGTGTTTGTACAATAAATAATGCTTTTCTGGTGCCAAAGCCTTTTCTGAATCCCAATTGGTTTTCAGCTATTCTATAATCTAGGTTTTTATCTAGGTTCGTGTATCACTCGTAAGAATACTTTTAGAATATGGTTCATTAAGCTAATTGTCCTGTGCTCTTCACACTTCATTGCGTTTGATTTTTTGGGTATTAGAATGAATATTGATATAAACCAATCTTTCGGAATCTCTTTTGTATAATAAATGTCGTTTCTGTAGGTATTTCATCTGGTCCCATGGCCTTCTCATTTTTTATATATTTTAGCGCTCTCAATTTCGTCTTTGGTGATTGGTGGCCTTTTTCTTCCTCTTCGTTCAATGACCTTAATTTTCTCGTCTTCCTTGAATATCTCTTTTATATATTTTTCTCATCTGTTTATTTTATCTGTACATTCCGTTATTATCTTGTTATTTTTATCTATGATATTTCCGATACCCTTTTTCTTGTATATACCAGCTGTTTTTTTTTCCGGTGTATGTAAAAACTGTCATGTTGTTTATCTAACCTTTCTATTTCTTCACACTTTTCTGAGCCCCAGTTCCTTAGCTTCTGTGATTTTCTGTTTGATTATTTTATTAATTTTCTTGTACTGTTGTTAATTTTTATTCTTGTGTGCCCTTTTTTCCGTCATCAGTTATTTTATCTCTTGTGTGATCTATTGTTTATTTTTCGATGATGTGTCTTCTTGAAATTTTTTTCTCAAATAAAGGAACTGACTTTATTTGGAACAAAACACAAAAATTGCATACAAAAGCTGCACTCCCCTTAATTATGCATTTTTGTAGAGAGAACACTCTGATCAATAAATATACAGCGTTGTTTCTGAGAGAACGGTTCATCAATCGATTTTTTGCGTTTTCATTTTCTTCCAGGAGGGTTTTTAGGGGAAGCCCGGAGGTTAAAGTGGTAAACCTTTTTGCATATTTTTTGGGGTCACAAAATTGATATTCTGGGCAAAAATTTAGCCTGTTCGTATGATTTTTAGGGGTCAAATCTCTGACGACTGGACTAATTTGGGAGAAAATATAAATTTTTTAGAAAAGTTTAAACGCGTATTAAGTTTAGGTAACATGCACTTTTTTTATAAAAATAAAATTAAATTTTAGATAATATATAATATGCTTTAAAATTATTATAAGAAACATAAAGGTAAGTCTCTGTGCTTTTGATGTCAGATACACGCTAGTCACGTTTTTTAATATTTTTATTTACATTATGCTCTTCCCCTTATGATACTCAACAAAAAGAGACAAATATATTACATCCCATTTTTGTTCAAAACATTGGATGTAATATAGCATAGAATGCTTGTGTACCCCGCACTGCTTTGTTCGATGTTTTCATTTTGCACTGTTATATCAGATCCACACTAGAGCACTACGTCCGTGTTAGGGCCAAATCAAGAGTTCTGGGAGGATCTCTAGGTCGTACCTTTTCACGATCTTGTGGAGGATTGGCGGTGACGTCTACCGCCAATCGAGATTCGTTTGGTGGCAAAGAGCAACACAAATCCAGTAGTATTCGGGTGAGTTTAAATTACAATAAAACATCTATTGAGTGGCAAGTTCTTAGAAAGAGTAGAAATGGTTCTTGGGTTCAGGCCTAAGAAGTTATTCATTACGATGCTTCATATATCTGTTACTTATCAAGGCAAAAAATTTGTTGTTAAACAACCTTCATAAACCATAAAAATCTCTGGGTTTTTTCGCCAGCAAAAATAGAAGAAAATTTCTTTGAATGAAACCGGAATATTTTCTGTCGTGTAAACCTTTTGCGTTATTTGAATGGTCCAAATTATCGAATATACCAAAATTATAAAGTTGCAAGATCGTTATAACAAAGTTATGTGGCAAAAACATTATTGGTCTAACGCTATCGTTCTCTTCAGCATAACATACTTACAAACACGCACACGTACATAAGCATATACACACAAACACACACAGTATTTTTTCATCTAATACCTTTTCCCTTTGTTTTAATTATAAATTTATTTATAACACCCAAAAATTGGTTATTACTGGGGAATTGGATAAATTTGTTAATTTCTGATTCACGATTGAACTAATGTTAACTGGCATTTTTATGTGAATGGAGATTGTTAAACCTATATACCGTATTTGTTGACTGTATACTAATTACCGAGAACAAATACATTGCATAGGTTCAGACATTCCTACTAAGATCATTGCAGATATAAAATTAAAAAGCAATGCTTTAAGTTACTTTACTTTATGGTGAAATACTAGACACTTCCTGAAGCGATGGAGGATAAACTTAAAGCCTTCGAGGTGTGGCTATACAGGATATGATGGACAGATATAGATTACTAAAAATAATCCTCTAATGCAAAGTATTTTTGGTGATGAAATGATTCATAACAATAACAACTAATAAATTAAACGAATAAGCAACAAAACAAAAATAAAAAGAAAAAGTTCAGATTTTTGCCCGAATATTGAGTGGACCTAATATTTTCATCAGACAAATACATCTTTTATGTATTTGTCTGAGTATGATTTTTTATGTGCTTATTCTTCTTAGGGTGCCTATCCGTTCCGAACGTTGGTGATCATTCTGGCTATAATGACTTTGTTGGTGGATATACGGAATATCTGTGTTGAGGTATTTCTACATCATGCTGTCAGGTTAGCAAGCCACGAAACCCTCCTTCTTTATTTTGGGGCCTTTTTTCTTTTAATATTATCTTGCAAAATGCATTAGAGTAGCTTATATCTGCCTTGATTTATTATTGCATGTCCCAAGTACTACAGCTTACGGCCCTTCACGATGTTGACTAAATCCGCAATTGTGTTTATCCTCCGTAGTACTTTTTCATTGGTGACTTTGTCTGTCCATGTTATCGTCAGGATCCTTTTGTATAATCACAGCCCAAAAGCCTAAAGTTTTGATAGTGTTTTCGCCTTCAATGACCACGTTTCTACTCCGTACATAAGCACTGAGTACACGTAATATCTAAGGACCTTTTTTTAGAGTGAAGTCATGGCTCTTGAAAACAGAGCTCATAGCCAAGGATACAATATTTTCCTTTCTCATACGACATTTAATCTCTTGGGTATTGTCCCACGACTCATTAATTACAGTTCCCAAGTAGTTGTACTGTGAGACATGTTCAATTTTCATTTGGTTTACATAAAGCATAAAGAGGTGCTCCAGTTATATTATCATATAATTTGCTGATGATCATTAGCTTGGTTTTGCTGGTGTTTATATTTAGTCCATATGTTCTACCTATTTCGTTATTTTTTTTATTAAATTTTGTAGCCCTTCTATGATATTGGAAAACACTATTGCATCATCCTAATACCGCAGGCTATTGAGCTTGACTCCATTTATTAAGATGTCTTTATCAATATCCTTTTCAAAAATGTGCTCCGAGTATAGATTAAATATCAGTGGTGAAATTATGTACCTCTGTCTCTCACTGTTTTTAAGATTTTGACCTAATTTGTATAATCTTCATATATTCAGGGCACTGCTGATTGTTTTCAATACAGGTTAGCTATTATTTACAGGTCTCTTCCGTAAATACCTGTCTTCTTCAGAACTTCCACCATTTGTTAATTCCTGACTCTATCGATAGCCTTCTTGTAGTCAATCAGTTATGCAAAAACATTACAGCTGACATCTCTACATTTCTGAAACAATACCTGCACGCTTTCCTCATACTTCGTACTTCGTTATTTGTTCCTCGCATTTCCGGTAATTTTTTTGTGAATGACTTTTAAAAACAGCCTCAGAGGATGGCTCATAAGGCTTATGGTCCTAGAGTCTTCACAAACTTTTGCTCCTGGTGTTTTGGGCAATGGTACGAACTCCGATTTAAGCCATTCTACTGGTATTTTTTCTGTCTTGTATATTTCATTAAATATTTAAGTTATTATTTTTATTTGTTCTACATCTAATAGCTTTAGCATTTCTTCAAAGATTTCATCAAGTCCCTATGCCTTTTCATTTTTCATTTGTCTGATGGCTGCCGGTATTTCTTTTGGTAGGATATCGGAAATTGAATTTTCTTCAATGGTGGGTTATTGTATTGTTCTAAGGTCGCGGAAAAGTTTCTCCAAGTATTCTCCCCATACTTTCCTTTTATCTTTTTTGTTTATGGCAAGATTGCCTTCATCATCTGTTATTTTTCTGCTGTTGAGTTTTCGGAACCATCTAGCTATTTCCATCACCTTTCGATGGACATTGAAGTTATCATATCGACTCTGATGCTATTCAATTTCTTGCATTGTTCTGTTTTTTGTTTCCCTATGGCTTTTCTTATCTGTCTTCTGACAGTGGTATGTATTCTCTTATATTCTTGGAGATTTTATTTGTTTTTTTTTTGTCTCATTCATAAGTTTAAGTATTTCATCGGTAATCCACGATTTCCGTTTCTCTGTATCGTTCTTCATGTGTTGTTCTTTTATTTTTCTCACTGTTTCTTGTATGAGGTTAAACCTTCCTTTATAGTTTCTGCATTTCTGCATTTAAGCACCTTTTTATTGAGGTTTTCACTCAGTCAAACATTGGGATCTTTCAGTTTTCTAATATCATACTTTTTCATTGACTTACTTGTAACCTCCTTCATTCTGACTTTAAAATTACCTACAACTGGTACATGATCAAAATTTATATCTGCCCCCGGGTATATTTTGACAGAGGTACAGCTATTCCTATACCTCTTATTTACTAGCATGTAATCAATTTGATTTCTTACAATCCTTCTCACAGAATCCTGTAGAAAATTCCAGGTGTACAGTTTCCTTGGGTGTAGCTTAAACCAGGTGTTCATTATTACTAATTGATTTGCTTCCGCAACAATCTCCAACGTATCTCCCGATAGTTCCCATTTTCTAGTCCATACGGTCCAACTGCAGATAAAGTTTTGCTGGCGTCAACTTTGGCGTTAAAGTCACCCATGAAAATTTTTAGGTCTTGCTTTTTTAACCTTTTCACGAATTAATTAATTCTATGGTATAGTTCTTTTATCTCTTCTAATGTTCCTTCTGTTGTAGGTGCATACATTTTGAATTATATTGATCTCAATTGGTCTGACTTTTAGTTGTATGAGCATTACTCTTGCTGAGATTGGGATAAAGTGGTTAATAGATTTTGCCACTTCTTTTGTTTATAAATTGCCGATAATTTATGTTTTTATGTGCTTACGAGGAGACAATTTACAACAAGATTAACAATTATTCTACTACAAAAAAACGACAGAACTTTTGGCTATATTTTATTCGTCAAATACACCATCACGTTTAAATGCTATTAATCAAACATTCCTTAGAAACTTCATCATCATCCTCATCGGAACGACAACCTTAGATGAGTTTTAGTCTTTTCTACAGTTCGCAATCTCATCGTTTTTTTGCTACATTCCCTAGTTTTTATGCAGCCATCGCTTGTTTAGCAATAGAGTTTTTCAGGGGGTACCATTTTTACATATCCAAGCCACGTCCAGTCTTCTCTACTGTACAGATCTAACTTTGTGTACACTCCTATTGAAATTCAAGATTACTTTTAATTCTCTATGGTCTACCTCTCTCGCCAGTAAGTAGGTTCCTTGAACTATTTTTCTTTTAAAAACTCGAATATATAACTTATTTGCCTTTTTCATGCACCAGGTTTTAGATCGAAATTTTTCAAAAACTTACTTTAAGTTTTTTTTTGGAAAGCAATATGCCTGTTTTTTCGCCTTAGAAAATTAGACTGTTATTGGTAATTTAATTGATAGTTGGGGACGTAACGTAATGCTGGTGCCTGACTCCTAATGTTTAACACCTAACATTTTTACATCACATAAAGACGAAGAAACAAAATACTGTTCATAATCCTTAACCAATTGACTCGTTTTACAGTGACTCTAAATAAAACATATTTCATTTTACACCACTATATTCTCAAATAATCTCCAAAATTATTTTAGTGTTTTTTTTTCTCTGCAACGTAAGTTGCAGTGGTGGACCATGGATTATATTTTTTAGGGCTGGACTTAAGGACCATTTTTCCATCGTATGATAATGTTTACAATATTGTTAACCTTATTAATTTAACACTTAACTTTAACTATCATCCACTGTCTTTCACAACTTTTGTTAGGTGAAAGGGACTGGGTATCTGTTTCTTTGAGCAGTGCCTCATATCGTTCTCTTCTTCATTCATCCGTTCTTTATAAAATCTCTATACTTAGCAATACTTTTGGCTTTGTTATTATATATTTGACTTTATATATTTGACTTTATTATTTTTGAATAAATCTTAAATATCCCTAATTATTTTTCGCATTTAAACTTTGCTTTCTGAAGTTTTTGTCTTTTCCTATTATTTTTTTCATTTCTAGTGAAATCTCTAATGAATTCAATGTTATATTAAATTGTCAATAATGTTAGGGCTTGCGTTCCTGTTTAGTACTATGTTTTGAAAATACATGTATAATAAAAGCAAATCATTTAAAAGTTTTTAATATCCTTGCCTTTGAATATATGCAATATTTAATATAGTATATATTAATAAGTAATTAATAAACAATTATCTTATGTGACAGATGAATTCTGTGGTATGTTTTGTTAACTAAGGATATTAGTTTTAAAACTATCTTAGAATTATAATATTAAAATTTTATTACAATCTTATTTTAGAAAGGATTATAGTACGAATTTTGATAGAAAAAGTTTTTTAACTCTCCTTTGATTTCTCTCTTTTTTTTGGGTTTGTATTCTAATCAGTTAATAGTAAATTCTCACCTCGTATAAAAGTTTCTTTCTATAATGTTCTTTATTAAGATTCTGTTTCCATAATTATACTTGAACTATTAATAGATTTTTTGCCATAGTATGGCAAACGTGCAATAAACGTGCTTCAGCGAGCAGTTAGGTGTTTTTTTAGAGGTATAGAACTTTGAAAAGGAATAAAACAAAGATGATTTTTATAAATTAATATGAAATTGACTTAATTCGCAAGATAATCTTTTGGCATTATAATTTAAATATAATTGCTGACATATGACTATCATGGCTGACTCTGACGTAGTCCAATCTGAAGGTGCAAGTATCTATCATTTTTACCAATATTTGTCGCTGTACATCCGCAATAACGCTTCGAATGTTGTCCTCCAAGTAGTCAATTCCTTCATGCTTATCGATGGAGACTAGCACCTTTACATATCTCTACATAAAATAGTCGAGCGGTGTTAAATTGCACGATTTTGGAAGCCAATTCACGGTCCGAAACTTAAAACTATGCAGTAACTAAACGTGTTCTTCAATAAATCAATTGTGGCATGAGCTGTGTGATATGTTGCTCTGTTTTATTGAAACGACAGCTCCTGCACATCATGGTTATTCAATTGGGGAATAAAAAACACAGTAGTCATGGCTCTATAGCGGACTACATGACTGTAACGCTCTGGTCAGCATCGTTCTTGAAGAAGTATGGTCCAGTATTTCCTTCTTCTTCTTCTTAAAGTGGCTCTCCTCTCGGATATTGGATATCATTAGGGCGGTTCTAATTTTATTTACTGCTGTTCTGAATAATTCAGTAGTGGTACAGCCAAACCACTCTCTTAAATTTCTTATCCAGGACATTCTTCTACGGCCTGAATTTCTGCGTCCTTGGATTTTTCCTTGCATTATATTTTGTAGGAATGTGTACTTTTGTGTCCTCTCATCAGGTGGCCTAAGTATTCAAGTTTTCTCTTTTTTATATTCAGTATACCTGCTGGATCGTGTTTCCACCAGACCATAAAGCACACCAAGTAGTCAGATTTTCTGGATGTAATGATTTCTCAACATATGTTTGGGAATTATCTTATCTCTAAATAGGAAGGTATTGTTTGTTGATGTAGTTATTCAATAAAAAGTGAGCTTCATCGCTTAACAAAATTCGTTTATAAAAATCGGAATCGACGGCAATCTCGTTGTGGACCTACTCATAGAATCTACGAATTTATGCCTTGCCAAGTGATGATGTTCAGTTCTTGCATGAGTTGAATTTTGTGAGCACGCAGAGCAAGATCTTTACGCAAATTCTTCCATAATTTGGATAGACACGTATCCAACTGCAGTTCTTGATGGCAGATAGACTGATTCGGGTCTTACTGTATGCTACGCTTTACAATAGTAACTTCTCTGTACGCACTGTATGACGTGTCTCTAAATGCATATTATCATTTAGAATAAACTTCGTGCAAAAACGTTTCATGGTTAATCGAATTACTTGCTCTGATGGACTATTATATTTACCATAATATGGGCGTAGTACACGACCATATGTCGAACAAAACCACAATTTTCAAAATACATTTGTACAATAAAAGTCAAAACCAAACTTAACATAAATCACTTGACAGATGTCAAAATAGCCGACAGTTAAAAAAGTGTTACCAGCTTACATTTCTATACCTCTAAAAAAATACCCTTTATTTGTAAAGATACTTTTCTTCACCCTATTCTTTGGTTTCTCTGAACCCTTTTCTTGAGTTATAACTTACAACAGCCTGTATTTTGTGTGTCAGTTTAAGTCTCCTTTATCATTAGGTATTTGTCATTAGTTATTTATTTATTTTCTTGTATTTGAAGTATTTTATTAGTGCATTCATCAAGCTGTTTGCTTCGCAAGTCTTATGGGGCACGGCGGCTTATATTCGAATTTAATTTCGCCAGGTAGAAATCGTATGATTTCTCTTTTTGTTCTTAGATGGCGTAGTTACGTCCGTAAATAGTTATTTTTAATAACTATAATCTACGACGGGAAAATATTTTGGTTTGATATGGAGTAGTAACTATACCGTACTGAGGAGATCTAAAGAGATCGAAATACGTATATGCGGCTTATTGCTGCTCTGTATCAAATCAAAATATAATAATACCGTCATTTTGTTTTATTTTATTAGTTTTTGTTTCCATTATCCTTTCTATCTTATGTTGTGTTGGAAATGTTAGCACTCAGGTATCATGTTTATAGTTATCTCCGAATAGTGAATAATATTAGAAACAAAGATATTGTTATTTTTTTGTTACTTCTTTAAAATTGCTTTTTAATGAATTTTTTTTATTTTTTGACCTTAGAAAGTCCCAACTTTTAATGAAAGAACCCTGATAGATAACTAATTTTGTATTTAATTAATATGGCTTTTTGTTCACAGATTTACAATGGACGGAGACCTGAATTTTAAATTCTAAGATTTTATTGACAGGAAGAAAACACCAAAGTTTATTAATATATAATTGTTTTGTTTTTTGACATCTTTATTTTTTATTATTCTGTGATAATGTTTTTTGATTTTTTTCTTCTTTGTGCACTTTCAGAAATATAAAAATATAAGCTGTGTGACAAAAACGTGTTAGTATTTTTTTAACAATTTATTAACACCATATAAGCATATTACGTACAAAAAACATGTTTGGCATATACCCTATTCAGGATTTATATGTCGACCACTTAATACATTTATCTCCAAAAATAATCGGATATAAATAGAAATTGTACACCTTTACATATATGTAGCTGGTCAATACGCTTAAAATAATTCTTCTTCATCTTCTTCTGGTACAACCCATTACCAAAAATGTTTGCTATAACTACATCAAAATGTTCTCTATACTACGTTGCTCTTAGTAATTGTTGAACATTTAAGCTTATCCACGGTCTGATATACATTTTTCCTCTGCTTTCTCCTCTTCAGGTTATATTTGTCATTTCTCATTATACAGTCTAAATACGAAGTATATCTTTTCTTAACTGCTGTTAAACAGTTTTAACTCTCTGTTTATGGTGTTTAATACTGTGTGGTTCGTTAGTGAACGGCTAGTGAACGGAAATGATTTTTGTTATAAAATACCCATGTTATGACGTACTTGGAGTAGGGATGATGTCACCGGTGTAGGTGTAGTGACGTAATTGTTAATTTTTTAAATATAAATCTGTATAATGCGACACCTCATTTAAACGAGAATTTAATTCTCTATTTAACATTACATTTTTAACTAAAATATTTTTTAGGGGTACAAAAACAATTGTTTTTAATTTAAATTCAACTAAATTACAACTTATGATTAAATTCATAATGTACTTTAAAGTAACCAAATTATGCATACTAGTTATTTTAAATTAAATGCTCGAAATGCCATCCATCGGTTGCTTGACAATATGCGAACCTACGGACACATCCTTCAAGTATTTCTAATACCATCATCCATCATGGTATTTTTCTTTTTAATTTTCTAATACGTAATACCGATCGTAGGGAAACTCCAGCATATTCACTTTTAATTTAATTTTAATAGAATATCAAGTTTCACATTGTCTTCAATTTTCGGATGCCCAGCGTTTGGAGTATGTTTAACGTGCTCAGTTTCTCCAAATTTTCGTACTAGTTTACTTACTGTTGATTGGCTGATGGGTCTGTCTGGATATTTTGCATTGAATAAATTTCATACCTGGTTCTGTGTTCTTTTTTTTATCTCCGCATCCGCTAAGAATTAATATTTCCATGCGTTGTGTTTCATTTCGGTGAGCTATAATTTAGTATTCAAAAGTAAAAATTACAATTGACAACTGATGACAACTCACAAAATCAAAACATTCACGTCAATAAATATTACAATAACTATGCCACTATCACTTGCTTGAATTAACATTTGACAAATTGTTTCAGTGTTTATGAAATAACTTTTTGTATCCATTACTATTTTTACTTATTTTTGCTTTTTTAAGTATTTACTTCAGAAAGGCATAGCAGGAACCGATGAATGGCATTTCGAACATTTAATTTAAAATAATTGTTATGCATAATTTTATTACTTTAAAGTACATTATGATTTAAGTCATTAGTTGTAATTTAGTTGAATTTAAATTAAAAAAAAATTGTTTTTTACGCTTAAAAAAATATTTTAGTTAAAAATGTAATGTTGTTAAAAAGAGAATTACATTCTCCTTCAAATGAGGTATCGCATTATACCAATTTCTATTTAAAAAAATTAACAGTTATGTCACTACCACACCGATGACGTCATCCCTACTCCATGTACGTTATAAGATGGGTATTTTATAACAAAAATCGACCTCTTTCGGGATTTTTCTCAAAACTCGACGGTTCTCGAAATCATGATAATATTCCATAATTTAGCCGTTCACTGTATGGTTTATTTATGATAGTCTAAGCATTCTGCAATAAGACACATTTCAAAGGCTTCTAACCATCAAATGGTATTTAATTTTAATGTACATACTTCAACTTCGTATAAAGGGACCTACGAAATGTAGGATTAGTAGCCCTAGTTTAGATATATATGCTTAATTTTTGGTTATAGATAATTTACTTCTGTTTATTGTAAATGTTCCTCGCCTGTTCTATTTGTGATTTTATTTTTATACCTGTATCCTACTTATCATTTAGCACTACTGCTAGTTTTTAAGTTTGTCAACTTCTTTTTATTGGATATTATTTAGGTCAATGCAACAGTTTTCGATTTTGCTAAATACCAGTACTTCAGTTTTTTAAAGATTTAATGTCAGAATGAGTATTTAAAGTACAACTTAAAGAGCAATTGAGACATGGCATATCCTTGTCGAACACCTCTTTGTATATGGACACTTTTAGTAGTACGTTCAGAATATTTTAAGCGTACTTCTTGGTTTCAATTAAGGTTTTTAATTATGCGGAGGTCTTTTCGTCTAGCTCAATTTTCTGCAGTTCACTCAACGATTAATTTTTCATGTTAAACTCCATCAAAAACTTTATAGATTAGATATACTTTTTTCTGTTGAAAGAGTCATTTTTTAATTTAGGCTAAACTAATTAAATCATCTTCATAGATATTACTAAAAATGCCCATTTCTTCTGATCCACAAGCTTTCCAATTTGCACACTATATGGCAACCTTTATGTCTAAGATTAGAATTCCTTCAGTTTTTCCCACGTGGACACCTGTTGAAATTAAGGTTTGTCGTCCGCTAAGGATTTTCCATTCCTTCTATAATTGCATTTGTTTGCTCCTTGCTGTAGTTATTCTTTCTATGTTGACATCTAGAATGGGTATATTATGATTCTTGATATTGTGGTTGTGATTTCTTTCATTTTTTTTGCAAAGGTTAATGTATTATGTTAACTGTCTAGTCTATTTTTTTCCAGTACGTCACACATTTCATTTATGAACTTTTCATTTGTTTTATGGTTTTCAAATCTTTGGTTTTGGATTTCTTTTTCTTCTTCTTCTTCTTAGCCTTCTGTCGTCCATGTTTGGAGATAGGCCTCTCTCAACTCCTTCAATCGGTCTCTATCCTGAGCAACATATTTCCAATTTGTTCCGGCTATTCTTTTAATGTCATCAGTCCATTTTATCTGTGGTCTTCCTCTTGGTCGTTTATTTTCGTAAGGTCTCCAATGTTTTATTGTAGTTTTCCAACGTTGGTCTTTCTGTCTAGCAGTGTGGCCCGCGAAGCTCCATTTAAGTTTGGCAATTTTTGTTGTTATGTCCTCGACTTTTGTTTTGGATCTTACCCAGTCGTTTCTCTTTTTCTCTGACAGTCGTATACCTAACATTGCTCTTTTCATTGTTCTTTCTGTTGTGGCTAGTTTATTCATGTTTGCCTTGGTTAGGGTATAGGCTTGACATCCATATGTCATGATAGGAAGTATGCATTGGTTAAACACTTTGGTTCTCTTTGTCAAGTCTCAGGACTGGGCCTAGGTAGATATATTCCTGGATTTGTTCTATCTCACTGCCGTTTATAGTTATATGTCTGGGGTCTTCTGTGTTTGTCATTTTTGTTTTTTTCATATTCATTTTTAGGCCGACGTGTTGGGAGCTGGCTGCTAGTTCCCCCAACATAATTTGCGGTTCCTCGAATGTGCTCGCTATAATCACTATGTCGTCAGCGAATCTGAGGGTTTCACTTGTTGCCATTAACGTTAATGCCATAGGTTGACCAATTTGTAGTTTTGAAGACGTCTTCTAGGGCTAGGTTGATAAGATTAGGCGATATTACATCTCTTTGTCTCACTCCTCTCTTAATGGGGATGGGATTTCTGTTTTCGTCTAGTTGTATTATCATAGTTGCATTTTCATATACAGAGTGGCCCAAACGTCTGAAAATGGCCAATTATCTCGTAAATTGCTAGTTATATTTGTACAAAATTTAAGGTACACCTATTTTGGTATACGAAAATTCCATATTTAATATTTGCAATGTTAATATTATATTATTAGTAACTTTGGTTTTTCAAATTCATCACCCTGTATATTCAGTCATTATTGGAATCTCTTATTCAATGCGAGTTCAACCGTATGTAACACTTATGATTTTATGTAGTTTGGAAGATCTTAAATACATAAAACATAAAGTCTGGCAACGCCTAATTGCCTCAATAAATTTTTTAATACTAACTATTTTTAACTACATTAAAATGTAATAATTGATAGATTACAACATTTTTTAACATAATGGTTACTTTATCAAGTGTTCAAAATGTGCTCAAAAAGTTGACTGTACCCTAATCGATGGTAGAATACGTCTACCACATTTTTCCATGATTGTCTAGAAATTATTTGAGATTTATTGATATTTCGTTGCCTTATTTGTGCAAGACTTGCTGGTTTAGTTTTGTAAACTGAATTTTTCAAGTATCCCCAATAAAAATAATCTTTAGGAATAAAATCAGGTAAATGTGGAGGCCATTCAGTTCTACCTCGTCTACCAATCCATCGTCCGGGAAATACCTCTTCTAAATAACGCCAAACATTTACACAAAATTTTGTAAAATTATGACAAGCAATTTACAATTTACAAATTACGAATTACGAATTTACTAGATAGATACTGATCAGTTATACCGAAAAGAGTTATAAATGACAGCAAAACTAGATATAGTGCAAAGTTTTGTTGAAGATCCACATACATCCTCGCCCAGGGTTGCTCAAGTAAATGATGTAGGCCGTTCTTCAGTCTTACGTGTATTACATAAGAATATTTTTAAACGATACAAAATTAACTTATTGCAAGAATTAAGTGAAGATGACTTCGATCGTAGATTAGAGTTTACTGAGGTAATGATGGATAAAATGGAAAAGGATAAAAATTTCGTTAACTTTCGTTAACTGAAATTTCGTTAACTAATTCGTTAAATTTCGTAGTAGTTTTTCCGATGAAGCAACCTTTACACTGTGTGGAAGTGTAAATCGACACAATTTAAGGTACTAAAGTGACGTAAATCCACACTGGATGCGTTAAAACCAAACTCAAAGACCATAAAAATTAAATGTATGGTCTGGTATAGTCGGTACTTAGTTAATTGGGCCATTTTTATCGAAGGAAATTTAACTTCAGATAATTATGAAATGTTACTTAAAAATTTAATTGTACCTACACTGATAAACTTGTTTGTGCCAATTTTAATTAGATATGGACAAGATGGAGCTCCAGCTCATTTTGGGGTAAATGCTCCGGGTTATTTAGAAGAGATATTTCCAGGACGATGGATCGGTAGACGAGGTAGAATTGAATAGTCTCCACGTTCACCTGATTTCAATCCTAAAGATTATTTTTATTGGGGATACTTAAAAAATTCAGTTTCCAAAGCTAAACCAGCAAGTCTTGCTGGTCTTTAAAGCAAAGAAAAACCGATGAATCTCGAATAAATTCTAGACAATCATGGAAAAATGTAGTAGACGCATTCTACCATCGATTAGGGTACTGTCAACTTACAATTGGAACATATTTTAAACACTTGATAAAGTAACCATTGTGTTAAAAAGATGTAATCTATCAATTGTTACGTTTTAATGTAGTTAAAAATAGTATTAAAAAATTTATTGAGACAGTTAGGCGTTGCCAGACTTCTGTTTTATGTATTTAAGACCTTTTAGACTACATAAAATTATAGGTGTTACATATGGTTGAACTCTTATTGAAAAGGATATTCCAATAATGAGTAAATATACAAGGTGATGAATTTGAAAAACCAAAGTTACTTATAATATAAGAGAAACGGCAAATTTGACAATATTGTATATATCAAATATGGAATCTCCATATCCCAAAATAGGTGTACCTCAAATTTTGTATAATTATGTCTAGTAATATACGAGATAATTGGCCGTTTCCGGACTTTTGGGCCACTCCGTATATTATGTATTATGTATATAATTATGTACATATTAATTGCCTGGATTTCTTCCTATATATGTGAATTGTTTTTGTGTTTTTTCTCTGTCTTCCATTAGTTCCAAAATGTCGTCTGTTGTCCATTTTTCAGGTACTTCCTTTTCGTATTTTTAATTTGTGCACTTTGTACTCCAATTATAGTATTTTTTATGGTTTGCTATGTATCTTCTATATCTCTGTCTGCAAAAATATTTACAGCTCGCTGTATACTCCATTAAAAAAAGGAATGACCACAAGTTTTTTTTATATTAAATGCAACTTCCAATATATAATTCCGTTTTAGATTTTGCATTAAATGTTGTACATATTTTGTATAACAACATATAAAAATTTATATTCTTTGAGTTAAATATCTTTTAAAAAAAATGTGATAGACAAACCAGTTTTCAAAAATTTAGAACTTATCTATTAAAAAATACAATGGCTTAAAAATTTTGAAACAGAAAGGTGGAGGGATAAAATACGTAATGCTTTTGAGCATTTTAAATCCGAATCCGATTTTTTTAATTCTAGAAATCTTTTAAATTTAAAATGACATAACATAAAAGTCGAAATATTAAAAAAGTAAAGTGTTTATTGTCTTTTAAATAGGACTAAGGTTTTTTATTGACTTTATGATTACTTTACATCACGCATACTTACTTTTAGACATAAAAATATATTTTATTGCTAGAGGGCTTGTCCTATTTGTTTTAAAACTCATAAATAAATAAATAATACCGAGAATAACAGCAATAAAATAAATTTTCATTGCTGTTACTCGTAGCATTTAAATTGTGGTTAGCTCAGTTATTTCAAGATGATAATATTTAAGTATTTTTTTTAATTATTTAAAGATAAATACCTCAATAATATTTGAATAAGATTATTTTTAATTTATAACTTCCTTGTAGCAACTGCATTATAAATATTGCCAAGCCATCTAAATGATTATGTCAAGGATGTCATAGAAACATGTTAGGTACAGTTCATTATTTAAACTCACAATTTCAAAAAGCTTTTAGTAGTGGCTACTACGTACAGAGATGATGTGTCAAGTCCCTCAAATTATAAATAAAAGCCCTTTAAGTACCTCTTACTATATAAAGAAACTGGCTGTATTATAAAGTTTTGTGAATTACGTCTATACGTTGATAAAGCCATGAACCCAGTACTTTGGCTAGACGATAAGAGCGTAGGCTCAAAATTTCGGGCCAATGCTTTTTAACTGCATTCATTTATTCGAATCCCGAGAAAAGTAATAAGTATTTTTTTTTAATTTAAACGCAGAATGAAAGATTACATCATTACCGAGGGCCAAAAGTCCCTGAAAACTTCAATACTGTTTATTTTAGTGAGTTACAGTGGTGAAAAAGAATTTCATTTTACATTTAAATTTTTAAAAAATACTCATTAGTTTTCCTAGGATTCGAAAAAAATGAATGCATTTAAAAGGCATTGGCACACAATTTTGCGCCTACGCTCATGGGAAAGAAGAATGCATCAAGAAATAGGTTTAATCCCAATTTTTTTTGTTTTTGTTTGTAAATCGGCAATCATGTCACTGTCAATAAAATCAATGATTTGTTAAATAACATTAAAGTCTTCGATTATATTAATTATATTAGTTTCTCTGGAATATAGAAACTTTGAGACGCTATAAGTCATTATCGTAAATGTGGTTTTTATCTAGTGGCAAATTATTGTCGCTCAGGTGTTGAGGGCGGTACTTCAATTTGAGTAAAAAATGGTTTGTCTTGTAATTAAATAAACCTTGACTAATATTTTATAGATAAGCATTTTAAAATAATTGCTGAAGTAAAGCATATTTAAATAAAACGTCAGTAAGTATATTAGATTGCTGTAAATATTCTTGTGGTAATGTAAAGAGTTTCTTTGAGTTCTTAAGGGTGATTTTAGAGTTTTCTTCTTAGAGTGCCATCTTCCTACGAAGGTCGGCAATCATAATGGCTATTTTTATTTTAGAACTTGCTGCTCTAAACAAATTAATTGATCTGCATTGATACCAATCACGTAGATTCTTTAACCATGAGTTCTGCCTTCGGCCAACAGATCTTCTTCATTAAATCTTTCCCTGTATTATGTCTCAAAATTTTATATTTTGCGCTTCTCATCACGTGACCTAGGTATTCCAGTTTTCTGGTTTGTATAGTGATGATTAGTTCAGTTTCTTTACCAACCCTCCCCAGTACTTCTTTATTTGTAATTCTTTCAGTCTATGATATGTCTAATACTCTGCGGTATAACCAAAGTTCGAAGGCCTCGATTATTTTTAAATTGCATTTGTTTAATGTCCAAGTCTCAGCTCCATATAATAATATTGAAAATATATAACAGCGAATGGTACGTATATTCAAATTTAGATTTTTGCACGTTAGGAGTGGCTTCATTCGTATAAATGCTGATCTGGCAATCTTTATTCGCCAGTTTATTTCTACAGTATGATCATTGGTTTCATTGATCAAAGTTCCCAAGTACTGATATTTTTCTACTTGTTCTATCACATTGCCATTGATTGTCAATAGGTGATGTATAATTTGTGGTCTTTTTGTAATTAGCATGTACTTTGTTTTTTTAGCGTTCATAGTAACTCCCATTTAATTCCCATTCCAGCACTATTCATACTCAAGCTTTCGATAAGGTGTTGTAGATCCTCTATACTCGTTCCTATGATTACAGTGTCGTCTGCATATCTTACTTACTTACTTACTTACTCCGTGGCGTTACAACCCTTCGTGGGTTTTAGCCGACTCGACAACATGCCTCCACTATTTTCTGTCTTGAGCAACCTCCATCCAATTCTCCACGTCCATATTGCTTAGGTCTCCTGCTATATTATTTCGCCACCGGAGACGAGGGCGTCCGCGTGGTCTCCTTCCAGTTGGGACTTCCTCCCACACCAGTCTTGGTGTGGGAGGAAGTCCCAACTGGAAGGAGAGGAGATGTGTTCGTGTCTGGGTAAAGGTCTTCAAGCTCTTTATTAGTTCTTATTGTCCTGATGCTTCATCAAGCACCGGACCAAAGATCTTCCTTAGGATTTTTCTTTCCCAAACACGTAGTCTCTCTTCATTTGCTTTGTTATCGTCCACGTTTCGCTTCCATACATCACAACGGGTCGTATGATTGTTTTATAGACCTGTATCTTCGTACGTCGTGTTAGTCGTTTTGATTTATAAGGTTTTGGAGGGCAAAAATACATCTGTTGCCGGCCTGAATCCCGTTGTTTATTTCTTGTGATCCGTTATTGTCTTCAGTTATTGTTGTTCCAAGATACTAGAATTCTCTAACGCGCTCAAAGTTAAAGTCATCGATGGTAATGTTCTGACCGATTCTGTCTCTGCTTTGGTTATTGCGGCTCATATACATATATTTCGTCTTGTTTTCGTTGATTTGGAGCCCCATCTTCTCTGCTTTTTTCTCAAACCTTACGAAAGTCTCCTTCATCCTTAATCGCGTGTTTCCTATTAGATCTATATCGTCTGCAAATGCCAGTAGTCTGCATATCGTAAGTTGTTAATTAATTTTCCGTTAACGGTGACACCCGCTTCGATATTATTGAGCGTGTTTTGGAAAATTTCTTCAGAATATAAGTTAAACAAAAGTGGCGATATAGTTATGAGTTTTATGTTTATGGCTGAATTAATATGTTAATGGCAAATAGTCCTTCTTGAGTACCCATTCCATTTCGGAATACGAACTGCGTCTCGCTAATATCCTCCCTAGCCTTTCGTATATTCTCTTATGTATTATTTTTATCAGTACTTTTAGAGTATGGCTCATGAGGCGCAGTGTTCGATAATCAGAGCACTTTTTTGCTGCTTGTTTTTTAGGGATGGTTATAACTGTTAACTTCAGCCACTCTTGTGGTATTATTCCCGTATCGTACACCGTGTTGAATAAATCTGCCAATACTTTCAAGTTATCCTCTTCCACTAGTTTTAACAGTTTTACTGGTATTTTATGTAATTCAGCTGCCTTATTGTCTTTAGAGTTTTTGATCATATTTTAGAGATAGATAGATTTTAGAGTAGGTTTTTTTCTTTTATTTTTTAACTATAACAATACAACGACTGAACGGTATAGAGATGAAGAGGGAAAATAAAAACTAGTCAAGGAGGTAGCTTCTGAAAAGACTTGTCCACGTCTTGTTACTGAAAACTCTGAGAGGCGATTCTGATGACTGGTTCAACTATATGCGAATGGATGCCTGGACCTCTTGTCAATTGCTAAAGGTGGTAATACCCTAAATACTAAAAAAACACCTGCATGAAAAAGGCCATTACGCCCCATGAAAGACTCACAGCAACATGCATATATGTTGTGGGATTCCTCGTCATTGTTTATAATTTTTCGTGGTACTCTTGCACCATCTTAATCATTAAAAAATTTAAATAGGTTAAAGTACCACAATGATATGTCTTCTTTTCCAGTTCCAAAGACAACTCATGTCCTCAATTCTGTACCTCAGAGGTAAACTATCGTATGTAACATTTTACTAATTTTACAGTAGAGCCGATTTAAGTTTTTTTACCTATTTATGACGCAACTGACGAATTAGTTATTCTTCTTTAAAATCATTTTGATGGTAAGATAATATTTTCTTGCCTACCACTAATGAAAAAAATATTCTCATAATATTTCAGTTTACCGTTAAGAGATGGGAGCACTTACGTTAGTTTCCCCTTAAAAAAATTTCCTTTTACCAAATACGTTTGGATAAAATAAATGGGAAAGACGTATACCATTGAATACGTTACAGGTTTCATATTATATTATACAAAATAAGTAAGAATTGAAACAACTATATTATATTACAAGAAATATAAAACCTAAAATTCAGTATTAAGTATTGATTAATAAACACTCAGTAATATCGCCCACACCAGTGTTATTGCTCTTTTTCCTCAGGATATTCAGCGATATTATTTCCATGTGGTATATACTTGTAGAAATGATGAAAACATGGAGGGATTCACTGCAAACTTGTGACCTGGTTTGAATGAAGGTTGGCGTGAGGGATTGCGAGGGGATTGGCGCCAGGGTTTGCACGAATATTTCCGACAGTAGAATTATGATTGGCGGTTTTAGGGGAGAATATTTTCTTTTGGAGCAGACAACTGCGTATTAGATTTGTATTTCTTTCGGAATTTATTTAGCGCAAGAGTATGTTTTTTGATTGGCCAATGTATTGAATGCGGATATTCATTATACCTGCTACGTTAGCTGTATACGGTGTGTAAATTTTTGTAGTTCTTAAAACAAATTAATATTATTTATGCTACATCTATTGCAGTACTAAACTCTTTAGTAATATTTTTGTAAATATCTATGAATTTTTAAAAATAATTTCTATTTTTAGACATTAGTATTTCAGTTTCGATATTTCAGAAAGCTTTTTATAATATGAGGTCCTTCACAAAAAAAGGTGAGGATATAATAATTATTATTTTTTAAATAGAAAAATAAAATAAAAATAATATAATTATTATTTTTATTTTATTTTTTTATATAAAAAAATAATAAAAATAAAATTGTGCACAAATCGTAAAACATTATATTTTTATATATTCAATGTATGTTTTGTTGTAAAGATTTAATCTCTTATTTTTATATTTTCATTATTGAAATTTTTTGTTTCATATATTGTATAATGTCGTGCATGTTATTGAAAGTACTCAATAAAATCCAATGAAAAAAGATTGTCTATTGTGTTCCGTCCCTTTATACATATATTTTCTTATTAAGTATTTTAGTAATTATTTCATTTCATATTCAGTATACGACAGCTCACCAAGAAACGGCATCAAGATCGTACTAGGAGATATGAATGCACAAATAGGCAAAGAAGAACTTTTCTTAGGAACCATTGGTAAACATTTACTCCATTAAAATACCAATGAAAAGGGAGAATTACTTTTCAACTTTGCCAGTAGAAAAAACATGATCATAAGTTCGACTTTTTTCCCACACCCCGAAATACACTAAGCGACATGGATTATGTGTGGAGGAACAACCGTCAAACAAATTGATCATGTCTTGATAGACAAACGGGCCGCAACAAGCAAACAAGATGTAAAGAACCGAAGAGAAGCATGCTGCGGATCCGACCATATCCTAGTACAGGTAAAATAGAGATGCAGAATTCAGAGAAACAGGAGGAAAAGACAGGAACAAAGAACAGAACAGCTAGATATACAAAAATTAAAACAACAAGATGTCAAACAGAACAATGAGAGAGAAATAACACAAACACTGACAGACACAGGCAGTCTAGACACCGAAGAACATTGGAAAGAAATCAAAATAAAAGATATTGACACAGCAAAAAAACTCATAGGCAAGAAAAAGAAAAATACAAAAAGGGAATGGTTCAATGACCAATGTAATAAGGTCATACATAACAGAAATGAAAAACACAAGAAATATATGGAAAGAAGATCCGGAGAAAAAAGGGCAAGTTACCAAGATGCAAGATGGAGGCCGATAAAATATGCCGAACAGACAAAAGAAAATACGAAACCGGAAATATACAGAAAATAAAAGAAAATCTTCAAAGCAACAATATAAGACAGGCGTACATATATCTACGCAATTTAAGAAAAGGATACAAACCCCGAACAAATCTACGCAGAAATCAAGAAGTGCAAATAACCAGTGATCCAAAAAAATAAAATCAGTCTGGAAAACCTATTTCCAAACTCTTTTAGGGACAGCAGAAAATAAACCAAATAAGAACGAGTATTTAGTCGTTTTACAACGTTTGTCATCATATCGACTTTCTACTTTAGTTTTAGCCACTATTCCTTGTCAATAGTCCCGACTTCATAAATATTGCACTAAATTCATTGCAGTGCTTCCATATTATGTGTATAGTAGTTTTCTAGGTGGCAGAGTACCGTTTTTCAGTATTTAAAATATACTGAAGATTGAATATTCCTATTAAGAAAAATGATGATAATGAAGGGTGTACTTCTTGTACTTCTTTTTTTCTAGGTCTCTTCTTTTCTGTAATTATCTATGCCACACATTTTCTGGTTTTGTAGTTAATACTCAGAAATTAATTATTTTCACCATATTCCTTACACCATAATATATTTATTAAATATTATTTTTTTTTTTTTATTGAGTTAATGCCTCGACAACTATGATCATAGGCATGGTACAGTCAGGTACCTAGTGTAGTGTGTGTGTGTAGAGTAATTTTCTTGATGCTTTAAGAACTTCAAGGCTAAGTCGAAGTCAGTCTTTGCTAAGAGACGCTAATTGTATCCGAACGTCTGCGGTCCCTCTGGTGAGTACCGATCGGACAAGGATAGAAATTATTTTCATTCATTAATTTCTAATAAACGAAAATTTCCACCCAGGTGAGATTCGAACTCACGACCTTTAGGTTTAAAGGTAGGCGCTCTTACCACTGAGCCACAGAGGGGGTGTAACCACAGAGGGAGTGTAAGAAGAGGTACATGTCCACAAGTTAACCTCAACGGACATCCTTTGCCCCAAAAGCATGACGTAAAATACTTAGGTATTCACCTTGACAAACGTCTAACTTGGACCAAACATATATGGACGAAAAGGCTTCAATTGGGAATTTTACACAGAAAACTTTACTGGATGTTGGGAAAAAACTCTCACCTATCGATCGACAACAAGCTGCTGATATACAATACAATAATAAAACCCATTTGGACATATGGCTCGCAGCTCTGGGGTTCAGCTAGCAAATCTAATATTATGATAATACAAAGATTTCAATCCAAAACTCTGAGAACAATCGCTAATGCTCCTTGGTATATCCAGAATGATGCAATACATAGAGATCTTCAGGTACTAACAGTCTCTGAAGAGTGCAAAAAATCTTCTGAGCAATATCAAAACAGGTTGAGGGTGCATCCTAATACCCTGGCACACAATCTTCTTAACCAACAAGCGAAGAGATTGAAGCGACATGACCCCTTGGACCTACCTCACCAATCCTGACAGAGCTTACAGCAGTGGGAGTTACGCCTTCAACAGCACCCAGCCATTGTGATCAGTGCCGCTTTTAGTGCTCGCGTACCAGTGTATGTGCGCTTCCTACCGGTAAACAAGCCAATCTGTGTCGAGATGATTTGTTCACTGGATCTTACATCTCTCTGTCATGTAAAGACAAAAAATTTTACTTATTGTTTTCACTGTAAAACAGATTGTAAAAATCTTAAATGTTAATAAAAAAAAAATATATCTCATAACAAGGAAAAAAAACCAAACTAGATATAATGCTGGAAGGCAACCTTAAATACGTGTGTCTGACTATTTGATTATCATCATTAGAGTGCAGCCAGAGAAAATGAACTTGGAAAAGAATAACTAAATAAATAATATTAGGAGTAATGTCACAATTTTGTGGCAATAATCTTAGAATGCCCCAAGGTTTCATAGCAACAACTAATCTACGGAGAAAGTACAGCTACCTGAAAAATAGAATGCCAAAACGTTTAGAACATTTAAAAACAAAAAAGGTTAATGCGAGTAAAGTAAAGTAAGAAACCAAAGTAAAATATAATGGCATATCTTGCAGCAAGGAAAAAATGTTTGAACATAAACAAATAGATAGAATAAACGGTTCTGTATTTTTGTTTATTTATTTATAGTGAATTCAAAAAGTGTGTATCTACTGTTTCTTTTTAGTAATATCTACTGAAACATTCGCCTCTCTATAATGTCAGAACAGTTGATGACCAACCAAAGTTAATAAATAACTAATAATAGATAGATAATAATAAATAACTTTTAAATAGACAGCTATATGGATCCTGTGACAAAGTCAATACCCTTGTAAATACACCGCTATATAAACCCTGTGGGTTTTTTAATTTAGGTGTTCATTCTTCTGGTCAGCAAGATAAGAAGTATTTTACAACACTAGGTAATTATGTTAATATGTTAATTAATGAATTCTTCTCCTACTTTCTAATAAAATTTTTAGACGTTTCTGAATAGTAGGACAAATGGCTTCCCACTAAATTAGTATTGATATTTTTGCCCTATTCGTATTTTTTATATATATTTTGGTAAGTTTGGACATGTCTGAATACGTCATTGACTTTTTATCTACCTATATTTTGAGTTCTATCCTATTATTATTGGTACTGTCGATAATTATTACGATATGTGTTTTATAGTAGTTAATAGTAAACTAATTAATGTTTCTTAATTAATCTGTTTAATTTGGTACGTATTATCATATTGATCAATCGAAATCAAAAACGCATTCAGAGGAAGATGTAGTTCTAGTGAAAAGCCTATCGAAAGAGATTTAGATATCAGATTTCATAGTATAAAAGAATTGCTTTTAGAAAGGTTAATATAAAAAATATTAATTTAAATACCCCGAGAAAAGCCAAACAATAGACGAATTAAGAGGAATCGCATAGAATTGAATAGAAAATGAAAGTAGGACATAAGATAAGATTATATGCGAATCAAGTAATGAAAAAGTGATGGAATACTAAAAAAATACTTGGGATGCTAGACAATCGATCACCAAGATATCCTAAGAACACTAAAAAATATAATATAAAATAAACAGATAAAGCAGAAAAAGAGTCGCTATAGATAGATGTTTTGATGGAAAAATGTAGACATCCGGTCCTTGGTAAATCTTCTTGTGATTGGTCCTGTTCGTGTGTAGGTAGGTAAGGTCCTACTAGTCAATCTGGTGGTCTGATGTTTTTTTTTTTACTTTTTCTTTATTAATGCTTTAATTTTCATCTCTTTGGTTTAGACTTTTGGGAGTGTTTTTCTACTTCTACTGATTCTCTGATTTCTCGTTTTATTTTAATTTTACTGTTGGCTAGCATCGTAGTTTGGTCCAGGTTTATCTTATGTCCTGTATTTAAGACATGTTGTGTAAGGGACGACATTTTCTCTCTCCTTTTGATGACATTTTGATGATCTTCTCGTCTAACATTGATTCTTCGGCTGGTCTGTCCGATGTACGATTTGTTACAGTCGCCAAATAGAATCTCATATACTTATTGATTTTCTAATATTTTTTTTTGCGGATGGTGAAACAGTTGAGATTTTTCTGTCGATATTATTATCTACCATTAATATAAGGTCTACCATATTATCTACCGGTCTAATTATCTACCAAATAATGGTTTTTATCGAAACCAAAATTATTGAACGCGAAGTCAAAACCGGAAAACCATAGAAAGCACATATAGCTCCCACGGAAAGTGTAACATACACATGTATATATATATATATATATATATATATATATATATATATATATATATGTATATATATATATAAAAGAAAGACAAGGTAGTCCAAAATTTTTTGACTAGTTTGGAGCAAAATAAAACAACCCCTAACTACTTTATAGTCAAGAGATGTTGTTTATTGCATTCAATGTACTGAATGTCCATCCACGTACATTGGTGAAACTGGAAGAAATCTGTCTAGTCGTATCATTTCTCATAAGAGTGACTGTAGACTAAATAAACCCACTTGTGCTTTGGCAGAACACACTATCGATCTAGACCAGAAGATAGATTTCAACAATGTAAAAAAATTAGCCGGAGAGAAAAATAAATTTAAGAGAACATTCTTAGAAATGGTACATATCAGCAGGAGTGATAACAACAATCTGAATAAAAGATCTGGGATCCAGAATCTTAGCAAAATTTACAATTTTATTTTGACTTTTGACTAGGGTCTTCTGCATCTCACAGTGTTTCATGTCTTGTTTCTTAAATTCCATTATTAATTGCTATAATTATCATGATTAACTTCAGTTATTATTGAGATGTTCTTTTTGTTTTTGGTTGTTTGTTTTTTCTAAACCTACTTACTAAATACTATTTTCTTTTTATTGTTTGACATAATGAACTTTTTTTAAATTTCCCTCTCAATTTAAAGTTGGTAGAACTTAAAAACACAAATGGTATTTTGTTAGACATCAGTTTGAAAGTTTGTTTTTTGTAGTTACATCGAACCATTTAAACGATAATAGTTCCTCCTACTACCTCTTTCTGTTCTGTTTCTACCTCTGTACTGAATTCAAACCTGCGAAGACGACTGTTTTTTGTCAAACATGTCGTCTTATTTTTAACTTTTTAAACTTTGTAACATGTTCTTTAATTTTTAAGTTATTTTAAAATTTTTAAGTTTTTAATGTCTTCAGTAATTCAGATCACATTATGTTATTTAACGTTGTGTTTTATATGCTATGAATCTTACTTTCTGGTAAGTTTTTATAACTTTTATATTACATCAGCCTAATAACACAGTAATTTTCATTGTAGACCTTGATAAAGGTGGCAAACAACCACCGAAAGCTCGGATTTCAGAATAAATAGTACGCCTTAGCAAAGCTCTATTTTTTATTGACTACCACACCCAAAAAGAAAAAAGTATTTACATATATATACATACATTTACATTTACATTTACATTTACATTTACATATATTTACATATATATCTTGACAAAGGCAAGGGTTTCCTGCCGAAACGTTGATTGATTGCAATGGAAAATAAAATCTAGTTCCACATGTAACATATCTTTATTGAACCTAAACCCAAGAAACATTAATTTATATTAAATATATATATATATATATATATATATATATATATATATATACATATATATATATATATATATATATATATATATATATATATATATAATATATATATATATATATATATATATATATATATATATATATATATATATATATATATGTAAATACTTTTTTCTTTTTGGGTGTGGTAGTCAATAAAAAATAGAACTTGGCTAAGGCGTACTATTTATTCTGAAATCCGAGCTTTCGGTGGTTGTTTGCCACCTTTATCAAGGTCTACAATGAAAATTACTGTGTTATTAGGCTGATGTAATATAAAAGTTATAAAAACTTACCAGAAAGTAAGATTCATAGCATATAAAACACAACGTTAAATAACATAATGTGATCTGAATTACTGAAGGCATTAAAAACTTAAAAATTTTAAAATAACTTAAAAATTAAAGAATATGTTACAAAGTTTAAAAAGTTAAAAATAAGACGACATGTTTGACAAAAAACAGTCGTCTTCGCAGGTTTGAATTCAGTACAGAGGTAGAAACAGAACAGAAAGAGGTAGTAGGAGGAACTATTATCGTTTAAATGGTTCGATGTAACTACAAAAAACAAACTTTCAAACTGATGTCTAACAAAATACCATTTGTGTTTTTAAGTACTACCAACTTTAAATTGAGAGGGAAATTTAAAAAAAGTTCATTATGTCAAACAAAAAAAAGAAAATAGTATTTAGTAAGTAGGTTTAGAAAAAACAAACAACCAAAAACAAAATGAACATCTGAATAATAACTGAAGTTAATCATGATAATTATAGCAATTAATAATGGAATTTAAGAAACAAGACATGAAACACTGTGAGATGCAGAAGACCCTAGTCAAAAGTCAAAATAAAATTGTAAATTTTGCTAAGATTCTGGATCCCAGATCTTTTATTCAGATTGTTGTTATCACTCCTGCTGATATGTACCATTTCTAAGAATGTTCTCTTAAATTTATTTTTCTCTCCGGCTAATATTTTTACATTGTTGAAATCTATCTTATGGTCTAGATCAGTGGTTCCCAACCTTTTTCGGCCTACCGCCCATTTTTCCAAAAACAAAATACTTAACGCCCCCCTTAAAAAACTCTTCCATTCTTAAAATTAGTATCGCACTTTCATTCACAATTTTTTTACCTTTTTTGGGTCAAAGGCTACCTTAAATATGATTCGACGGCTCCTAAACTAATCCAAGCAACAACAAATTTAAAAAAAAAATGTTTTATTCAAAAATACAGTATTCATGTATTGATCAAACTTTAACTTAAATACATATCATAAAAAACAATATAATAATAATATAACATTTTTAATGAGAAGGCTGAGCTTGATGAAATGATAGTAATCTGTCAATATTTGGTTCCATACTTGTCATCAGCAATCTTAAATCACCGCGCTCCACTATGGACAGTCTATTTCTCTTCTTTGTTAATAAATTGCTGACTATGCTAAATCCTCTTTCGGCTAAATACGATGAAGGAAAGGCAATGAAAAACTTCTTTGATGCAGCCCATAAAGCTGGATATAATACTGAAATTTGACATTGCAGCCAAAATTCTTGGTATCCATTTTTAAATTTCACTTTTAACTCTTCATTTGTTGACAATTCTATCAATTCCTCCTGTAGTGATAATTCTGCTGTTTCTAAACTTGAGAACGGTTCTAGCACCCAATCTGGAATAATCAGACCAAGGATATCCTGAAATCTATTCCTAAAATCTTCTTGAAGTGCTTCCAAGTGCTGGCAATATACCAAAATGTCTTCATCATTTGTCTCCACAGAGGAAAGATTTTGAAACTGATGAAATTGTCTCCGACCCAAATTTTGCCTATAGAAATTAAGTTTTGACACGAACGAGGAAATAGTTCCTTTTGCTTTGATCAAATTCAAATTATCACCTTGTAGCTGTAGGTTTGTTTCATTAAATTTATCGTATAAATCAGTTAAATAAGCAATATCGCTCTTAAATTTTAATAAATTGTCTCTCAAAGAATCATCTTTGCTTTCAAAAAACTCTAAAACTGAGTCAAAGAGATCATAAAATCTTTTTAGACAGGTACCCTTCGAAAGCCATCGAACTTCTGTGTGCAACAATAAACGATTAAAATTCTCGTCGTTTTCATCACACAGTTTTCTAAACAATCTATCATTGAGAGCACTGCTTCTGATCTTGTTAACTGCAGTAATTACATATTGTAGTGAACAATGAAGGCGATCACTAAGATTTTTTGCAACTAAATGCTGTCTGTGAATTACACAATGCACGGCGAGTATATTTGGTACCGCTTTTTTCAAATATGCTATCAGTCCGCGGTATCGTCCAACCATTGCCGGAGCACCATCTGTAGCAACAGTTATGACATTTTCCAGAGGTATACCTTTATCTGTAAAATAGTGTTCCAGAACATCAAATATCGATTTGCCTTTAGTATCTGTTTCCAGTGTTTTTACAAATAACAGTTCTTGACAGATTTTTTCACTTTTTATGAAGCGAACGTACGCAAGAAGTAAAGACTCATTGTTTGGCAGAGTTGATTCATCAAGCTGTAAAGAAAACTCAGTAGTCTTTAAATAATCAGTTAGAGAACGCTCCACATCCTCAGACATTTCGTCAATTCGTCTCTGTACCGTATTATTGCTTAATGGAATTTTTTTAATAATATCAGATGCCGGCTGGTGTAGTACCGTCCGCAAAACTTCACTTACAGCTGGCAGTATTAATTCTTCGCCAATAGTATGGGGTTTTCCTGATTTAGCTATAAGTAAGGAAATGTTATAAGAAGCACGTAGCCCATCATCGTCTTGCTTTGATGCTGCTGAAAAGATACTAGCTAAAGTTGGACGTTTGAAATGTTGTTTTTTGAGCATTTCAAAATATGATAAATTTCTCTCTTTTCTGTCGGGATGTATTTTGGTCAAATGTTCTTGTAATCGTGAAGGTTTCATGGCTTCATTTGAGAAAACTCTCTGGCAAATTAAACACATTGGTAATGCCTTATTAGAAGGCGACTGAATAAAACCATACTTCAAATATTCGACATTGTATTGTCTGCACTTTTTCTTTGGATCGGACATACTGTAGGTATATCTGTAAAAATAAATATGCTGTAGCCACCGCTTTGATAATTTTAAATAATAAACTTTTAAATATTTTTTTAGTTCGCAAAATCAATATTTCAGAGTGGCGGAATATCTAAGCAAGTAGTCGAGAAATTTAAAACATGCCACAAGTAAATAAATATACACTGAGAGAAGAATTTGAGGAAAAATTACAAAACAACTTATTAAAAATTACCATACTGTACACATATTATAAAAATAACTTTATATTCAGTAAATGGTTTATTTTTGGCAGTCTATGATCAGATTACTATTCAGTATAGTAAATTTTATTAAGATTTTTTGTACTTTTTCCCCAATTCTTCTCTCAGTGTAGGTAGGTCCTAATTAACTTTTTACTTTGATCCAGTTTGTGCAAGTTGGTACTTTTTGAATATTTTACAATAACTATACGTATAAGGAAACAAATTTAGGTTTATTACATTTTTACAAATACCTCGTAAATTACGATAGGGAAAAATAATAAAGAATTATAGTAAGTGATATAAATACCACGTAGATACTTACCTTTGTGACAAATATGTATTACAATAAAATATATTTCTAATAAATGCACTGCAACTTTCTACAAATAACACACAGAAAATTCACCACCCTGCTTTAGCGAAACAATCTCGAATGATTAAGTTATGCCTGACCATGCCGCTGCGCGAAGGAGGTGCCAAAATTCACTTAAAGCAGAAAGATTCTACTGGAAGTGGAAATTATACTAACCAAACTGAAACGTTCTACGTTCGACTGCAACGTCGAAATTGTTGCAGTGTTGGACTGAGTGATAAATAAAAAATTGCACGGTGCATAACCAAAATGCATTTTGTGCATTTCGTTTATATTTTCGGATTGTTAGAAGTTGTTAGAAGCAAAGAAGCAATGAGTTACTTTAGGGGGCGGCAGCTGTTCCTCAACGCCCCCCAAATTTTCCTTGGACCCAAAAAGCCCACTTATCTCTCTTCAACGCCCACCGGTGGGCGGTACCGCCCCCGTTGGGAACCACTGGTCTAGATCGATAGTGTGTTCTGCCAAAGCACAAGTGGGTTTATTTAGTCTACAGTCACTCTTATGAGAAATGATACGACTAGACAGATTTCTTCCAGTTTCACCAATGTACGTGGATGGACAATCAGTACATTGAATGCAATAAACAACATCTCTTGACTATAAAGTAGTTAGGGGTTGTTTTATTTTGCTCCAAACTAGTCAAAAAATTTTGGACTACCTTGTCTTTCTTTTATATATATATATATACATATATATATATATATATATATATATATATATATATATATATATATATAATATATATATATATATATTTATATATATATATATATATATATATATATATATATATATATTTATATATATGTATATATATATATATATATATATATATATTGTTGTATTTTTGAATGTCCATTAGCAATAAAAACCGATATACAAATTTTATTACTTAAATAAAAATTAAAAATTATTGATATTTCATAATGACACGGGCATATAAATTTTCAAACATCCTGTATAAGACAAAATATGTATGTTAAGTTGTTCAAAGAATTGTTCATTAGGCCTCAGAGACAAGACTTTCAAATATTATCGATAAGAAATTTAAATAAGTCGGTTATTGTGGAATGGATTTACCCGTAATAAAAGTGTATATAGAAAGTGTTTAAACAATAGAAAGGGATGTGCGGTGGTTTTTCCCCCCGAAAGATTATATCGGTAAAAGTTTATTAACAAAAGACATTGAATTGAGAAACAGGTATCGTTTGTAGCTATTAGTAAGAAATATTTGTAAAGCAGATAGATTTAGTTAGAATAATTAAAGAATGTTGTTTTCTGGAATTACCCGAATGACGTTTTAATAGAGAGAGTTGGTTGATAACGATATACGTCACAGAGGTAGAAGATTTTTATTGGTCAATTTTTGAATGCAAGGAGGGGTGGTTTTGGCTATGAGATAGGAGAGAGGAAAGGAGTTAGTCAGTTTTCGTCACCCAAGAAGGAAGGAGCTTTGTGGTTTGTGTTTGTTTGAAGTCCGGAAGACGTAATTTACCGGGTGTGTTTATTTGCGGTGTAAAAGCTGATGAGTGTGAGGAACGGGGTACAGAGAGATAGAAAAACCAAAAGGTTATAAGAATATTAATAGCAGACGAAGCCGGAAACATTTGAAGTTATAAACAGGCGCGGAGATTGGTTCAAAAGGAGGCTGCATAGAATTACACGAGTTGTTGGGTTGCAGATACAAGGACAGAGAGGAGAAAGGTGTACGTCTTCTGGACCAAAATAGGAGCAGAAGCAGAGAAAGGTTTTTTTTTATGGCGTGGCCATAGAATTGCAACGGCAGATAACGAAAGGTCAGTCAATTTTCATTAGAGCAGGAGTGTGGTTTTCATTTATAAATTAAATAAATTGAATAAATTATAGAGACAGTTAATTTTGCGATCATTTAAAAAAGAAAAAATTATAAAGAGAGCTTAGTTATAACACATATTAAAAATCAATATAAAATAACATTTGGGTCCATGATAGAAAACAACTTCTCATATATTTAAAGTATTGTATTGCAAATATTACCGGATTGATTGTTATATAAAATTTCAATAAAATAATCTCATATATACTTCAGTTGAAATTCTGTGTATTTTATTCAGGTCATATTACCTATCCCAATTAGGAAGCCAATTGGAAAATATTTTGAATCCACGATCAAAGGTAAATAGTACAAGTTAAATATCCTGAGATTGTAATTAATTAATGCTGATTTATTGTGATTAATTGGAGATTAGATCATTTAATAAATATAGACAGGATCTTTTCTAAATAAGCAATAGAATACAATTTAAATAGCATAACAAAATGGCCCCCAACGTGTAAAGCTTTGAAAAATATTTCTAGTTGGCAAATTTGAAAGGATAGGAATAGACGAGCAGATATTTGAAAGTTGATATGCCGTGGATAAAGTGAAATATTATGTAAAATTTGAGGACATAAAGATTTATATATTTTTTTTAAGATACAATTTACCATAATTGATTTATTCGTGATATTGACAATTTATAGGTTACCATAATTGATTTATTTGTGTGATATTTACATTTGATAATTTTACCATACGTGATTTATTTGATTGAATTTGACATTTGATATTTTACCATTTGATTTATTTGTGGGATATTGAAATTTGATACTCGTACTCAAGAGTTATTACATTTGAACAAGAAAAGTCCCGTTTGTTGCAACAGACCAGTAGAATTTTATATTTGGCGGGGATAAAAACAGAATAAATGCCAAACACAAGAAACAAGAGCAAAGAGAACAAAAAACAAGAAGATAAATCAGAACAGGAAGAATATTCAGACCAGGAAGACGTATTAGACACAACAGTAATGGAGACAGAAAAACAAGAATCGGGAATAGAAAAATTAATACAAATGATGCAACTCCAATCACAGAAGATGGATGAATCACAACAAAGAACGGAACAAAAATTGGATGAATCACAACAAAGAACGGAACAAAAATTGGATAAATTGGAAGAAAACCAAAGAAAAATGGAACAAAAAATGGAAACGCGTATGGACAAATATGAAAACGAAGTAAAAGTCTGTTTAGAAAAAGTTAGTGAAACAGAGAGGAAACTAGAGATGCAGAGAGAAGAAATGGAAACTAAAATGAAGGATATTAAGGCTGTCCATAAAAAGGAACTGGAACAGTTAGAAGAAAAATTTGAAATGGCGTTACTAGAAGACAGGAAAGAAATGGAAAGGAAACTTAAGCAAAATGAAAAACAAATTGCAGAGATGGAGATAAGAGGAGTAGAAAGAAAGGAAGTTATCGTACATAGCACAGAAGACGTAAAAGTACGATTTGGCGGGGATATAAGGAAACTACACCCAGTGCCTTTTATAAATAACCTAAAGAAAAAAGTCACATACATAGGACCGTTTGCAACAGCAAAGGAAACCATCCGAAACCATCTCAAAGAAGAGGCAAATCTTTGGTTTGTCAGCAAGGAAGAAGAATTTGACAATTGGCAAGATTTTGAGAGAAGATTCTTAAATTATTTCTGGGGAAAAATCCAGCAACTACAAGTAAATAAAGAGTTACAAAATGGAAAATACCATGAGAGGATGGGCGTATCAGAAACGATGTACGCATTACAACTCTATAATAATGCAAAACATTTGCAATATAATTATTCATCAGAACAATTGGTAGAGTTGATATCGCGACACTTTAAAGATACCTTGGAAGACCACATAAATCTCCAAAATTACAAGGACATTGACAGCTTATGTCAATTTTTGCAAATGAGAGAATCACGTAGGCATGAAAGAAGAGAAAGAAGACTGCAAGAAAATTATAGACAAAGAGAAAACCAAGAATATAGAGATAGAGGTCAAAAATTTTAGAAGAGATTATCCAAGACGAGAATTCATACCTAGACGGGGATACGAAAATAGACCGAAAGGAAGAGAGAATTATGAACCCAGAACCCAGAGATGGAATGAAAACAGGGATCGGGAAAATCAGAGTAGAAATAACCGCCCATACCAAGGAAACAGATACAATAACCCACGGAATGAACAGGAATCTCGCGGTAACCGATACGGGAATGATAGACCAAAAGAGAACAGAAGAGAAATAAATAATATGCAAAGAGAAGAAAATGAATATGAGAGAGAAGATGACGGGCGAGAAAACACAGAAGAACAACAGGCGTGTTTTCAAGAAGGCGCTCACTAAAAACGAAGAAACAAACAGGAATTTTTTGTCACCCCAAGGAATTTATTAAACTGGCAGGAAACAATGAAAAGAGAAATGGAGTTAATTTAAAATTTGTGGATGGATTTATAAATGAGAAACCAATTAAAATTATGATAGACACAGGCTCTGAAATAACACTGGTCAACAGAAAATTAATCGAAGAAGTAAATTTAACAAGTCTAATTTATAAAATACCTAGGGTGAATTTAGTGGGCGCAAATAAACGGACATTGGCAACAATAAATGAAGGTATACGAGTAATGGTACGATTGAAAAAAAATATGTATGCACTTCAATGTGTAATAATGCCGAATATGTCACATGACATGATTGTAGGCGTTGACGAATTAACGGAAAAAACATGTAGTGATCGACTTCAAAACCAATACGATGAAAATAACAAAGGAAAAAGAAGAAGAACAGGATAAGGAACAAGAGAAACAAATTATGGACGAATCAGAGAAAGAACAAACGGTGGAAATGAACCTGGTGACGAAGAAAGGAAAAGGAAGAAAGAGGGGAAAAGGTCAGAAAAAGATCAAAGAAAAAAAAACCTGGGATTCCTCAAAAGATGAGACGAGCTCAGGAGAAAAGATGGAAAGATTTTGACAAGAAATGAAAGCAAAACTTGGATTCCTCAAAAGAAGAGACGAGCCCAACAGAAGAAGAAACAAAGGAAATGAAAGAAAAGGAAAAGGATTCAGTTGAAAAGAACATATGGGATTCCTCAAAAGAAGAGACGAGCCCAACAGAAAAAAAAACAAAGGAAAATGAAGAGGACACAATGGAGACAGGGGTTTTTGAAAAAGACACGGAGTACACGGTGAATATGTGCGAAGAATTTTGATGGGAGAGACACAAAATGGATATGTGGAGAAGGCAAAGAAAATGATATGCGTAAAATTTTAAGAGACTATGAAACGCTGATAAATAAGAAAACCGAGTGGCCACAAATACGTAGCATAAGTACAGCTAGCATACAGGAAGTGCGTTTTAGTTTGTCTCGAGAAAATTTAGTTGCATAGATTGATAAATTTTATCGATTACAAAGGCGGGGATTTGTTGTATTTTTGAATGTCCATTAGCAATAAAAACCGATATACAAATTTTATTACTTAAATAAAAATTAAAAATTATTGATATTTCATAATGACACGGGCATATAAATTTTCAAACATCCTGTATAAGACAAAATATGTATGTTAAGTTGTTCAAAGAATTGTTCATTAGGCCTCAGAGACAAGACTTCAAATATTATCGTTAAGAAATTTAAATAAGTCGGTTATTGTGGAATGGATTTACCCGTAATAAAAGTGTATATAGAAAGTGTTTAAACAATAGAAAGGGATGTGCGGTGGTTTTTCCCCCCGAAAGATTATATCGGTAAAAGTTTATTAACAAAAGACATTGAATTGAGAAACAGGTATCGTTTGTAGCTATTAGTAAGAAATATTTGTAAAGCAGATAGATTTAGTTAGAATAATTAAAGAATGTTGTTTTCTGGAATTACCCGAATGACGTTTTAATAGAGAGAGTTGGTTGATTAACGATATACGTCACAGAGGTAGAAGATTTTTATTGGTCAATTTTTGAATGCAAGGAGGGGTGGTTTTGGCTATGAGATAGGAGAGAGGAAAGGAGTTAGTCAGTTTTCGTCGCCCAAGAAGGAAGGAGCTTTGTGGTTTGTGTTTGTTTGAAGTCCGGAAGACGTAATTTACCGGGTGTGTTTATTTGCGGTGTAAAAGCTGATGAGTGTGAGGAACGGGGTACAGAGAGATAGAAAAACCAAAAGGTTATAAGAATATTAATAGCAGACGAAGCCGGAAACATTGAAGTTATAAACAGGCGCGGAGATTGGTTCAAAAGGAGGCTGCATAGAATTACACGAGTTGTTGGGTTGCAGATACAAGGACAGAGAGGAGAAAGGTGTACGTCTTCTGGACCCAAATAGGAGCAGAAGCAGAGAAGGTTTTTTTTTATGGCGTGGCCATAGAATTGCAACGGCAGATAACGAAAGGTCAGTCAATTTTCATTAGAGCAGGAGTGTGGTTTTCATTTATAAATTAAATAAATTGAATAAATTATAGAGACAGTTAATTTTGCGATCATTTAAAAAAGAAAAAATTATAAAGAGAGCTTAGTTATAACACATATTAAAAATCAATGTAAAATAACATTTGGGTCCATGATAGAAAACAACTTCTCATATATTTAAAGTATTGTATTGCAAATATTACCGGATTGATTGTTATATAAAATTTCAATAAAATAAAGGACATCTCATATATACTTCAGTTGAAATTCTGTGTATTTTATTCAGGTCCATATTACCTATCCCAATTAGGAAGCCAATTGGAAAATATTTTGAATCCACGATCAAAGGTAAATAGTACAAGTTAAATATCCTGAGATTGTAATTAATTAATGCTGATTTATTGTGATTAATTGGAGATTAGATCATTTAATAAATATAGACAGGATCTTTTCTAAATAAGCAATAGAATACAATTTAAATAGCATAACAATATATATATATAATATATATATATATATATATATATATATATATATATAATTATATATATATATATATATATATATATATATATATATACATGTGTATGTTACACTTTCCGTGGGAGCTATATGTGCTTTCTATGGTTTTCCGGTTTTGACTTCGCGTTCAATAATTTTGGTTTCGATAAAAACCATTATTTGGTAGATAATTAGACTGGTAGATAGTATGGTAGACCTTATATTAATAGTAGATAATAATATCGACAGAAAAATCTCAACCGTTTCACCATCCGCAAAAAAAAAATATTAGAAAATCAAGGAGTATATGAGATTCTATTTGGCGACTGTAACAAATCGTACATCGGACAGACCAGCCGAAGAATCAATGTTAGACGAGGAAGATCATCAAAATGCCATCAAAAGGAGAGAGAAAACGTCGTCCCTTACACAACATGTCTTAAATACAGGACATAAGATAAACCTGGACCAACTACGATGCTAGCCAACAGTAAAATTAAAAGAAAACGAGAAATCAGAGAATCAGTAGAAGTAGAAAAACACTCCCAAAAGTCTAAACCAAAGAGATGAAAATTAAAGCATTAATAAAGAAAAAGTAAAAAAAAAACATCAGACCACCAGATTGACTAGTAGGACCTTACCTACCTACACACGAACAGGACCAATCACAAGAAGATTTACCAAGGACCGGATGTCTACATTTTTCCATCAAAACATCTATCTATAGCGACTCTTTTTCTGCTTTATCTGTTTATTTTATATTATATTTTTTAGTGTTCTTAGGATATCTTGGTGATCGATTGTCTAGCATCCCAAGTATTTCTTTAGTATTCCATCACTTTTTCATTACTTGATTCGCATATAATCTTATCTTATGTCCTACTTTCATTTTCTATTCAATTCTATGCGATTCCTCTTAATTCGTCTATCGTTTGGCTTTTATCGGGATATTTAAATTAATATTTTTTATATTAACCTTTCTAAAAGCAATTCTTTTATACTTGAAAGCTGATATCTAAATCTCTTTCGATAGGCTTTTCACTAGAACTACATCTTCCGCTGAATGCGTTTTTGATTTCGATTGATCAATATGATAATACGTACCAAATTAAACAGATTAATTAAGAAACATTAATTAGTTTACTATTAACTACTATAAAACACATATCGTAATAATTATCGACAGTACCAATAATAATAGGATAGAACTCAAAATAAAAGTAGATAAAAAGTCAATGACGTATTCAGACATGTCCAAACTTACCAAAATATATACAAAAAATACGAATAGGGCAAAAATATCAATACTAATTTAGTGGGGATTCCTATTTCAGAAGCCAACGAGTAAACATCGGCTTCCTACTAATAGTATTTTGAATAAAAACTTGTTTAGTTTAATGTGATTGTTTATCAAGCAAATATTGGTAAGTCGATATCAGTTAAATTAATACTTTCGACAAATAAAATTTAGGCCAGTCGTTTTTTGGCCATACTTAATATTTTGGCATCCAAAATATTAAAATCAAATATGGCATCATCTTCACAAACAGCTCAACCTAGCTTCGCTGCAGTAACCAAAATAACACAGAAAAAATCTACAACAGCAACATCATGTCCTAGTAGAACTCAAGCCATTGTTATGAACGCTATCCCAGACGTAGTACTATTTGATTACATAAAGGCAATCGGCGAAATTGTTACCCCTAAAGAAATAACCTTTGCTTCACGTATTTCTAATCAACGTATATGCATCTATCTTTCTTCCGTAACCGTAGTAGATAATCTTCTAAAAAATAATCCTACTATTTCGATTAGAAATCAAACAATATCTATTCGTAGACTTATCACTCCTGCAAAGAGGCTACTACTTTCTAACGTGTGTCCTTCGATTCCGAATGCACTCATAGAGCAAGCACTTAAAAATGAACTTGGATTACAACTTGCTTCCCCTATCTCGCATATCCGTTGTAGTTCTCCGGAAGACGAATATGCTCACATCTTCAGTTTTCGACGCTCAGTCTTTGTGATAACCAAATAAAGAATACTTTAAGTTAAATACTTCAATTGTAATCTCATATGAAAATACAAATTATAGGATCTTTATTACTTCGGACAAACTTGAATGCTTTTTATGTAAGCAATCTGGACACACTGCAGACTCCTGCCCTAACCCTCAAGAAATATCTAGCAATCCCTCTCCAAATACAACTTCTAGCCAAAATCCAGTCGATCCTCATTCTAGTATATCTCCTCTTTCACCCTCCACAAAAAAAGAAATCTATTCAAATAACCCACCTACTGACATAACAACCCCAAATGAACAGTCTATAACACCATTATCTGTCCCTTCTAAACTCTGGCATAAAAAGAACTCATTCCACTGACACAAGTCTTGAATCACCTTCTCTACTGGTTACCGCTAGCCCCCTAAACTTAAACTGTAATAACACACCAAACACAACAACCTTCGCAACTCCTAAAATCAGCTCCTAAAAAGAAAACAAAAACTGATGACAAAGAAATTGGTAAAAATTAGTCTATGTGCCCATTCAAGTATTGAAAAATTAATTTGTGCGAATCCAGAAAAATTTTCGTTATCAGCATTACAAATAATTGCCTTCCTAGAAAATTCCTTTGGAAGTAGTGATCCCCTCAAAGAAGCTCATAATTTCACCACGAACATTCATTCTCCCCTCGAAGATCTTACTCAAATATACCAAACTGTATCCGATAGATCACTTAAAAATCGCATTACAAGAATAACGAAAAAGCTAAAACGCACATTAAATTCTATAGACGCTGACGAACTTACCAGCCTTACGTCCAATAATTCATGTGACTCTAACTGCAATGATATCGATCTTTCCTAAAATTACTTAATTAGTACAAGGTAAATTCTTTCTACTAAACCAAATAAGTTTTCAAATTCACTATTTTACAATGGAACTGCGACGGATACTATCCGCGCCTTGAACACATTCAATATCTTATATCAATTTACCATCCAGATTTTCTTTGTCTCCAAGAGACTAATTTTAATACAACGAATATTCCTCATCTTAAATCCTTTGAAGGATACCACTTTATTAGAACGAACTGCTTAAGAGCCAGTGGAGGTGCATCTATATTTGCGTCCAGCGAAATCTTCTCAACAATGCTACCATTAATAACGAATCTTGAGGCAATTGCCATAACTACATATTGCCCTAATAAACTAACCATCTGCTCCATATATATTCCCCCCAAACCATTCTCTAAAAGAAGAAGAGCTCCTAGACCTTATATTCCAACTTCCACAGCCGTTTATTCTCACAGGAGACTTCAATGCACATAACGTTATGTGGGGTTCTCAATCCACATTTGGACGGGGAAAAGTAGTTGAAAATATTATTAACTACACAAACTCATGTCTTCTTAACACAGGATCTAACACTCATTTTAATATTTCATCTGATCTTTCTCTGCTATAGATCTTAGTATTAGTGACCCTAAATCTGCACCTTTTTTAACCTGGCAAACAGCTGACGATCTCTTTAATAGCAATCATTATCCTATAATAATTTCCAACAATTCTAATGGGACTGCCTCTGCCAAAAGCTATTGGCGCCTAAAAAAAGCTAACTGGCCAGAGTATTCAAAAGCCGTTGACACTCTCTTGCTCGCGCATGATCATCTAATAATAAACGATGTAGACTATTTGTTAATGTCAATAACAGACACTATTCTTTCAGCTGCTAAGACTCATATTGGCAAAACATCATTCTCTCCAAATCATAAAGTAGTTCCTTGGTGGAACTCTTCTTGTGAAGAGGCGATTCGTCTATCCAAAAAAGCTTTAAATAAGTACCAAAAAAAAAACAGAAGCCTTGAAAATCTAATAAATTACAAAAAATTCAAAGCCAAGGCCAAACACGTAGTCAAAAAAAAGTAAAAAATCATCCTGGCAAGATTACGTATCATCTATCAACGAAAACTCCAATCCTAGCCAAATTTGGAAAAAAATACGACAAATTCAAGGTCACAAAACTAATAATAAAATTACTCGTTTAATTACAAATGGTATAGAGATCGCTTTATACGAACTTATTCCTAACGCCTTTGCCAAACATTTCGAAGACAAGTTCAGAAATAAAACCAATAATATTGCTTTGTCTCATCATGACTTATATTCACACAGAAATCATCTGATATCATCTGAACATAGTAGATCCCTTAATTCTCCTTTCACTATGCATGAGCTAATATCTGCCTTAGCTAATAGTAGAAACACTGCAGCTGGACCCGATGATATTCCTTATGCATTCCTAAAGCACTTGTCTAATTATAGTCTTAAAAAACTCCTTAATTTATACAATATAATCTGGAGTTCCCATAAATTTCCATCTCAATGGAGCAAATCTATAGTTATACCAATACTCAAGCCAAACCAGCCAACTATGTTTCCACAATCTTACAGGCCCATCTCTCTCACATGCACTATGTGTAAGCTAATGGAAAAAATGATTAACAAACGTCTTTTGTGGTATTTTGAAAAACATAAGATTATTCCAAAGGAACAATCTGGCTACCAAAGACAGCGCTCCACAAGAGATAATCTAGTTAATACTCCAAACCCACATCTCCAACGCAATAAATTGCAAGCAAGATTTGATAGCAACTATCTTTGATATAGAAGGCGCATTTGACACCATCTCTAGAAATGCAATCCTTGACAAACTTTTTGAATGTAACCTTACTGGCAACATATACGCATTTATCAAAAACTTCCTAACATCTAGATCGTTCAGGGTTTCTGTCAATAACTTCCTTTCTTCTCCACACATCCAATATGATGGAGTTCCGCAAGGTTCAGTTTTAAGCACATCCTTATTCATTCTTTCGATTAGCAAGTTAAGTGAAAATATAGCTCCACCAATCAAATGCGTATTATTATGCCGATGACCTAATAATGTACTGTCATGGTAAATCCAACGCAACTACTAGTAAAATTCTACAAGTAGGAGTAAATGACCTACAAAACAAAGTAGCTTCTCTAGGACTTACCCTCTCCACTCTAAATCCAAAGTCATTAAATTTAGCAGAAGAATGAGTTCTTTTGATCCGGAAATCACTATCAACAACTTCAAGTTACCGGTTGTTGATAATTGCAAAATATTAGGGCTGATATTTGATTCAAGATTAACCTGGAAACAACACATACAGGAACTTAAAGGAGTTTGCCTAAAAAGGTTAAATATACTCAAAAAACTCTCACATTATCACTGGGGCGCGGAAGAAACTACTTTACTGAAAGTCTACAGATCACTTATCCGCTCTAAGCTAGACTATGGATGTTTCGTCTATATGTCTGGTACTAAATCAATATTAAATTCACTGAACACAGTTCACAATACAGCTATTCGTTTATGTCTTGGAGCATTCCGTTCTAGTCCAGCAGAAAGTCTGTACTGTGAAGCTAATGAACCTCCTCTATGGCTTAGACGAGAAAACCTTCTTCTTTCCTATGCTGCTGCAATTTCTTCCAATCCGTCCAATCCCGTATATCATCTATTTACATCATCACATCATACCCAAAACAGCCCTCCATGTAACTTAATTATACATCCTATTCCTAGTCTTCTACAACCGTTACTAAAAGATATAAATTTGTGTGAAACCAGAACTCTACCATTCTCCAATAATCCCTATTGGACCAACATACTCCCATATCATGATATTTCACTCACCAAGTTTAACAAGGAAGTTACCAGTATTAGTACATTAAGAATTCTCTTCCTAGAACTTATAAACAAAAATAAATATAACATGGTTCTTTACACTGACGCGTCGAAGACTGAAGGTGGGGTTGGATATTCTGTAACCACTGTACAACAGCCTATCGAACTCTCTAAAATCTCTCCTTGGTGTAGTATCCACACTGGTGAACTACTAGCTATCTTACAAGCTTTTAAATATGCCCAACGATATACAAATACACACATAGCCATATGCTCCGATTCGCTTTCATCTATACACTCCATTAATGCTATATCCACCAAACATCCTATCGTCCAAGATATTCATGACATATATCAGCTTCTTATAAAACAAAATATAACTATCACTCTGATATGGGTACCATCCCATGTTTGGTATTAGTGGTAACGAAAAAGCTGATTGCCTTGCCAAAAAAGCCGCATCATCCACGAACACCATTATAAACATACAAATTTGTAATGATCTGAAAGCCAGACTAAGAAGCTTAATTTATCTACGTGGCAGATTCACTGGTAATAATGTTACCTCAGCGCTGCATGAAATCAAACCTACAGTGAACCGTCTTACCTATCCCAGTTTATCTCGAAAAAATATGGCAATCATACGGAGACTGCGTATTTGGACATACCCGTCTAACTCATGGCTACCTGATGACATCATCTCCACAACCAAATGTCCAACACTGCAATACGACTCTCCCGAATCAGGCATATACTTATCGAATGCCCTTTATATGCCAAAATACGCCAACAGCTCCAATATCAGTACTAACTTCAAAGAGGTCCTAAACAACACAGACGAAATCAACAAGGTCATCAAATTCCTCGAGAATAGTCAACTGCTCAACAAAATATAAATGTTATATTACAAGTTTTTATTATTTTCTCTGTATGTTAGATGTTAACCTACATTTTGGTTTTGTAATTTTTATTATATTACCATGTAAATCGTAACTCGTGCTAATGACCATAGATGTCACATGCACGTTAATTTAAATAAAAAAAAAAAAAAAATTTAGTGGGAAAGCCATTTGTCCTACTATTCAGAAACGTCTAAAAATTTTATTAGAAAGTAGGAGAAGAATTCATTAATTAACATATTAACATAATTACCTAGTGTTGTAAAATACTTCTTATCTTGCTGACCAGAAGAATGAACACCTAAATTAAAAAACCCACAGGGTTTATATAGCGGTGTATTTACAAGGTATTGACTTTGTCACAGGATCCATATAGCTGTCTATTTAAAAGTTATTTATTATTATCTTCTATTATTAGTTATTATTAACTTTGGTTGGTCATCAACTGTTCTGACATTATAGAGAGGCGAATGTTTCAGTAGATATTACTAAAAAGAAACAGTAGATACACACTTTTTGAATTCACTATAAATAAATAAACAAAAATACAGAACCGTTTATTCTATCTATTTGTTTATGTTCAAACATTTTTTCCTTGCTGCAAGATATGCCATTATATTTTACTTTGGTTTCTTACTTTACTTTACTCGCATTAACCTTTTTTTGTTTTTAAATGTTCTAAACGTTTTGGCATTCTATTTTTCAGGTAGCTGTACTTTCTCCGTAGATTAGTTGTTGCTATGAAACCTTGGGGCATTCTAAGATTATTGCCACAAAATTGTGACATTACTCCTAATATTATTTATTTAGTTATTCTTTTTCCAAGTTCATTTTCTCTGGCTGCACTCTAATGATGATCAATCAAATAGTCAGACACACGTATTTAAGGTTGCCTTCCAGCATTATATCTAGTTTGGTTTTTTTTCCTTGTTATGAGATATATTTTTTTTTTTATTAACATTAAGATTTTTACAATCTGTTTTACAGTGAAAACAATAAGTAAAATTTTTGTCTTTACATGACAGAGAGATGTAAGGTCCAGTGACCAAATCATCTCGACACAGATTGGCTTGTTTACCGGTAGGATGCGCACATACACTGGTACGCGAGCACTAAAAGCGGCACTGATCACAATGGCTGGGTGCTGTTGAAGGCGTAACTCCCACTGCTGTAAGCTCTGTCAGGATTGGTGAGGTAGGTCCAAGGGGTCATGTCGCTTCAATCTCTTCGCTTGTTGGTTAAGAAGATTGTGTGCCAGGGTATTAGGATGCACCCTCAACCTGTTTTGATATTGCTCAGAAGATTTTTTGCACTCTTCAGAGACTGTTAGTACCTGAAGATCTCTATGTATTGCATCATTCTGGATATACCAAGGAGCATTAGCGATTGTTCTCAGAGTTTTGGATTGAAATCTTTGTATTATCATAATATTAGATTTGCTAGCTGAACCCCAGAGCTGCGAGCCATATGTCCAAATGGGTTTTATTATTGTATTGTATATCAGCAGCTTGTTGTCGATCGATAGGTGAGAGTTTTTTCCCAACATCCAGTAAAGTTTTCTGTATAAAATTCCCAATTGAAGCCTTTTCGTCCATATATGTTTGGTCCAAGTTAGACGTTTGTCAAGGTGAATACCTAAGTATTTTACGTCATGCTTTTGGGGCAAAGGATATCCATTGAGGTTAACTTGTGGACATGTACCTCTTCTCAGAGTGAATGTAATTTGTGTGGATTTTGAGTGGTTTACTCTAATCCTCCAGAGTTTAAGCCATTCATTTATTTTGTTCACATGTAGTTGCAGTCTCTCTGATGCTATTATTGGGTTGCTATGAGAGGCCAAGAAAGCAGTATCATCTGCGAACGTTTCATGCGTTAGGTTATTGCTTATTGGCAAGTCAGCCGTATATATCAGGTACAGAATCGGTCCGAGCACACTACCCTGAGGTACACCAGGTAGGATGGGGTAGAGTTTTGTATAGGCTTTCACTATATTTTACCAGATATCTCCTTTCTATAAGGTATGATTGAAGCAGTTTAAAGTAAGTGTAAGGTAAATTTTTCTTTAATTTGTACAGAAGTCCTGTATGCCACACCTTGTCAAAAGTTTGAGAGGCGTCTAAAAAGACTGCAGTACAGTATTGCTTGTTCTCGAGACTACTTCTTATTGTTGTGTATAGTCTGTGAACTTGTTCGATTGTACCATGTTGATTACGAAAACCGAATTGATGGTCAGGTATGAGACACTTTTCGTCCAATATTGGTTTGATTTTTTGTAGCAGAAGTTTTTCAAAGACCTTAGAGATGACTGATAGTAGACTAATCGGTCGGTATGAGTTGACATCTTTTGGATCCTTACCAGGTTTTTGAATGAGTATAATCTGTGCCACTTTCCATTGCAGAGGGAAGTAATGTAGACTAAGCATAGCATTGAAGATCATAGTGATTATTCTGTAACAGTTATTGATTAGTTCCTGGAGGATCTTACCCGTTATGAGGTCGAATCCCGGAGCCTTGTTGGGTTATATCTCATTCTTTATTATCTTTTTTACTTCTTTAATATTAAACTTGGTGATTGGTAGTTCCATTTGATATGGAGCCTCAAGAAAAGAATAAAATGGCTTTTCTTGTTCTAGTGGCACTACTCTGATTTCATAAATTTTTATGCGCGATTTGATTAGTCCAAAATATACGGAAGATTTTGTGTAACGTTTTTTGATGAAAACCCATGGTAATTGATGTATTTTGGGTGATGATATCGTGCACCTTACACAACCATATTGATACAGCTTGTATATTTATTTTAAGATGTTTATTTGTAATTAAGTTTGATAAATCCTGGATTTACTTGTGTTAATAAACATATTGCAGGTATTTGCTGTAAATCACGCTATGTGCCGCCATTTCAGTCATTTCTTGCGATAATAAAATTGGTTTATTCGATTTTGTATATGTATTTTTGTATATTACATTTTAATAAATTACAACTAAAAAAATAACTTATTGTTTTAATTTGTCCATATTCTTATACGGATTAAGTACATGAAAGACTAAAAAATACGGGTTAGAAAATGTCAAAATCAAAATAAATTATATGGGAATAAAAATAAAACAAGGGATATTGAATGCTTCCATATAATTTATTTTGATTAGGTGATGTAACATCGAAAGGGTCGTTTTGACATACATTTTTTTAAATAATAATTCTGATTTTTTAATATACATTGCAATAGATATTTAGCGATAAGTTGGTAGACTAGTTTTTATATATGTATAGGATAGACTTATATATTTTGGAATATTTTTTGTAAAGTGATTGACTTCATGATAAATGTAGAATATAAAATATTACTTACCAAATGCAAATCTAAAACAAATAGATTTAAGTTACTAATATATTCATGCTTTCTTATTGACGATTTTTTACAAAAAACTTATTTCAGGTCGCAGTGTGATTAGGTCTACAAATTCAAATGAAGCCAAAATTCGTACATTGTGGTTAACCTATTAAAGCGAATTTTTTCTGCCTTTGTTATTTAGTATGGTGATTATGAATTTGTGTATACCCCATGTTTAGTTGAATAGGACATTTCCAAATTGTCTTTCCTTTCCATACTTTCATTTTGTACAGTTACTTTCTGTATTGGCCTTTTAACATGTCCATTTATTTCGAAACAATCAAACATACAGATATTTAGAATTAGAACAATTCAGAAATATAAAGAAACGAAGGAATGGAAGTTATAAAAAATCTACATATCTTGTATAGTAATAAATAGATAAAAAGATAAATAATGAAAAATGGAATCAAAACAAGCTATGATTCTTGAATACAATAAATACAGGACATAATAAAGACTGCTGTAATAGATTGCAATAGTTATGTTAAAAATATACAATGGTATATTTATAATAATAAACAGAGTATAATTTTACATATCGAACTAATACCTCATAAAAAGCGATTTTTATTCTTGGTTATAATGGTAAATATTTTTTTGAATCAATATTTTATAATTATTTGAAACTTCTTAAAAATCATTTGGTAGTGATTTGTTCACTTCATAGTGATTGATCGACTTCGTATTTATACGAATATTATACTTTTCAAAGGTTAGAATTAATTTACCTTATGATATGGATCATATTTTTCTCTTGTTACAAAATCAACCCTTTTGATTTTTTATGGATTTCTTATAATTTTTAGATGGCGTTTTAAATTAAAATTATATATGTGTGGTTAAGCTATGGAGTGTTCATTAGAATTTAATTTTTTTTTCTTTCTTCGAAGACATATTTAATAATAAGATTTGCTATGTGTAATTTAACAATATCACCGTAACCCAAAATAATTAAAAACTAAAAAACTGAACTAAAAAGGAACAATCTGTGCAATGTTATTAAATCAAAACATACACAATCAATTATATATAAATAAATATTTATTCAAATGCTTAAATAAGCCAAAGCATAATAAATTTTTATTCTTAAAACAAGTTCAATAATTTTAGATAGTGAATCACTTTACAAAAATAATCCTATTGACTTAAATTTTCTAATAGAATATTTTCTTTTCTATATAAATTTGTTAATTATATCACTTTCTAGAACACTTTAACTGATGATAAAATTTCAAATATATTAATAAAATCTTTAAATTATATTTAAACGATGATATTCTGGTCACTCTACTTCTTTTCTTCTTCATTAGCTTTAGTAGCAGGAGTTTGTGCTGGAGTAGGATCGTCTTGGAATAGAGGATTCTTTACTTCCATCTCGCCCGTCTGAAAAATATTAAAGTTGATTTATTCGTTTACTTTAAACCAAAAATTATTATAAATATATTTTTCCAACTAGTTTCAACACAATGTATCAATTTTAATAGGTATATGGAATATTTATGGTTATTCCTACAATATATTGAAGGATATGACTCCTTCTTAAAAACGAAATCAAGCACCGTGAAGTGTTGGGGAATTCCTCAATTCCACCGGCGTTATTATTTTATATATTTGTTTTAGGATTGAATTATTTTAACAAAAATTCTGGCTTAAATATTGTATTTATAAAAAACACACAGAACCTTTGTCTCAGGTTTGGCTTACCATTATAGGAACATATTTACGTGACTACCTGCGATTGTTTTTCTCCAAATTAATTTCTTATATTCACACATATCATTAAAAAAGTATTTATATTAACTTAAAACTATAACGCCGTTTCACGTCTGCACCATCTCATAGACACAATTATCAGCTCATACCTACTATTGACAAGGAAATTTCTGCTGAGGCGACGCATCATATCATCCTCGAATTCTTAGTTGTCTTCATATTACATTTTTGTTACTGGTTGAAATTTAAAAAAAACTTTTATACTAGTGTCATGTAAGAAGAAACGATAAATACTATATCCTATAAGTCATCATACAGGTTAAATTAACAGGAATCAAAAAACCTGGTAGACGACGATTATCTTGACTGAAAAATCTGAGACAGTCCTGTCATCAGAAATTTGACCTCTAAAAATCATACGAGCAAGCTAAATTTTGGTAAGATTATGAAATTAAACATCCTTAAAAAGATGCAAAAAAGTTTACCAGTTTTGCACCCTGGCTTTCCTCTAAAACCCCCTTCGTAGGGGAAGATTTGCCAGCCAGAGACATTATTTCATATTTAGGGTTGTTGGAAAATGCACCATCTCACCCACCGTATCATTCGTTAATTTCTTTTAAATTTCTTCTCCCTTTTTTATTTGATATTTGGATTCTTCTCTTTGTACTGATTTTAAAAATATATAACACATGTTGCTTGAAGTGATTAGCTTATGAGAAAAATAAATAAAAAAGCAAGAAAAATGGATTGAAAAAACAATTATTTTTTGAACAACTTTGTTACAAACATTTAGAATAAACATTTCACTACCAAAAATGTTTACAATAATTTTTCAAAATGACTGCAATTCACTTCCATAAAATCTATTTTGAAATTTTTCTAGATTCTCTATATAAATCATCTAAAGATTCTGATTGAGTAGCACAAATTTTTGTTTTTAAATATCCCCATAACAAGACGTCTAAATGTGTTAAATCCAGTGATCTAGGTGGCCAATCCATCATCTGTCCTCTTCTACCTATCCAACGACCGGGAAAGGTTTCGTTTAAGAATTGTCGCACAAGTAAAGCACAGTGTGGAGGAGCTCCATCATGTTGAAATACAACCAAATCGTATTGTTCTAATACGATTAACCACTTGCCTAAGCAATTCAAGATACGATGCGCCATTTAAGTTTCCAGTGATCAAGAAGGGTCCGATAATGTGATCACCTAGCATACCACACCATACGTTTAACCTTTGAGTTAATGCATTGTGTCATTAATTCGCAAAATCCGAGACAACGATCCAAATATTCTTCATTTAACTCTTGTACTAATTTAATTTTATATGGATGAAACTTAAATTTATGGAGGACTAGGAAGGCTGTAAAAGATGAAACACCGATTGCTCTGCTTATTGTTGACAGTGACTGTGATTGCTAAGTTAACTTGCCCTAAAACAACTACTTAGGTTGTTGCGTTATTTACAAGTCCCTATCGGTTATGTTTTTTATTGCAAACTGACCCTGTTGCTCTAAATTTCTGTATCAGTTTAATCACATACTTATGAGTTGCATGTGTATTGTGATGTGTTTCATTAAAAATTCTAGCAGCAACTCTTGCATAATTATTGTTTGTAGTATAAACCTACAATTTCAATTCTTTCTTGCAAATTCTAAACCATTTCGGCGATCAAATTGCACACGTATCAAAATAGGCTGTTACAACTTGTCATTGACTATTAACCGATTAAAATTAATGTCCAAATAATATTGAAAACCTTTGTTATAACAAAAAAAAGTTAAGTATTTTGTTTCTTGGTTTTTGAAAGTACTAAAAATGTATGTAAAAGTGTATAAATTATGCTACAATGTATTTTGTTACAGTCAATAAAGGTGAGAGAGATAATAACTTGTTAAAAGAAAAATTGTCTATCTCATAAACGAATCACGTCAAGCCAAATGTATGGAGGATTTAAATATAAACTAAAAAAATGGAGAAGTAATTAAAAAATAATAAAGAGATGATACGGGGGGAGAGAGGTGCAATTCCCAGCAACCTTAAATATGATATATCTGCCCGTTCAAAATATTAATTGACGTGTTTTTGCGTTTTTTCTAAAAATTAGAAGTTCAAAAGATATTTAGGTGGATAGTTTTATCTGAAAAGCACTGTATACCTAAAGCTGTGTAGAAAAAAGTTATATAATGATGTTCGAATAATATAATGTTCAAATAAAAACTAGGAAAAAATTGGTATTTGGGATACTGTAAAGAATAATATTTTTTTCTGTAAGGCAATGCATATAAACCCCGTGGAAACATTTTAAAACTTTTTTCCACCCCGTGAAAAAAAGTTATGGGACAAAAAGATCAAGAGACAAAAAGCTTGTTCCTGTTTTAGTTTTGTTTTTATATTTATGTAAAAAAATATTTTTTACTTTAAAAGATATGAAATTTAATTTTGAACAACTTTTCTGTAAATGTAGTGCATAGGGACAAATTCACCCCTTTCTCAAAAACGAATCCCTTTAAATGGTAGCACTTGATGAGACAATAAAACCTATTTAACGTTGTAGTGCTTTTTAACCCTATTTTTTTGATAATAATTAATTGACGGGATTACAACTGTTAAGAATTGCTGAATAGAACGCAAATGGACTTCTAACTAAAACATAGACAAGAAATTGAAATACTCTTAGCCACTAATAAAGTAGACATTCTGTTAGTATCTGAAACGCACTTACTCGCCAGTGCAAAATTTAAAATCAATTTGCATAAGATCTACAATGCAACACATCCTGATGCAGAAAGAAACTCAATACTTGCGGTGCAGCAATAATAATTATTAGAAATAATCTAAACCATCACCAACTACCGAAAATCAAAAAAGACTTCCTACAAGTACCTTCAATTTGCATAGATTGATTTTGGCCCACTATACATTTCAACAGTTTATTGTCTGCCAAATTATCAACCTCACAAGAATGGCTTTAAAAAACCTTTTTAGATCATTAGAATCCAGGTTCTTAGTGGCTAGCGACTACAATTCAAAACACAAGAGCCGGGGCTCAAGATTATCTCTCCTCCCAGTGAAGAGGTAGAGTGTTTTATGATGTGAAAGAAATGGAACTGAAATATCTCTCAACCTATAAACCAAGTTACTGGTAAACCGATCAAAATAAACTTTAATAAAGAAATAAAGAAATACTAAAAGAATACCTGCATATAGAATCTAATGAAGACCTATCGTTAGATCATTCACCAATCATTTTATCAATAGTGACAAATCCATAAAAAAAAGTCCACCTCCAAGACTAACGAATAAAACAGCAGACTAAAATATTTTTAAAGAAATCCTAAAAAATTGACTTAAAAATTTTACTCAAACAACCAAAAGAAGTAGAAATAGCAACATAAACATTAAGAAAACAAATACACTAAGCTACATGGAAATCTATAAAACATAATTTTGAACAAAAACGGTTCCATAGGGATTGTCCAACAATATGAAGAGCGCAAGTATTAGAAAAACGAAAATTTCGTAAAAAATGTAATTAAACTTGTTTACCTTAGGGCAAAATCAAATTAAACAGAATGTGTAGAGAAATAAGGAAACTACTTAAATAACTTTGCAACGCCAATTTCCAACATTACCTAGAAAATCGGACGCCTTACCCAGATAGTGATTACTTATTATGGAAGGCCACAAATAAACTGAAGCGGTCACAAAACCAAATTTCACCAATGAAAACAGAAGATTTCAAATGGTTAACGGCAGATAAGAAAAAAGCAGATGCTTTTTTAGCTCAAAATGTCCAAACAATGTATTTTATCTGCTAACAAACAGTGCAAATGAAAATGTCGACATCCATGAATATTTAGACAGTCCTAATCAAATGAACTATTTACTCGAATGGGCAACTCCTAACAAAGTAAAAAGTATAAAAAACCTCAATAAACAGAAGTCGGCTGGACATGATCTCTACTAAAAATAGGCTACTTTCCTGCACAATGGAAGTTAGCAGAAATCTTTACGATTCGAATACCAGGAAAACCTTCACATGATATTACATCCTTCCGACTCATCAGCCTATAACGAGTTATGACAAAAGTCGTAGAGAAAGTTATTACAAGTATACTGATTATTGAAATAAAGCACAAAAATTATACCTAATCATCAGTTCGGTTTTCGCCAAAAACACGCCACAATTGAAAAAGTGCATAAGGTGGTAGAAAGATATAATTAGCATTAAAGAAAAAGAGCTTTTACAATGCTATTTTCCTGGACGTTAGACAAGCATTTGACAATGTCTTGAGTAGTATTTAAACTTAAAAAATGCAATATCTCAGCCGCTATACAAGATACTAAATTAAACCTCGAAGAAAGATATTTTATGCACGATACGAGGAGTTTATGTCTAAAATCTACAACACAAATCAAGGGTCCCGCAAGGCAGTGTCTTGGGACCAATAATTTTCTACACAATCTTTACAGCTGACATTCCAACTGAAGAAGAATCCATAATGGCAACATTCGCAGTTGACACTGCAATTCTGCTCAAAACCCAGATCCCATACAGGCAGTGTAAATATTACAACAAACCATACATTTAATTGAACTATTTGCTAAGAAATGAAAGATAAAAATCAACGAAGCAAAATCAGTCAAAGTGTTATTTACTAAATGTCACAATATAACACCAAATATCCTAATGTATATTATAAACATTTCCAAAAATGATACTGTAAAATATCTTGCATTACACCTTGACAAGAGGCTAACATAAAGGACAAACATCTGGATGAAGAGAAAGCAATTAGGCGGATTCTTCGTGTCATCATTGACGCGCCGTGGTTCATTCCAAATACAGATATTAACAGGGCTTGAAGATCGAAACAGTGAAGCAAATGTTTGTTCCCGAATTTCCAGTTATACCGCAAGCTAACTAAAAGTTCGTTAGTTGAAACATACCTTTCAGTATATTATTACGAATTTCGATAGAAGAGTTCTTATTCTTCTTATTCTTGACTGGCCTAACAACTTGAGGTGACTCTTCACCCCATTTACTGTAGCCCTACGGTTTCTACGATCTTACGCTTCCATTTCCCATTGTTCTACCTCAATTCTAGATAAACCAGCTTCAAATTCATCCTTCCATCTCTTTCTGGGACTGCCTACTATGCCTACTGATTTTCTACTGTCTGGTCTCTCAAAAAACACTGTCTTTAGCACTCTGTCTTCCTGTGATCTTACCATATGACCTGCTTATCTTTTTTAGTTAGCTTTAGTTAGTTAGTTCTAATTAGTTAGTTCGTTAGTTCTTATTAGATTTATCTCATGATATGATAGAATATAAAATATTTATAATATATTTGATTATTAGACTATAACATTATGCTACATAACTTATACCGAATTTCTCACGAGATATGACCAATTTTATTCTGAAATAGTGTCAAATAATATGACATTATTTATACATATTGTAATTTCATTAAAACATTTTGTTTGGTAAAAATTTTTTTGTATCGTCTATTTTAATGAAACTTTATTTTGTGGGAAAACTAATATCGTTGATTGAAATATTATAGGGGATACTACTATCCAATATTTCAATCAACGCTAATATTTAATGTACTAGGTCATTCAAGACGCGACCTTAAAAGTTTCTTAACTTTCTTAAATGAACCCACGGTACTAAAAATACCTTAAGTTGTTCTTTAAGCATCATTAACTACTTCTGATACTTAAATCTAACAGATATTCAGATATTTAGCTTTAATCGTTTGTATTGTAATTTTGATTACTATTTTATATCGTGTTATACAACACTCGTTGACATCTTACCTAGTAGGGATAGTTTAAATATATTAAACACGATAAAATTTTCAGGGTCAGGCTTCATAAGTATGTCTCCCCAGGAGGCTTCTGTATGAATCGCTGTGAAAACCCATTACTGTGTCACTCTAGAATGAAACACACTGTCTCTTCTAATATCATTTACCTACTAATATTATTGTCTAACCGGATGTTTGTCTGTGAGACATGTGGCACATTTTTGACGTCACACCATACTCAACGTATTAATGCCCATAATGCCACTAACTTTATTTTATATATATTTTCATCTTGACTAAAGGTTAAGATGAGCATATTTAATGTTTGTTTAGTTCGATATTTAACTTGAGTATAGCTTCAAGAATGTCATACGTGTGCTTCTTTAGTTTATTTTGTTATAAGTAGCAATAAATTTGCTTCTCCATTTGAGAGCTTGTATTCTATAGTTTTTTGTTCATTTTAATGCAATCTTTACATACTTACTTACTAACTCTGTTGCGTTACAACCCTTCGTGGGTTTTAGCCGACTCCACAACATGCCTCCACTGTTTTCTGTTTGAGCAACCTCCATTCTCCTCGCCCATAGTGCTTAGGTCTCCTGCTATATTATCTCGCCACCGTAGACGAGGGCGTCCGCGTGGTCTTCTTCCAGTTGGGACTTCCTCCCACACCAGTCTTACTCTTCGTTCGTCAGAATGTCTTGTGACGTGTCCTGCCCATTAAAGTCTTCTGGATTTTATTTCTTTTATGATGTTGGCGTCCGGGTAGAGTTCTTCGAGCTCTTTGTTAGTTCTTATCCTATTGGGACCGTGCAAGTTCGGAACAGCGACAACTGGTGTCGTAAATAAGCAAAATTTACTGCGCTTTCATGTTAGATCGAGGTTACCGGATAACTGTGAAGCACGTAGCCCCAAAAAAGAATAAGAAGAAAAAGTAAGATTAAGGTTATGTCTGTATGTTATTGTAAACGTTGATATAGCGTAAATACAAATAAATATATTAAGTAATTAAAGCATTACTGTTAATATGAATGCAATAATAAAAACTGGATTTGATAAAGTAAATCACCAAATAACTTTTCAACCAAGCACTGAGTCAAAGGGAAAAGCTTTAGTAGTGGCAAATGTCAAAAAAGAATGGAAAAATTATGTGGAAGAATTAAGAAAAATAAATTACCATAAATAATGCTAAGGCATAAATTAGCAGGTTAAGCCCATGATATCATCATATTGGTTTGAACAATTAATTCTTTTCTTGTAAACTTTTGGACAGCGAATATATCTTAATGCATCTTCAGAAAAACTTGAACTTGATGCATTTTTGTAAACTTCAAAAAAATAAATTTTAAACATTAAATTTGATTTTTGGGTTAAGATGAACTCTAAGTAAGTGTTATGAAACTAAAATTTACACTTAAAAGTGAACTTTTATTTATTATATATTTCAAACTGACTTTAAAATCGGGCGCAAGAATAATGCATAATTAAGGTTATATTACTTATGCTTTTTTATGATATAAATCCACTTTTCTCTTTGTAGTAGCTTTGTGCTTCGAAGTTGGAAACGAATAAAACTTAAATTAACAATTTTTTGTTGTATTTTTATAATTTAAAACACAGCATTTCCTAAATCCCATTTTTTTCAGTGACAGAAAGTTTAAATAAACAAACGAATATGAAATATGACAATTGACAATATAAATTTATGAAATCTATGAAATGTGCAGTAAAAAATGCAAGATTTCTCCGCTACTCGCGCACAATCGTTTCTCGTATCCCCTCCAAGTACTTGCACGTCGCCAATATTGTCCTGATGCTTCATTCAGCACAGGACCAAAGATCTTTCTTAGGATTTTTCTTTCCCAAACACATCGTCTCTCTTCGTTTGCCTTTGTTATCGTCCACGTTTCGCTTCCATACATCACAACTGGTCGTATGAGTGTTTTATAGACCAGTATCTTCGTACGTCTGTTAGTTGTTTCGATTTTATAAGGTTTTGGAGGACGAAGAGACATCTGTTGTCGGCCTGAATCCTGTTGTTTATTTCCTGTAATCCGTTACTGTCTTCAGTTATTGTTGTTCCAAGATACTTGAATTCTCTAACCCGCTTAATGATAGTTAAAATCATCGATGGTAACGTTCTTACCAATTCTGTCTCTGCTTTGGTTATTGCGGCTCATATACATAATTTTCGACTTGTTTTCGTTTATCTATAGACCCATCTTATCTACTTCCTTCCTGTTTTAACCTTACGAAAGTCTCTTACATCCTTAATCGTGTGTTTCCTATTAGATCGATATCGTCTGCAAATGCCAGTAGTAAATTTGGTACTTCTCGATGAAATACTGTATTCGGTTTTTCGATTCTTGCACTTCTGATTATGTGTTCCAGAGCTAAGTTGAAGAGTTGTGGTAAAAGTGCATCTCCCTGTTCTAGTCCATTGTTTATTTCAAATATCACCAAATATTGTTGTCCAATTTTCATTTTACATCGTAACCGTTCCAGTAAGTTGAAACTGTAAACTTTTTTAATTGACAGTTTTAACTTACAAGCACAGCAGTAAAATCTCGAGAAGATGCCAGCCCCTAGTGTTGGCGAAACGTCGAGAACTAATCTTAGAACCCAATGGCCTAACAGCCCGAACAAACAGCGTAACAAATTAGACGATGGCCCTGAAAGCCTAACGTATTTTATTATTCTTTTCTGTTATTTTACTTGGTTTTGTACAATATTTGTACAAAATTGGAGAGATACTGGCGAAGTGCCAAAAATTTGTTTATAATATTTTGTTTGTCAAAGAAAGAAGAATTTTTATAATGTGACATTTTCTGCGATGATTTTATAACATAATTTTATTTAAATGTTTTTTAAATATGTGTTTTGTGTAAAAACGTTTTTTAAAACAAACAATTTTTTGGATAGTTTTCGCCATCACTTGGAGGAACCAGATGAGTTGTTTATTCCATTTTCTAAACACCATGAAAACTAACCTTAATTGGTGCAAAATACAAAATAATTTTTAATCTATAATTTGTACTAATTTTGTTTATTGTAGCACCCTGATGATGCAAATAAGAATTATCGAAAGTTTGGTAAACTAAACAGAGTACAGTGGAACCTCGATTATCCGTCAGGGCACCGGACCAAGGGTATGACGGATAATCGAAAAGACGGTTAACAGAACATTAAAAAAAATCATAGTATAACTCTCAAATTTTATTTGTATGTTTTATTTGACAATATAAGCGGATTTATGTTAGTACAGCCGAATCAATTTGATTTAAATTATTCAAAATTTTTGTTTGTTTTATTGTTACTTTACATTTTGCAACGGCTAAATTTGTTAATCGACGTAAACTCATTAAATCTACCTTAATTGCTTCTTCTTGTCGAGAATACCACTTGATGAATTGTTGTATGTGCGATGCAGCTCCTCTAGCTTCTTTACACAGATCTTTGTGAGTTGTAATAGCATCATCAACATCGCCATCATCAAAGTCGGCTTTTGAATCAGTTTTGTCCGCCTCTGTTGCCATTTCAACGATTTCATCGTCTGTCAGCAATCGATAGCCGTTTACGTCCTCATCACAAATTAACCATTCGTTTATGTCATCTTTAGACAGCGAAAACAAAACAGTTGATTCAGCCATAACTTAATTTAAGCGGAGCATTTTCATCTTAAGTTGATTCCAGGACCATAATTTCTTCCAGGCTCTTTTCAGCGTTACTTCGGAAACATTAGCCCAAGCATCCATAGCATTGTCGACTGCGTGTTTTAAATTGTATGCTTTCCAGCATTCTGGCCAAGAATATTACTCTTCCATAACTAGGTTTTAAATAATTTTTTTCCTGTATCTTCTTATGAATGTGTTGATGACCGAATGATCAATTGATTGTATCAATCATGTAATCGTAGGCAGAAAAGAGTACGTGATATTTTTATCGTCATTCCGCAGCATACTGGCTTTAGGATGGGCAGGTGCATTGTACAAAATGAGAATCGTCTTTGGTGGAAATTTTTATGCAAACAAAATGAATTGATGACTAAATTTTTACTTATGTTGTCAATATAACCTATGTATGGACCCTGACGGTTAACAGAGGTGACGGTTAATAGAGAGACGGATAATCGAGGTTCCACTGTACTTCTTTTTCCTGCCTTACCTTCCTCTGCATACCCAAATGGTTGTGTTTGTAGGATATATATATATATATATATATATATATAATATATATATATATAATATATATATATATATATATATTTATATATAAACTTTCGTGAATGGACTCACTCAGATTCCGAATGCAGGACAATTATTATATATATATATATATATATATATATATATATATATATATATATATATAGAGGAAAATACCTAAAACTGGACCCCCATTTTGTTTTTCAATTCATGTGTATGAAAAATAGCAAAAAAAATATTATAAAAGTACATACCATTTACTTCATAATGTTATAATTCATTTATACTAAACTTTCATTATTAATAATTAAAAATTAATATAAAAAATATGTATTTTCCAAAATCTAGCCTTTGGTGAATTCGGAAAATAGTTGCTAAAAGTGGACCCCCTTAAAAATTATTAACAAAGTTGTACCAATAATTGAAAAAAAAAGTATTAAATAAAAGAAAACATGATCTACTTTCTAAATAGACGTATATTGGAACAATTTCGAATATAAAAACATAAAATATACAAAAATATTTAGCAAAATTATTAATTTATCTGCAAAAATCGCATATGTAGGCATCCTTATCAGCCCCAGCACAATCCACATGAGCCCACAACGAACACATAATGCACAAGACCCAAAGTTCGCCTTTACAATCTTCCGAATATTTTCTGTCACAAAACATGCACAAAGCGTCATCCTCTTTAGATGGTGACATTCCCGGAATAATGTCAAATTCAGATGTTCCAGAAGAGACACTGATTTCATCTTCTATGTCTGATTCTTGTTTCTTAAAATTTAGACATCTTTTTACTATCTCTTTCCCTTTTCTAGAAGGGCCTGCTGTCGAACAACCTTTTATGCCGCGGTTGCCTTTGAAACTTTGATCACTTTCTTGCTGTTCAGTTTTCATGGCTTTTTTAGCTTTTTTAGATTCCATTAACTTGAATTTATAAGGAGAAGCTGTGATGATTGTTGAACTGCAGGCTTTCCGTCCCCTATTAGTGGTCCTTTTTTTGATTTTTGGAATAGGAGTAATTTCAAACGGGCCTATCATAGACGATTTTGGACTATGAGGATTGTCAGATGTAGATGGTAACACAGGATTACCTTGACCTGCCGAAGATGTTGACGGTTGATTCGGGTAAAACTCTGCATTAACTTGTGATTCATTCATCGTCATAACACATTTTTCAATAATCGCTGTAGAGCTTTCATTACCTGCCGTTTTTTGATTTGACATGGATTCGTAGAAAGATGAATCTCGCATTTTGTTTGCTTCTTCAATATATTCGGCATCAGAAAAGAGCTCCTTGTTGAGTGGGTATATTCCTGTGGCTTTAAACCCATTGATTGCAATTTCAGCTGTTTGACATTTAATGTATGCTTTGCCAAAGAGCTCCATTACATCATAAGCTGTAAGTGGCCTTTCATTGTTTCTTAACCACTGCCTTATTTCCTCACTGTAGTAAGTTTTGAGACAACCCATGAAACTTTTGTCCAAAGGTTGAAGTTTGTGTGAGGAATGAGGTGGTATGGACACAATGGTAACATGGTGTGTTCTTGCCAAATCGATCACTTCAATATTTTGAGTGTGGCTATAATGGCCATCTAAGAGTAAAAGCACAGGTTTCTCCTTTGTAGGATGGACAAAGTCGATAAAGTGCTTAAACCATTGAGTGAAGGAGTTGATTTGAATCCAACCTGAAGGATGCACTGCAAAAATTGTTCCTGATGGAGCTCCTTTTTTCAATTGTTCACTCATATTTTTTCTCGGAAAAATCACTAAAGGAGGTACGAATAAGCCAGTGGCATTCATACAAGCAACAATCGTTATAAGGGCTCCACGTTCTCCTGATGTCAGGGCAGCAATCTGCCTTTTACCTTTAAGGCCTATAACTTTGGGTATTTTAGACTGCACCACACTAATTCCGCTTTCGTCTACGTTATAGATTCTATCAGGAGTAAATTTATTTTTAACGTACAAATCCTCAAGTTGATAAAATTTCTGCGCATTTTCTTTGTTGAACCCAAGAACCCTGCTGTAAGATGTTCCAGTGGGCTTTCTTTCTGACAGTTTTGTTTTGTGCCGTTTAAGAAATAGATTGGCCCACTTTTTACCAGCTATTTCTTCTTTGAATGGATGATTAATGCCATTTCTCTGGGCCATTTGCGCGGCCATTCTTCTTAAATTACTTCTAGTGAGTCCAAAAAACGATGCTTCCATTGCACAACAATATTGGCTCGTCTTCAAGATTTCTGCTTAATATTGTAGGTCTGCCTCTTTTTGTTAGTGCTGCTTCGATAGGCGTACCATACTTATCTTTGCTTAATCTCATCAGCGTTGTCTTCGGCACATTAAAATATTTACTCGCCTTCTTCCACCCCATCTTCTTATTTCGAACTGCATCATTGGCCTTAGTCATTTTAGACGGACTCCACTTTCTCTGTTCGATCTTCCCCATTTAATTGATTTTTAATCTATAACAAAATTAAAAATCATAGAAGTGCGAAGTTGCATAACAGCGAAGTTTTAAATTTAAAAAATAAGGGGTCCGATTTAGGCAACTACTGGGGGTCCGGTTTAAGCGACTATAGCATACATTTTAATAATGTCATAATTTTTTAACCACACCATTATATGAACTATATTAGTGAGAAACAATGACCCCAAACCCTATTATTTAAAATAATATATAGATTGAATAGCTTACCTGCTAATATCTCGAAGAAATAATAAAAAATATAACACAACGTAAAAACTTTCCACACAACCAACACACGTGCAAGGCGACTGGCAAGCAATAAGTGACGTAGCCGGCTTGTGCACTTCACCACTGAGTCATGGAACTCTAATATACCATTTGCACTCATTGCTGCCACGATTTAAATTAAAACGTACCAAGAAAGCTAGGGGTCCGCTTTAGGAGGATGGTCCACATTTGGGCACTTTCCTCTATATATATATATATATATATATATATATATATATATATATATATATATATATATATATATATATATATATTTATATATATATATATATATATATATATATATATATATATATATATATATATATATATATATATATATATATATACGTAATTATGCTTTAGTTTAATTAGATCTGTATAAACTTTTATATGTAGGTAAACCTATTGTTTAAATTAATTTCAAAATTTGCCGATTACTTAACAAATACAAATAAGTTACAAAAAAAAAATAGAACGTTGTAAGAGCATTAGAAACTTCTTGATTAGGAATCAAAAATTTTAATTACATTCATCTTCTCATTAAACCCGTCATAGAAGCTTGTATAAGACAATTATTAAAGCGAACTGAACCTTCCATAATTTAATTATATCCAGTCTATAAGGCTACTACTTGTTTCGCTATAGTAGATTTCTCATATCTAATTTATTTGATTGTACGTGCGAGGGTAATAAATGAAAGGGCGAATTATACTCACGGGAGCTAGTCCTGGACACTCATAAACTGTGTAATCACCCTCTTCGTTCTCTTCGTCGCTTTCCGCTTCAGATACAGACCCCTGCCTGTCTCCGGGCGGAGCTCTAAAATTGATAATAAAATTTTATTAGGTATGGGTACATTAATTTAAAGCGCGTAAATCGAAAAACTTTTTTATGAAAAGGTTTGGCAAGCTTCGTTGAGTGAGAAAAAAAAAGGTTTTTTTACTCCAAACTTCCGGAATTTTACTAAAGCATAGCTATGCTTTTCCAATAAATATTTATCAGTATTAGTTATATTTAAAATAAACTAGTTGTCTAGTTTTTATGATAAAACAGATTTTGTTTTACCTTATATTAGTTTATTCATCTCTAACTTTACCTTATTCACATTATTATTTATAAATCCCTTATCATTTTTCTATAAGATAAATCTCTTTTCTTCCCCATTATTATTCAACTAATTATTTCATTCTTAATTTACTTCCTTTCTCTTAGTATCACATAATGTACTCTTTTTTTTTCTTTTCAAATGTCACCTTTAAATACTACTGATCAATTTTAATCAATTAACAAAATAAAAACAAATAATACACTAAATAATTATTGTCTTTAATTTTGATAAACTAATTACATAAAATTATAATACAGATATTAACAACTGGATCCTGAACTGGTTTACTTTTTAAAAACGAACTATTAATGCTGTCACGAATGCCATTGTTATTAAAGTAAATTATTATATCCGGTATTTCAAATTAGTTGGAAAGGTCCCGTATAAAAGTTCGGATGGAAAAATTTCACTTAGAGTAGGGACATATGGTTCCCAAAAGGTCAACTCTACGTCAACCAATCTCCTGTAGAAAGAGTGACGCACTACAACTACCTCGGCACCATAATAAATGAAGAATGGACCAACAACCAGGAGATTAGAGCACGCATCGCAAAAGCTAGATCCACCTTCAATCGCATGGGGGCCTTCTTCAAGAGTCACAACCTCTCGTTTGATACAAAAGTAAGAATGCTGCGATGCTACGTCTTCTCTGTCCTTTTATATGGTGTTGAATCGTGGACCTTGAACGAAGATATGAGGAAAAAACTGGAAGCATTTGAGATTTGGCTATATCGGAGAATACTTAAGATCCCGTGGACTGACCGAGTGAAAATGAGGAGGTCCTTAGATGAATGAATGAGAACCGAGAGGTACTGACCACCATTAAATCTCGAAAGTTACAATTCTTCGGACATATTATGCGAAATGAATCCAGATATGCTTTTCTTCAAGCCATCCTGCAAGGAAAAATATTTGGAAAGTGAGGTCCAGGAAGAAGAAGAACAGGTTGGTTGAAGAACCTCAGAATCTGGTTCAATACAACATCTGTACAGCTTTTCCGCGCTGCTGCAGATAAGATAAAGATTGCCATAATGATCGCCAACATTCGTAACGGATAGTCACATCAAGAAGAAGAATATGGTTCCCGGTTAGTGATCCAATTGCATCGGCATTTTTCCGTAGAATTGAATACTTTTAAGTATGGTATCTTTATTGTAAATCCAACCGATATATTTGCCGTTATTTATGCAAGTACTCGAAAATTAAATAATCTAAACTTGATTTTTGCATTTAGCAGTGAAAATTTCACCTTTACGTTTTTCTTAACTTAGTGTGAATACTTGCTTTTTAGGTTTACTAAAGATAAACTGATTGGTTCGAAAACGTTCTAAACTTTGACAATCCATTTGGATTGTTAATTTAATTTTCTAATTAAATATACTAGTGTATAAAAAAGTAAGAACTAAAAAGGGATACCAAATGGGAGAAAAACAACTTAAAATAATCTGTGATGCAGACGACGCAATACTGCGCTCAGTGAAGATGATTTACAACGTATGCTGCACCAATTTAATATCACCGCCATAAAATTTAATGTTGATTTCCCCAAACAAGACAAAATGCATGGTTACAACAGCAATTTTACTAATGTGTAAATTGGAGCGGGAAGGTCAGATAATAGAACAAGTGATGGAGTTTAAATATCTAGGTATCACATTATCTAGCTACGGAAAGGCATATTTGTATATACTAAATATTTGTCTAAACATGACTTTAATCTTTTGCATATTTTGTATTAGATATTGTTATCACCAAATGTATCAAAAAGAGTTAATTACATATATCAAAATTTCTCTGGCTTAATACCTTTATTACTTTTAGACGGAAAGGGGCATACAATAAATCCGTTTTATTTCATTATTTATTAGATCTCTCTAGTCTATATTTCTATTTATACTTTGCCTTTAACTGTTTTATTTGTGCTTGTTATTGTTTATGTTTATTAGTGTAGTAGATACTGCTTATTAGCATAGGTTTACCTGTATTGTTTCTCTGCCTACAAATGCTTTCAAATGTAATAAAACATTAATGTTACAAATGATTTTTTTAACTCCATGAGCCTTCTTTCTATTACTCTTAGGATAAAAATTATTTTTAACACGATAAATTGCAGATTTTTTTATACTTAGTCTTTTCCATTCCATTCTTATTATTTAATCTTTTCGGTGCAATTTCACCTGCACAGGCTTTTAGTTTTCATGAAGCATTTTGAACTTCCTTTTTTATTTCTGTTAACTACTAATATACAATTATTACTTTATTCTCCTTTTTACATTTTCTGTTAGTATTCTTGCACTAAATTTTTTCGTATTGTGTTGATTCCAGAATAATAACATTTCAAATTTCTACGTTCTCTGTTAATTATTCTTGTCTGTAAAGGTTTTATATGCCTTTATACATTTTATTTTATAGATAGTCTTAAAACTGTACTATTACCTATTCCGACGTTCCCTCCGTTGGTGCATATACTCGTACTTATATAATAATTGTCTTCATAGGATTAAAAATTTTTTAAGATTATTTGAAGTATTTTATCGTATATACACCGGTATTTAGGCGGCACGGGCTTCCGGTAATGATCTATGGAGGAGTATCACTGAGCCGCAAGCAATTTGCAAGCAATTTGATTGAACCCAGCCTATGAGAAATGTTCACCCAGGTAGTACGATCGAGTGTAACAATTCATTGGATCAAGGTGTGTTAACTCGAGTAAAAACAGAACCCAAAAACCCCACCGTGCTCCAATGCTCTAGACCATCCCTTTTCCCCCTATAGCGATCTGATTCGCTATAGAGGCACAACAATCAGCCAAGTTCTCTTCATCTGGAGGTCCTGGGTAATAGAACCCCAACATGGTTTCCTAACCGAATGCAAAAAACTCAGGACAGCGCATCTCCGCTATATTCCTGTTTATCTTAATGTGGCTTATCCGCGATCACCGAGCCGCAAGCCGTATCTCTTGTTTTACTGCTCCACCATAGGCCAATCAGACACCAGCATATTCTAGTCGAAGCCGCAGATTCATCTAAAATTTTAAACTGCTGCTTTAAATTCACTGAACACTATAAATATTTTATCATACTTTTATTAAAGATCAATAATAAGTACAACGGAAATCGCTGTTTAAAAAGATTATATCGGTTATTCTTAAGCGTTTGTTAGACGTATGTTAGTTTGTTTGGTAGTTTTTTAACTATAATATTAATACTTTTTAACTTCCTTTCTTGCAATGTATTCATTAAGCTTGATTCAAACTTTACATCTTAACTAAATAAAGGTTGGATAATAAAAATAGATTTGCCTTACCTTTCCATGGCTATAATCTGTTGCTTTTGATGTTGGTAGTGGTACATTTGAGCAGATTGTGCAAGTCGACGATCTCCAGAGGGAGAAATGTCTTTATTTGGTCCGGTAACACCATAAGCTGGATACTCAACATCCGAAGCATTCTTTACGTGTTTCTGCAAACTAAGAACATAAATTATTATAAATATAAAGCATTTTTTATTGAATGAGGAATTAATAATATTAAAACAATACCGGACTAAATGTGTTAATCCGGTGAACTTATAGGCGATTTTGATATTTAATTACAAGACAGTTATTTACTGTACGTATGGTAAGTAGAAAGAAACACAAGTTCCTTAGCAAAACCAATTTTCTAAACACTAAAATACGGTTTAGTTATTTCTCGAGTTCCATACCTCAAAGAAAATTACGTGCTGTTCACAATAAGTTGTTAGAATTACAACCATCGCATTCGAATCAACTCTATGTATCATTTTTAGCGTATGGAGATTTTCACGTAACTAAATAAACTTTGGCCGCAGATTATCACGCATATTTTCATATGATTCTACATTAGTAAATTTATTTCGTTATATTTTTATATTATAATATTTTTGTATTTTAAAAATTAAATATTAGTCTTCTTTTGTCATTTTAAAAAATTTTAATGTCTGATATTTAGCAAAACATATTTTTAATAATATCTAACTTCAATAACATTCCCTTTTTAATACGAAAATCTTATATTTTCTGTTTTAAAATAAGAACAGTAAATAGTTGTTTACTAATTTTAATATTAAAATAAATATTTTGAAATAATAGAGAATAATTTTCTAAGGTATAAATAATTATCTTTTATAATCTTAAAAGACTAATAATTTGCAATTAGTGCTTTTGCTTAAATCTGTGTAAAGTGTAGATAGCAAGTTTAATAATATGCAGAATTTGAACAATAAGAAGCACAATTTTTCGGGTGGTTGGATACTTCGGTGAAGTATCGGCGAAGAATCACCCGGTGAGAAATAGATGATATCCAACGAATTTCAACATGGAATGTTAATAGTCTTTTTCTGCTCTCTTACTAGTAAATTGTATATTACCTACTATTTGGATGCTAAGTAAATGCATCATAACAGATACTGACACGTAATAACTAGCACGTAATAAAAAAAATTACGCTTCAGTTTTATAAAAATGTGTAATATCACATAAGACTCGTAAGTCAGTTGGTCGAGTTACCATGGAAACGAATTAACAAATGTTATTTTGACAGATTAAAAATTATTAATCTGTCAGTGTAGATATAGTGGTAATTTAATTTTTATTTTTATAAACGAAAATAATCGTAGAAAAAGTATAGTACATAACTTGAGTTGTAAGCTTATTACATGCTTGCAAAATTACTACGCTCGCCGCTATGCGGCTCGCGCGCAACTTTTTTACTCGCATGTAATAGGCTTCTTACAACTCTCGTTATGTTATATACTATTACGAACCAGGAAAACTACAGAACCTTATAAAGGAAATGAATCGCCTGAAAATAAATATAATGGGAGTCAGTGAAGTCTGATGGTCTGGATCTGGACAGTTTACGAAAGATAAGATTACTATGTATTACTCGTGTAGTGACCTAACAGATAGACATCACCGACATGGAGTGGCTATTGCTCTTGACAGGAAGACCAGTAAATCGGTGACAGATTTTGTTACAATTTCCAAACGAGTCATGTACATCAAAATGACAGGCAAACAAGTAAACATAAATGTGACACAAGCATATGCACCAACAGCAGATAAGTCAGAAGAAGAAATAACTAAGTTCTATAAAGATCTGGAAAAAGCAAGAAGACTAACAAAGACAGGGGGCATAAACATAATAATGGGTGACTTTAACGCCAAGGTAGGTAAAGGAAGATATGAAGACATAATTGGAGAGTACGGCCTCGGAGTTAGAAATGAAAGAGGCGACCTGCTGTGTGAATTCTGCCAGGAGAACGGTTTTGTCATCATGAACACATGGTTTCAGCTCCCACCTTGTAAGTTATATACTTGGAGATTACCAGAAGACTGTCCAAACCGAATAATTAGAAACCAAATTGACTAAGTCTTAATAAACAGACGATTTCGTAACGCTATCAAAAGAATCGTAGCATATCCAGGTGCTGATATTGCATCCGATCATAATCCGCTAATAGCAGATGTGAGGTTAAAACTAGCAAAAATTAAGAGAACAAATACAAACACCAGCACGCCTATAAATACAAGAGAACTGATGAGAGACGAAAATGTGAAGAAGAGTTATGCGAATCAAATTAATGAAAGAATGCGAGTCATAGAACAAAATGATGATATCAAAGACTTGGTCAATGATATTAAAGGAACGATTCTGGCAGTAAACAGGGAAGTTAAAACACAGATCAGAAAAAGAAAGCATAACTAATGGATGACGGACGAAATTATGGATCTAATGGAAAAGCGAAGGCAACATAAACAACAACGTAATCAAGACAAATACAAACAGATACACAAAAAAATTCGCCAGAAAATTAAGAAAGCAAAAGAACGTTGGATGGTGGAAAGGTGCAACGAAATAGAACAATTGCAGGAAAAAGGAGATAGTTTTGGACTATAGAAGAAGATCAAAGAAATATCGAATATACACAAAAGCCACCACAGAACAAGAATACGCAATGGCAGAAACGAATACATAGAGTCAGAAGAGGAGATAGCAATGGCGTGGAAAGACTTTTTAATGACGAAAGACCAACACAACCAACGCGCAAACTTCCTTCCGAAAACTTAACAGGGCCATCAATAATGCGAAGTGAAATAGAATATGCAGTTAGAACCACAAAGATGCATAAAGCAATAAGTCCAGATAAAATTAATATAGAAGCAATAAAACTAATCGACGAAGAGAATATTGAAATCTTGGTAAGGCTGTTCAATAGAATTTATGATACTGGTTACATTCCACGAGAATGGCTGCAGTCATCCTTTGTGATGATCCCAAAAACAGCTAATGCCACAAAATGCAATGAACACCGCTTAATCAGTTTAATAAGTTACTTGCTGAAAATCTTCCTTAGGATATTACACTCAAGAATGTACAAGATACTAGAAGAACTTAGCGGGTCAACACAATTCGGTTTTAAGGAAGGACTAGGAACAAGAGAGGCAATTTTATGTTTGAACACCTTAATACAAAACTGCTTAGATCAACGAAAAGATGTCTACCCTACCTTCATCGACTACGAGAAGACATTTGACAATGTTAAACATAATATTATGATGGAACTACTACATAGGGCCAACATTGACCAGAAGGAGATCAAAACTATTCAGAATCTATACTGGAACCAAATGGCAAAGGTGAGGATTGATCAAGACCAATATACGGATGAATTTGAAATCCGGAAAGGTGTCCGCCAAGGCTGCATACTCTCTCCGATGCTTTTTAATTTAAATGTTAAAAATATATTTGCGGAAGCATTAGAAGACACGGAATTAGGCATTAAGGTGAACGGCATACCAATTAACAACTTACACTATGCGGACGGCACAGTGATTGTAACTGATAATTTGGAAGATCAGCAGTTATTACTTGATAGGGTGAATAGCATAGGTAAAAAATATGGCCTTAAAATCAACATTTTCAAAACGAAATATATGGTCATTAGCAGAAACCCTCCAGAAAACCCGATAATATGCATAGGTAACGATCGTATAAAACGCGTGAAAACTTTTAAATACCTTGGCATAACAATCAATGAACAATCGGATCCACAAGACGAGATAAAAACCCGAATACAAATGGCAAGACAAGCTTTTGTGAAATTCAGACCGCTCCTATGTAATCAAAACCTAAATTTCGAAATACGCTACAGAATGGTCAAGTGCTACATATGGTCCATCTTGCTTTATGGCATGGAAACGTGGACTTTGAAAAAAACATCTATCAACAAACTTGATGCATTTGAAATGTAGTCATTGAGAAGAATGATGCGCATACCTTGGGTGGATAGAGTTCGAAACGATGACGTCCTTAAGAGAGCCGGCGTGGAAAGAAAACTCTTTGAATTAATTAAAAAACGCAAGATTGGTTATCTTGGCCACATATTGAGAGGAGCAAAATATGAAATACCACAGTTAATCCTACAAGGGAAGATCGAAGGTAGGAGAGGAGCCAGCCGCAAACAATTATCCTGGTTACGGAATATTAAAGAATGGACAGGAATACACAATACAGGCGAGCTGTGTCACGCCGCCAAAAACAGAATTTTAGTAATGAGATAGTCGCCTACGCATTTTGGTGTATGGCATGTTAAGAAGAAGAAGAAGAGGTTGGATACTTCTCTGCGATTTCGGGCAGGTCTTTGATCTACTTCAGAAATAACAAATCGGGTGAACTCATGAATTTCCTCAGCAACCAATTTCCAGGGTAACCATGCTCAAACCCATTAAGCCTTAAATCAAGACACCTATTATATTTTAGAAAAGAAGAAGACACTTAAAATGGTGTAATAGAATTCCATAAACATATAAAACACACACAAAGTCCGAGGATTGTTTACTTATCTATAAAATGAATGCAAGGTATAACCTTAAAGTAATCCAGACATAAGCTTTTAGTAACATCCACTTGGATAATATAAATAAAGATGTTAATGAGTACCTAAAAAGAGCATTACATATTACTTTAACATAGTACACCATAATATGGGTGACTATATGATACAGAAATAAACAAGAGCAAATACTACTTAACTTCTTAAATCAGGAAAAGTTATCCATAATAAAAAACTATTTTTCGATAAAATGACTCGTCGTTAATGAATAAGGATAAGCCAATGTGGTAGTGCAAAATTGAGATGTATTTTATCATAGGGAGCAAAAAAATAATAAAAGACATTAAAGTGCTCAACAAATTTTCGATAGGAAACGACCACAGATTAATTTAAGAAGAAACGGTAAGACTAAATGGTAAATTGGAAAAAACCAAGATAATCTTAAAAACACGAAGAAAAAATATATTTCTCCAGAAAATAACGACCTGTATAAAAATATATTAATCGGGCCTATACAAGCCTTTAAACTTTTCACAATAATTATCAGAAAAATACAGGAGGCTTGGATAAACGACCATTTACTAGTGATAAAATAACCTAATAGAGAAGTCTAAAGAATCCAACAAACCATTGTCACTGATATTTGTAGACTAAGAGCATTCGATACTATAAGCCAGTTGTGCTGGATGCGTTTGATGTACTCTGACCACCTTGTTGAAGGACGTCTTCGATTACGATAAGCATCGTGTCTAGGTCTTCATTCTAAAATTTTCTTGGTACATCTTTTATCTTTAACTGTGGTAATATCTCCAATTCCATTTCAAAGCAGTAAATCTTTTAACTGCGTCCGCAACACCAAAGTTAACAGTTTGATTCAAAACTTGTATGTTATTGATTACTTTTATGGTAGGGGTCACTATTTCTGCTCCACACGTTATAATTACGAGTACACACTGATCAAAGACCTTCCTTTTCAAGTACATGGGAATATTTTATTTAAAGACTTCTCTCACTTTTCCTTAAAATGCCATGTCCTCTTCTCTTCGGTTTAACTCTGTTGTTATATTTTATCTTTCTAATTTAATTTTACAGCTTAGATACTTATAAGTATAAACTTGTTTAATTTGCATGATATAAGTAAAAATTATTTTAAAGCTATTTTTGTGGCATCTTAATGCAGTTACTAATGGGAATAAGCTTTAATTTAAATCTAAAATAAGTTTATTTTTGACGTTTATAATATTGTCAAAAATAAACTTATTCTAAACATAGATTGTGGCTTCTTGCCATTAAAAGTAGTAATTGCACTAGCTAAAATATTTTTGACCAATACGAGGTTGATCATATTTTGAAAAACTGAATTTTAGGGTCAACTCGTGAATAAAAGCTTTGAATGTCTTTCCAAAGTTTTTAGGCATAATCTACCTGGTCTACAGTATAAACTATTGCGTCAATAAATCTTAAGTTGTTTATCTTAAGTTTTCATTTATTTTTACCCATATTATTGTTGCTTGTAGCGCTCTATAATAACGCGGTTAATATTTTGGGAGAGTGTTTCCTTTCCCTATACCCTTTCTCAATGTAAATGTGTTTATATGGCTATAATACATTTTCACTGCAGCTGTTGTGATAGTATATATTTTCCAAAGAAAAGTTGTAAACCTACGTACAATAAGAGGTCCTAACATGAAGCAATGCTGAATTAAGTTAAATGCTTTTTCAAATTCTTTAAATAAGAATACCAATAGCTTGTTCTTTTCTGGAACATTATCTATAAAGGACTTTATTACCCGCAGGTGATCATTCGTTCAAAAGACAATATATAAATGAGGTAACAAGCAGATACATAGGTATGTAGTTTCCAATTTCGGTTACATCTCCTTTTTTATGCAATATGATCAGAACGGCACTATTTCATTTTTCGAATGTAATTCTGTCAAAGATGCATTTATTATAGGCAGTTTTTAAGACTTTCATGACGCATTTGCTTCCTAGTTGTATAATTTCACTTACAATGTCATCTTCGACAGGTATTTTCTTGTTCTTTATACCTTCTAACGCTGATTTAAATTCCTGTTTGGTTAAAACTAGAAATTTATTTGATGGTTGATTTGTTGTTGCTGGGACTTCTACCTCTAGAATGTGCTCATCTCGACTATATAATGTTCGATAGTATCCTTCGATTATTTTGAGAACCTCTTGTTGTTTGTATATGACATGTCCTTGTTTAAGGTCCTTGTTCCTGTCTCTAAACTTAGTTATTGGGAGCACTTGAAAAGACTAGACGTGAGAAAATCAACATCAAACATAATATTAAGGGATGCTAAGATCCAAAAGAGAAGAAAACAGGAAAGGTCGATTATGTCTGTCTCCCAATAACGAAGAAGTATATTATCTCATAAAGAAATATAAGTGATATTTGATGTTTATTTTTAATTAACAAATTGGCACAGTACAATGTACAAAGGTTGTACAGTAAACCAAATTTTTTTTTACAAATACTTTTTACACAAAAAGTGAAGTATAACATTATTAGTTTGATAGATGCAATCGAGATTAATTTACATTAAAAGGTGATTATAGATTATCTAAGATCATCACTTGAGTTTGGTTATTTGTTTACTTTAATGTATAAGGTATAATTATGTAGGTAATAAAATAATTCAAAAATTTCGAACTAGGATAGCGAATAGCTCATTTCGAAACTTTTTATTAATTAGTTTATTCCCTTTATGTATCTAATATATTTTATAAGTTTTCAATATTAATAAATTATAATATCCAGCTAAATTAAATACAAATTTTAAATTTTTAAATAATTAGATATAAATGCACTTAAGCTAGATGCAGCCCTGTTCAATTACACTTATCAATTTATCGACCATGAATATTACAGCGCACTTCACATTTTTGTACGTCATGTCATTTGTGTTAGTCAGTGGCTGTTTTTTGTAGGTTAAAAGTGCGGCGTGTTAATGTTAATGGTGCTTTTTTAGTTTTATTGATCTTTAGCTTATTGTAGCATACAGAAAAGATGTCATTTAATAGAGACGGTAAGAATTATCAAAATTTATTTAACTTGCTTATCTGATGAGTTCTGTCTGACTTTTACTTGACATTGAAATTTAAAATAAAACATTTTAGCGGCGAAGGAAAAACTGTTCCATGGTATTAGGTTATTCAGGACCGGCTTAAAAACTGTAATATTTAAAAGATAAGACCTAATTCCACAATTTTGAAAAAATAAAGTAACACATTATCTGGTATATATGATATAAAAAGTTTATAATGAAAGGTGAATATTATATTATAATATACTGCTATTCTTATTTAATAAACGCAGTCTTTTAATATTACGTTCTGCTAAATATTTTATCGACTTTCACAAATATTTTCTTGTGTTTATCAGAATTTATATCATAATATTTAAAATGACTTTATTTATCTGTATTTTATTGTGAAGTAATATTACAACAATATGTATACATATAGATGCAAATATGTATTAAAAGAAAAAGTTATTACAGATAAAAGCTATTTTATTCTTAGTTTTTTAAACAAATTAAAAATTAGCAACGAAGAAATATTATTTAATTGATTAGAGATTTATATTATATGTATGTAATGAAAGCACCATTGAAATGTGTTAGCTATGAAAACTAAGTATTGTTTATGCGACTTGTATGTATTTGAAAATTAAAATCCGTAGAAGAGAGAGCATATTGATAAAATCAATTTTTTCCATGCCACTTCACTCTGCTGAAGTGTTTAAATATTATATAAGTTTGTGATAACGAAATTAATCATTTTAGAATATTAAAACTTAGCGGTACATAAAATATACAAGTATAATTTAACAACCAAAAGGTGCCTCTTAAATGGAAACAATAATTTAAGATGCAAACAAAAGATACATACAAAACAACATATTAGGCTGTGTACCTACTTTTATTTTTATGTAACCAATTTGGAACTCCATGCCCTATAAAATATTTATTCAAGCGTTTTTATGGTTAACTGTCTAATTTTCTCTAGTTTTTTATCCTTATGCCGGGTCCATACCAAACAGACAAAACAAAAACATTCATGTTTCGCGACAAAGTGGCTACAAATCGAAAACATTTGTTGAGAACAATTTTGGTTTGTTTGCAAATTTGAAAACTTGTTCAGGTCCCGTCTCAGGTCGGTAAAGATCAAAAAGTCTGTGTTTTGTCTGTGTATTTGACGACAAGTTGTCGGCGCAGTGTGGACGCGTGTGCGTGCCAAAACGAGTTAAGCAGTAGAAGAAATATAATGTACAATTTTTATTAAAATAAAGTGTATTTTTATGTTACTTAGTCTCAACACAAATGTTCACTCAACTCCATCCAACTCCAACCTACAACATTTGTACTCAAATCCACCCAGCAGCCCAGCACTGACACACAACATTCATACTCAAATCCTCCCAGCATTGACACACGTTCATACTCAACTCCTCCCAGCATTGACACACATTTATACTCAAATCCACCCAGCATTGAACATTTATACTCAAATCCACCCAACACGCAACATTCGTACTCAAATCCACCCAGTGCTGACCCACAAAATTGTTACTTAAATCCACCAAATACCAACACACAACCTTTATTTTCACATCCACCTAGTATTGACATAGAGCTTTCTCAGCATTTAGATCAAGAAAACGAACGAAATTGATGATGAACTTTTTGAATGTAAAAACAAGTAGACTCGTCATTATTTTGCATGTAGTATGTACCTATCGTCAACTTCTTTTGTATTAAACATTTAATCAATAACTATGGAGTTTATTTTAAGGGATATTAACAGAAAAATAGTAATGAAAAAAGTTTAACATACCTGTACATAACCACTAAGACTGTTAATTAAAGCTTTACATACTTCAGGTATTATTACAGATATTTATTGCTTTGACACTTTTGAAAGATACATTAGGCTGTAGTAGGAATCACCTGTTGCTAAAAATCTTAAAGTGATTGCTAACCTTTCTGTTACACTCATAGCATTTCTAAAGTTAGTATGTCTTTTTGCAACTTCAGGACCAACAAGGCATATTAGATTCTCAAAATCCTCGATGGACATTCTTAAAAAATTTTTGAAGCTTGATCGAATTTCACCACTTAGTCCAATATCATCTGCTCGCAGCTAAACTAACAATTTGTCTTATTTTTCAACTTGTCTCATCAAACAACTTTCTCGCATTTTTAGGCTTGGTCTAATCCAAAAACGTTTGGGTTTTCTTTTAGCAACCTGGGATGATGATGAGAGCCAAAAAAAACTTGCGGCTAAAAATAAATCTCTTGTTTGATTTTTTTCTTGATTAAAATGCCATATGGTTAACCAACACTAATCACAACAACAACGTCACCAACTGGATTTGTTTTTATATTTTGTTGTTCTGGTGTGGACAGTTTGTCTCAATTTTGTTTTGTCTTTTGACGACAAATTTTGTCGCCGTGTTTTTGTTTCAGAATTGTGTTTTCGTTTTGTCTGCTTGGTCTGGACCCGGCATTATACCTTTTTCTTTAATTGTGTCGTTTTTTCCATTTTTATTATCTTTTTTTTTATATTAGACCTAGTTTGTTTGATCTTAAGGTTTAATGTTTTAGTCGTATTTTAAAAAGTGTGGGGGGGGTTTCGTGCCTGTTGGTCTTAAATTTTTTGCTGCTCGGGCTAGTCTCTCACTATCTATTTCTGTAGCATGCTGGGAATATTCTCCTTTTCTATGTTCTTCTCATTGTACAATTGGATTTTACATAGGTCTCTTATTTGGTTATTTCATATTCTGTCTCAAATATTTTCACAGCAATTATTTATGTCAATGTTCTTATTTCTGATCTTATAAATATTTTTTTTGTTTCCGCTAATGATTGATCTTACACATTATTTACATTATCTGTACATTATCATCTTTTAGCTATTTTATTTGTTTATTTTTATACACGCTCCTTTAGGTTTCCAAAGCTGTATATTTGTAGTTCCAGATATCCGAATCTCGAGACTTGTTCGAGTACTTCTTCAGTAATTTAAATTTTGCATTTGGAGTTACTATCGCTAAAGATTTCATCTTAGATATTTTTCTATAGTATATTTCAGCCTCTGTTTTAAATTGGTGCCATCGCTGTCGGTTATCTTTTTTCTCATAATAGTGTAGTCTACATTTGTTTTCTGACCAGATTGTATGCTTGTCCTGCCTTTATCATGATTTTGTTTATTATTAAGTTGGAGAGTAGAGGACTCAAGCTATCTCCTTATATTATTCCAGAATCGATATCTACTTCAGATGATAGAGCATTCTTGACTTTAATTTTTGTTTTGTTGTTAGTGTTAATTTCTTTAATTATCCTTAACGCAGTCAAAGGCTTTTATCTACAATACTCAAATAGGCAGGGTTTTTTTTATTAAAATGCTTCTAAACTAGCTTGTCTTGCTATAAACATTGCATTTTATAGTTGATCTATCTTGTAGCAAGCCTTGTTGCGTTCCACTGAATAAGTATTTTTCAATAATTTTATTAGCAAATTATTTGTTAATTTTGTTAATCAAGCTTATTTTAAATTGTGTCCATTTTTCTTATACCTTTTAATAGTTTATTCACGTGTATTTAAACTATTGGTCAATAAGTTTTCTGGCATCCAAATGTTTATCATTAATTATCATTTAGATTAGATATTCCCATCTTTTAACAGTTTGCTGGCTAACTAGAGGAAATTGTGAAAAAATATGACTTTTTTAACATGCATAAAAAAATTAGAGAATTAACAGGAATGAGAAAAACACTTCAAACTAGGCAACTAAGAGATGAAAGTGGTGCACTTATAATAGATATAAACAAAAAAATGCAGAGATGGACACAATATATAGCACAAATTTTTTAAGACAAAGAGAGAACAGAAGCACCAAAAGAATTTAAGGATGATACTGGGCCTGACATTATACGAGAAGAAATTGAATATGTAATGAAATAAGCTAAAGGTGGTAAATCTACCGGGCCTGATGAAGTTCCAATCTAATTACTCAAAATTGTGAATACTGAATCTATTGATCTTCTTTTGGATATATTCAATACCATAGACAGGGTGTTTTAAAAAGGTGTGTCATAAATTAAATCACGCATTCCGGAGACAAAAATAAATTTTTTGAATCCAACTTATCTTAGTACAAAAGTGTACACAAGAAAAGTTACAGCCCTTTGAAGTTACAAAATAAAAATTGTTTTCTTTTGCATTATCTTCTAAACTACTTGACATTTTGTAATAAATTTCTGTTCCGAAATCATTTTTCATACAAAAGGAACAACAAAATCTAAGCGCACAGAAAATTTTTAAGGGGGATATGCAGCTCTAAATCCCCCCGACTGTTGAGTACGTTCAAATTAAATAAATTTTGTAGCATCATTAGTTTGACACATTATTTTTAAAACTTTTTTGCCTCTTAAAACTTTTTCGAAAAACTAGTGTTTTCCTAGTTGGCCATAAAATTACAATTCGTTTCTACGGATACAATAATTACAAATAGTTCCATCAATAATACTTAATAATTTGAAGCTATCATTTATTGTGTGAATAAGATTAATATTAAAAATTTTGATATCACAATGGCCTACATATTTCAGGAAATGGCAGATATGCATTTAACTGTGGGTAAGTTGAATCAGATTAAATTATGATTTCAATAAACTATCGGGAATATCGTAGGTGAATGTCAAGGAAATAGTGCAGCAGCCGCAAGGCCTTATGCAGTAAAATACACTTAATAGACGATTATTTCTGACCATTGCTCTACGTTTACGGGAAACGGGTACATTCTATCCGCAAGTTGCTGCAAGGGTAATAGCTGCTCAACTAAATGTTCTTCATGTAAGGGTTTGGAGGAGTTTGAAGAGTCCGGTGCTTAAACCCTATCACTTAACAACGGTTCAAGAATTATTGGTTGAAGATTATCCTAAAAGGATTGGATGTTGTGATTGGTTGTTAATGGAAAACAATCGAAATGTTAATTTTATTAGAAGTATTTTGTTTACCAACGAGGCTAACTTCAGTAGAAATAGAATAGCAAACCATCATAAGAACACATTTGGGCCGACGAAAATCCTCACGCGAAAATAACGACTCATCACCAAAGGACTTTCAAAGTTAACCTTTTTTTTTCAGGAATTGTGGATAACAATCTAATAGTTAAGCTAGTACTAGATAATACAGAAATTGAACAGATATCTTCGTACAAATACCTTGGAGCATGGATCACAGAAGATACTGATCAGACAAAAGAAATAAGATGCCGCATTGAAATTACACGGCCAACTTTTAATAGAATGAGAAAACTTTATTGTAATTGCGATATCAATATATCGCTCCGGATAAGAATGCTTTGATGTAATATTTTCTCTACCCTTTTGTATGAGGTTAAAGCTGGCACACTTAAAAAATCCAACATTAAAACCTAGAAGCATTCGAAATGTGGTGTTACTGACGTATTTTGGAAAACGTCATGGATGGATCGCAAAACAAACGAACAAATTCTCGAACAACTAGGAAAACAATGCGAAGTTTTAAATTCCATAAAAATCAGGAAATTGGAATACTTGGGGCACATCATGAGAGGTGAAAAATACGAACTACTAAGTATTATAATGCAGGGTAAAATCAAAGGCAGAAGAAGTGCAGGAAGACTTAAAATCTCGTGACTACGCTATCTCCGTAAATGGTTTGGATGCAGTTCAATTGAACTATTCAGGCGCGTAACCAACAAAATTATAATTGTCAGAATGATTTCCAATCTCTGATAGGAGTGGAACTTGAAGAAGAAGAATTACTAAAAAACTTAAAAATACAGACTCTTTCCTAAAGATGTCCGGGACTTTTTTTTATTACAACGAATTTAATTTTTAAGTTCCGATGACTTTTAATATATAAGGATTATCCATTTAAGGAATACCTTAATCACAAATAAAAATCTACAATTAATAGATAGGGACACAATGTCAAAAGACTACCCCATACCAGATAGATAAGTAACCAGATTCAGAATGCTATAGACTGTTAAAGACAGTAATGGGCGCATAATATTAATCTTATTAGAAATATAGAAATATATAGAAATCCGATAATCCAAATGAATGTACTTATAAAAGAAAAACAAAATATTTTTAGAAACAATGATTTAAAAAACAACCGAATATAATGGCGTTTTAGAATAGAGTTTTTAATTCAAAATTATTAGCTTTACCATATAATGTTAAATTCGTATGGATAAAAAGACATTCAGACATATTGGGTAATAGTATTGTGTATTCAATAGCTAAAAACCAACTGAAACACCCACATATATTCATTGAAGAATTTAACACATGCTATCTTGCATATGTAAAACAGTATATAAAATTTAAATGCGATTGACGTTGGATTGAGTTCGGTGAAAACACAGACAGTATTTTTTTTTAATTACAACCAGCAATGGCTGCGACAAATTTTACAAAGTTGTTACACTAAGTAGAAATCCAGTGTCGACCATAATAAAAATAAAAGTAGATCATGGATATTTTCCGAAGGATCTACAAAAAATCGGAGTTCTCCCAACAACAGTTTTGTGTGGAACTAGTATCGCTGATATGTGAGTGTTTGAATGGACATTTCCTTGTATATGAACCTATTTATTGCCCACCTTTCTAACCATGGTTTATGTCTTGTGGTTTAGAATGAAATCGCTTTGATGAACCCCTGAACGTAAACATTGTTCTCCCTGTACAATCTTGAATAAAGAAATACTAATATATTTGTATGTGATTACGTATCCGAAAGTTTTAAACCAAGGCCGAAAAAAAGATTTTAACTCACATCAAATTTTTAAAATTGTATCACTGAATACTAGACAAAATGTTTAAATTGCTTAAATATTTTATTTCTTTTAGAACATCAGCATCTCAGATACAATCCACTCAAATCAGAATGGATCTTAGTATCTCCACATAGAGCACTTCGACCTTGGAGTGGCCAAGTTGAAACTCCGCAAGTAGAAGTCGTTCCACAATTCGATCCCACTAATCCGCTATGCCCTGGTGTCACCAGAGCTTCTGGACTGGTCACTCCCAAATACACTTCTACATATGTATTTACCAATGATTTTCCAGCTTTACTGGAAGAAGGTCCAGAACCAGAACCCAGTGATGATCCCCTCTTTCAAACTAAGGCGGCCAAAGGAACTTGTAGGGTGATATGCTATCATCCACATTCCAATGTTTATCTTACAAATTTGAAGTTGGATGAAGTAGTCGCGGTAATAAATGAATGGATAAACCAACTCAATGATTTGGGTAGGAAGATAATCTTATTTTTAATTTTGGCATTATAATTATACTTTTTAAAACATACATTAAATTAAATGATTAAAGAAGACAGAAACAACTAACATAACTTTTATACGTTGGCTGTTTGTGTTTTAAGCCATGGCAATATTAATACAGAAACAATAAGTCTTAAATCAGCTTCTCAAATAAATCTTAAAGTTAAGTTAATCCACAGTTATGGCAAAATATATTCATAACAATAATTGTTGGTTTGTTTATAGTAACTTGAATACTTGTCTTCGATAATGCAATGATTTTTTTTTATTTTGGAACACAAGGACAATATTTAAATTTGCTTTGCTTGCACGGGGGTGAATTTTATGAATATCGTAAAAAATCGTTATTCTCAAAAACACCGATGCTAGTGTGTACTAACATTGCAAGTTCGTCATGTTATTGAGTTATTGTATTAGTGTTAATTACTATTTAACTGGGAATAAGCCACAATTAAAGATAAAAATACGTTTATTGACGTTTCAATTTCCACTTCGGAAATCGTTCTCAAAATACAAACAGTAAATTAAACAAATTTTGTTTTTTGTTACATATTGAAAAATTCTTCTAATAATTTAATTTTATCTGACTCAATTATATTGACAATTCAGACATACATTATGCATTTTAAAGTAGACGACTTTAAAATGTTATTGCCAATATTGTTGAGTTGGGCTCGTGGTACGACTTTACTTATAAGATAGTTCATTCGATTACATGAAATCAACTTTAACTTGAGAATATCCGTCAGCTTTTTTGCTAAATACATGCAAATGTAGCAATTTGCACGTTTGATGCATCCGGTGGAATCTCGAAGAGGTAATGACTCTGATACCAATTCCTGTCCTTGATGAAAAATTTCTTTATACATTTGGTACTAGAGATCGAGTAGAAATTGCAGGCATCACTAGTTGTTTGTCAGTCCAGTCCAGTTGAATTTTTCCAGTATATATTTTTCCAGTGGATACAAATTACTGGCGTCATAAATCCACCAAACTTTGACGCCGTACCTGGCAGGTTTTAATGGCACGTATTGCGTGAAATGTGTCCTACATCTAAGAGGAAATTAATCTTCATCCACGTTAAGATAATCCGATGGCACACAGTTACGACATAAATTTTACGAGAAGATTAAATATATCTGTAATAGCTGCAGATTTATCATTTGCAAACGTTCTGTACGTGTTTTGTCATTATCAAACTGTAGGATTTTGCCGATACTCCAAAAGCTATTTATTTCCATCACTTTGAAAGGAACTTTCTTGAAATTCGTCACAATTTTCATCAGTATAAGTATTGTCGTCGGTATCGAATGCAATCTTATTATTGCTATCAGTAAAAACGTCATCAACGTCAGAAGCTTTATCTCCATCTGGTTTGCTTTGCGAAACCTAGTCCTGATGTTATTCCTAGTTTTTGATGATTTGTCTACTTTCTCATCTAAATCGTCTATAAATTGTTGCAAGCACTTCTGTTGCTCTTTATACGTCATTGTAAAGAATAAATGAACTAAGTATAAAACATTGTAAAAATAACCCGTAATAACTTACCTTCTAAACTCGCTAGCACTCGTTTCTCTTCTTGCCATTATTACAACATAAAACACACATATAGTCACAAAAATATTAACAACTTATAAACACAGTTAAATGAACACTAAAACGAAAAGTAAACAAACCAATGCCAACTGTCTGTTATTCTCGGAACCTACAATCGAAATATACCGAAGTGTACCGAAACATGGCCGGGTACCTGGTAGCACGTGAATAATCTACCGTATCAAGTACTTGGGTATAGAAAAACGGTTATACAAGCTTTCAAGATAAAAAATATACGTACCGCTATAAGTGTAACAGTAATTATTGTCTATTCTGCAAACTTTAGATAATATATGTGAAAATTATTGTTATGGTAATAATGTAACTTATTATGTATACATACATCTTAGTATCTATATATTTCTTATTTATTAATCATTTAATATTTTTAGGTAAAAAGTATAGATGGGTACAAATTTTTGAAAATAGAGGCGCAATGATGGGTTGTTCCAATCCTCATCCCCACTGTCAAATATGGGCATCCACTTTTCTTCCAAATGAAGCTAGAGTTAAGGACGAAAACTTACGTGAATATTTTGCCAAACATAAAAAACCTATGCTAGCTGATTATGTACAAAAAGAAATACAGAAGAAAGAAAGAGTCGTATACGAAAATGATGAATGGGTGGTAGTCGTACCTTATTGGGCTCTATGGCCATTTGAGACAATGGTACTTCCAAAAAGAAACATAACTAGATTTTCAGAAATAGATAGTAAGCAGAAAGAAGCACTCGCTTTAACTTTACAGTCCATAGTTGCCAAGTACGACAATCTATTTAAATGTAACTTCCCATATTCTATGGGTTGGCACGGAGCACCGACAGGTGAAGATTTACAAAAGTGCAATCCACATTGGACATTCCATGGACTATATTATCCTCCTTTACTGCGCTCTGCTACTGTTAAAAAGTTTATGGTTGGTTATGAGCTGTTAGCTCAAGCTCAACGAGATTTGACGCCTGAAAAAGCAGCAGCTCTATTAAGAGAACAGTCAACTACAAGATTTGCCTGAAGAATCTAATAAAATAAAATTGTTTTTTAAATTAATATACTTATTTATTTACTTTCTCCAATGGGACAAAGGGTCTTTTACCATTAAACAAACCATTAAATTAAAATAGAACTAAGTACATCAAGACTTCGATGAAGCATTCAGGCATCCATAATTTTTTTTTTCATTGAAACTCCGATTTTGTAAAAAAGAAGTAGTTTATTGAAAGTGTTTTAACCCCCTGAACATGAAATGAAAAGCCCACGTTTCGCTATTTTCTTAAATTTTTAATACCGCGTCAAAAACTATTATAACGAATATTGTTAGATAAAACGAAACTTTATTAGATATAACGCGTCAAAAAATATTAAAACGAATATTGTTAGACAAAAAACTTTATTAGATATAACTTAAATAAAATGAACTAAATATATAACGCTAAAGTGTTATTAAATAAAAGTTATACACATAGTTCATTAACGTCCATGCAATAAAATTTAAAGTCACTTTACATTTTCAAAAATATTTAAAATACTCTCAACTCGATCTACAACATCACCTTATTTCAAACCTATTTAGAAACTACATTTTGAACTAAACTATTTTTAAATGCACAGTTATAATATCGACATCAAACTATTGTTTTCATGAAGTTTTTGATAAGATGAAAAATCTTTGACACGTTCACGAGACAAGCGTTGCGTTTAATTTTTAACAAATGTACCACTTTTAGTAAATTAATATAAAAAGTTAAATAATGACTTACTAGAAGAACTAATACTTCTAGACTATTCACTTTGAAAGTGACACCTGTTTTTCTTAATTGAAAGCAATCCTGGCCTACTCTAAGATTAGTTGCTATTTTGTTTGGTTTCTGGCAACGTGTTGCCATCTTCTGATCTGTAGCAAAAACTTAAGAAAAATATTATGGAGGATGACCAAAAAGCCCTTGGATGAGAAAAAAAATGCTCAACAAAAACACATTGGTTTACATTAGAGATTAAACAAAAATGAAATTAGAAAAAAGAAATTAAAGAAAAAGCAAATGAATCATGCCGAGAGTATAAGAGAATGGAGAACTGAAACTCATCGGTTGATAACAAAAACAAAAAGAGACTACCTACTGGGAAAGATTCACAAAAGAACTAGAGTTCGAATTAACCGAACAAAAACAACTGTGCCGCTTCACAAGACAACAAAGAAACGAAATGAAAAGAACCTTCAATAACCGATTTCCATTTTGAGCATAAACATATTAGACATCTTTTGGAGATCTTTTATAACAATCAAGTTCGAGCAGGGAATAAGGTATATTTTATTTAATCAAAAATAAAATTGCTCAAAATTAAATATGGTTTCCAATTTGTAAAGACAATCTTGTGGCCACTTTTTCGACGTTATTCCTATTTTAACTTTTAAATCTTTAAAAATATGTGATCAAGACAGCTAAGAGAAAAATAAAGAATAAAAACGTGTTATACCTGCACAGAGCTTTGTAAAGAAACGCAAGAATGGGGAACGATAAACGCGTTCTTCTTCTTCTTCTTAGAGTTCCGTCGCCCTACGGAGGTTGGCAATCATAATGGCTATTTCTATTTTATAACTTGCTGCTCTAAACCGTGATTGATACCAATCACGTAGACTCTTTAACCATGAATTCTGCCTTCGGGCAACAGATCTTCTTCCTTGAATCTTTTCCTGTATTATGAGTCTCAAAATTTCGTATTATGGTCCCCTCATCACGTGACCTAGGTATTCCAGTTTTCTGGTTTGTATAGCGGTAATTAGTTCTGTTTCTTTACCAACCCTCATCCGTACTTCTTTGTTTGTAATTCTATCAGTCGGAATGTTAAACGCGAGACTAGGGAACGAAGTATTAGAAAGAATAAAACAACACAATGACGGTATTAGATTTTGATTCGATACAGAGCATCTAATCTAATACCGTCATTGTGTTTTATTTCTTTACTTCGTTTGGAGTACCAGAAATCGAATTCACTACGAATATTGGCCATGATAAACGGCATTTGGAATGCAATTTTAGATTCCCTTGCCGATTTATTCATCAAGCTGTTTGCTTCGCAAGTTTTAGGAAGCACGGTGGCTGATATTTGAATTCGATTTCGCCAGGTCTCTTTTTGAATAAAACAACGTTTCAACGAAGAGCCAATAAATCTAAATGAAGAAGCATGAATTAATTTTTGCGCCCAGAACACCTTGAGAATAATTGACACATCCTTTCCACATAAACTACAACACAAATATACGTTTACAAACGCCCAAGAACATTATACTACTATAGATTATTTAATAACCTAAACCTAGGTATTAGATTTTAGAACATTAATATCACCTAACCTAGGATCAAAGTACATTATGTTTTTAGGGAAAATCCCCTCAGAATATATTATGGAAAAACTAAATATCAAAACCTTACAAGACGAAAAAACTCGATGGCGAAAACTTGAAAAAGTGAAAAAGAACATAATAACTGATGCTAAAGAAACCATAGAAATACGGAAGGTTTATGTAAATGGTGAAAGGAAGAGCAAACTATGGTGCACCATCGAAATTAAAGCTTTCGCCTGTGAAAAACCAAAAGCGTATATACGTACGCGTATATATATATATATATATATATATATATATATATATATATATATATATATATATATATAAACAAATAAAACAGTTTATTAGGGTTGCAGTCAGAATATTGGCCGGGATGTTAAAAAAACACTCTTTTGACTTTTTTGTCGAGCTTTCGGAATGGTTTTATTCCTTTTTCAAGACACTGCAATAAGACAAAAATGTAAATATTTAAAAAATATCACAATTCTTCAGTGTAACTTACTAGTCGTTGAGATTATTTATATAAGCATTTACACTCAACATTTATAACACACATTAAAACATTAAAATATACAATTATTATGGACACAATACATTATAAAATTTTTAAAATTTATTGTAAAAATAGTAGGCAAAACTTAGTTGATAGCATGTTTTACTTGTGTATATTAACTCATGCAGAGAAATTACACCCTCAATTACACCTAATTACATATTAATTACAGTGTTTACTTTCCATTCTCTGCATGAGTTAATATACACAAGTAAAACATGCTATCAACTAAGTTTTGCCTACTATTTTTACAATAAATTTTAAAAATTTTATAATGTATTGTGTCCATAATAATTGTATATTTTAATGTTTTAATGTGTGTTATAAATGTTGAGTGTAAATGCTTATATAAATAATCTCAACGACTAGTAAGTTACACTGAAGAATTGTGATATTTTTTAAATATTTACATTTTTGTCTTATTGCAGTGTCTTGAAAAAGGAATAAAACCATTCCGAAAGCTCGACAAAAAAGTCAAAAGAGTGTTTTTTTAACATCCCGGCCAATATTCTGACTGCAACCCTAATAAACTGTTTTATTTGTTTATATCGACAGTCAATAATATCCAGTATTTCTTATATATATATATATATATATATATATATATATATATATATATATATATATATATATATATATATATATAAGAACCCACAAATAAGAAATCTAAAGAGAGAAAACTGGTATAAATTCTTAAAAGAAATGAAATGTGATTTATAAGGTGCACAACGAAAAGTGTGGAAGATAGTAAAGGGAAGAAAAAAACTATTAGCAAGTATAACAACATAAACAGTACACAAGGAGAACGATAGAAAAAGTAATATAGAATAGTTTTACAATGATAAAGATCGAAAGGCGCCTGGTCCGGATACGATAACGAATGAACTACTAAAATGTGGAGAAAGAGCATTAACAGAAAATATTACGAAACTATTTCAAAAGATCCTTAACATAGAATGCATACCAAAGAGATGAAAATCAAGTGTAACAATCTCTGATCACTATACTTGATCGTTACCTTGATCGATAACAAATCAAGTATAACCTTGATAAACAAAAAGGGGCAAAATGACCCACCATGCTATCGAACTATTACGTTGCTTGATATCAGTTTAAAATAATTGACTGAGACACTTACTGAAAGAATAATGGAACAAATAGCAGAGAAAGCAGTAGAATTTAATACACCTGCTTTTATGTGTTTTATCGATCCCACTAAAGCCTTCGATTGTGTTAGACTACAAAATGTGATTGATACTTTACATAGAGGGACTATAATAGCCACCATTAGAACAGATAATAAAGGATATTAGCTCTGATTACAAAAAAAAAATAAAAATCAAAAATCAAAGGAAGTCATCATTCAATCAGCTATAAGACAGAATGATAGATTAAGCCCGTTAGTGTTCAACATGATAATAAAAATAAAAGAAATAAAAAGGCTGGAACAGGGTTAAAAATGGGGAACACAACAATAAAGATTCTATGCTACGCAGATGACGCAGTAATAATATCAAATAATGAAGATGAACTACAACGAATGGTCCAGTTTTGGAAGGCTAATGCAAAAAAGTTTAACCTGAAAATATTAGCACTTAAATCAAAGTTTCTCGTTATTGCTAAGAAACCAGTGGGATATAAAATTGTAATAACTGAAGAAATAATAGAACACGTATCGAAGTTTAACTATTTGGGAACGCAAATATCGTATTATGAAAACATCTCCGAAGGAACCCGTATACAAGCTAATAAAGCTGCGTACGTGTCAGAATGCCTACGAGGCGTGATATGGAGGAATAAGAACATGCGGATAATAGAAAAAACATCCAAATATAAGACTTGTGTATTACTCATATTAACCTATGCTTTAGAAACAAGAGCAGAAACAACAATTACAAAGAAAATCTTAAGAACAGCAGATATGGGTATATCTATGAGTATGTTGACAGAAACCTCCACCAAGACCTGGGTATGGAAACTGTGACCGAAGGAATAAAAAAAACAGCAGCAAGTCACTAGCAGAAGTTGTATAGTTATGTGAATGTCAAGGCAATCCAGCTTCTTGATAACACTGAACTAAAGAGAAGACTCATAGGGACAAATTTGAGTAAGTGTAAATGTGTAACAAGTTAATGTAAAAAGCAAAGTATAGTGTTGTGATGCTATTGCATGTTAATTGTAGTGCATTAGTTGATAGATAAAATAAGAGTAAACCATAGGGTAAGTTCGTTATGCAGGCTAAAGTATTTGACAGGAGAGGACCGGGACGCCGTCGTATCCCGTGGTCGAAAAACCTCCGACCAGGGTTTGGGATAACCTCCGCGGAGCTGTTTTGCAAGCAGTCAACAAAATCATGATAGCCTTGATGATAGCCAACATCCGGACAAGATGAGGCACTGAAGGAGAAGAATAGAGTAAGTCCTTAGCTTTAAGTATTTGCTGTTTATTAAGTTCAGTAAGAAAATAACTGATAATTGGTACAGGTGTTATACAAAAAAGAAAAACAGCATATATAAAAACACTGGGAACGATAGCAGGTAAAACAAGAGACAGAATCTTTAAGCCACAAGTCAGAGATATTTGTAAAGTACATGATATCGTCAAATGGGATTCCAGAGAAGACGAGAATAGAACCAACACATTAACAGAATGTAAAGAAAGAGAGAGACTTGCCCGAATAGTAAGAGATGGAAAACTAGAAGGTAAAAGCCACAAGGCAGACCCCCTTAAAGATGGAGAGAAAGGCAGTTAACATTGAAAATACTGCTTAATCAGACAGAAAACAATAGAGTTTAAGGCCTAAGGTACGAAGAAGAGTTTTGTTTACCAGTTAAAAGTATCATGTTTTATACCAGTGTAATATTATTATTATACAAACACATTTTTAACAATGATATTTTTCATTTTCTGGATTTTTCTGGCATCTGCATTTATATACGCAGTTTAGTAACAAATAAAAATTTTTAAAATTATGACTATTTTATATTTTAATATAAGGTTGAATGTTTGAATAATTAAACTTTGAAGGTATACAAGGCAACTATCGAACACGGTGAATAATTTAATCTTGTCCAAGTACTTTCGATCAATAGATCATCTTCAGGGGCATTTCGTCAGTTGTGGCCTATCCGACATAGTAGAATGTCATAAATGTAAAATTTGGACATAACAATACAAAATACTATACACAAAGACAAACAAAAACTTTAAAATTTTAAGGAGAAGCTACATGTTGTATAGAAGCCGAAGACAGAATTCTGTACTTTTACTTTTTACTTTTTAATAAAAACGAAACCGGAAGTCGACCTCAAAACCGAAATGCAATTTTTAGTTCATCAAATGTCGACATGGATATCATTTAGCAGTTAATTTTGCATGCTGATCACGAATCCGGTGTCAGATTTCGGGTCACTTCCGGTGTCGGATCGCAACCGGAAGTACGTATTTAGATTCGTCTCGACGAGACCTTTCGATCCGTATATACATTGTGGGGTCTAAAACTTAAAGTAAATTTTAACTTCCGGTCATCTCAAAACCGGAAGTGAATTTTTGTACCAAAAGTATATCTTGACACTCTCATACGTAATACTAATAATATTCCGAAAAAATATTTTTATTATCTAATATGGTTTTTGAGTAAAGTGGTGGACAAGAAAAGGGCTTAGCGTTTTAGTATATAAAATTTAGTTCATCAAATGTCAACATGAATATTATTTAGTAGTTAATTTTGCATGCCGATCACGAATCCGGTGTCAGATTCGCTCTATCTTGACGTTTTATGCGCGTTTCGGGTCACTTCCGGTATCAGATCGCAACCGGAAGTACATATTTAGATTCGTCTCGACGAGACCTTTCGATCCGTATATACATTGTGGGGTCTAAAACTTAAAGTAAATTCTAACTTCCGGTCATCTCAAAACCGGAAGTGAATTTTTGTACCAAAAGTATATCTTGACAATCTCATACGTAATACTAATAATATTCCGAAAAAATATTTTAATGATCTAATATGATTTTTGAGTAAAGTGGTGGACAAGAAAAGGGCTTAGCGTTTTAGTATATAAGATTCGATCCGTATATACATTGTGGGGTCTAAAACTTAAAGTAAATTCTAACTTCCGGTCATCTCAAAACCGGAAGTGAATTTGTGTACCAAAAGTATATCTTGACAATTTCATACGTAATACTAATAATATTCCGAAAAAATATTTTAATGATCTAATATGGTTTTTGAGTAAAGTGGTGGACAAGAAAAGGGCTTAGCTTTTTAGTATATAAGATATGTAAATTTAATCATTTCTCAGATCAATAACTGTTAGAAAGTTCCTAACGGTGATTGTTAGCGATTTTTTTTAGCACGATTAAATATTTAATTTTTACATCCTATAGATAAATGTAGCCAGTACTTACTTGTACCATCCTATCCCCACTGCTATAAGCCCTACTGTAGCTGCGGCACTTATTCCTGCAACTATCGCAATTATATAAACTCCAGCGGAATCTACTTCGGCAATTCCTGGTTTAAGAGGCACCACTTCAATGCCATCTTTTCTGCTTTCTTGGGGATCCTTGTCACTTCTCAAATTCACCAGCAACTTATCCGCTACTGCAGGAGTGGGTATTTCATTTAACATGGCTGTCTTTTCAATTTTAATTGTTGTTTCTGCAAATAGATAATAAAATAGAGATTAAACTTTCTGTATATTATACTAGATGGTTATGTTCTTGGAAATATAATTAGATATATAAATAATTATATTATTTATTATTAGCCTTTCAAACCCACCCAATTCTACCCACATGGCTTTTTTATCATGCATAGATCAAAAACTTTATAAATCATTTTTCATTCAGTAAAAATAATTAGAGAGTGTTCTAACCACAAACATGATTTAGACTTCACAAAATAATATCTAGTAAGTCTTGTCTTTTAAAAACAGATATTACACCTTTCTCTGCTTGTTAATATATCCAACATTTCTGGTATATTTTGATACATAACTCTTGATACATAAATTTTTACAGCTCCAGTGTGACCTTAATATGTTTCTTCTTCTTAGAGTGTCGTCACCCTACGGTGGTTGGTTATCATAATGGCTATCTTTATTTTTGAACTTGCTGCTCTAAACATATCAATCGGTCTGCATTGATACCAATCACGTAGATTATTCAACCATGAATCTGCCTTAGGCCAACAGATCTTCTTCCTTAAATCTTTTCCTGTATTACGAGTCTCAAAATTTCATATTTTGGTCCCCTCTTCACGTGGTCTAGGTATTCCAGTTTTCTGGTTTGTATAGAGGTGATTACTTCTGTTTGTTTACCAACCCTTTCCAGTACTTCGGTATTTGAAATTGTATCAGTCCATGATATTTTTAATACTCTGCCGTATAACCAAAGTGCGAAAGCGTCGATTCTTTTTAAATTGCTTAATTATAAAATCTCAGCTCCATATAATAATATTGAAAATATATAACAGCGAATGGTACGTAGTCTGATCTCCAAATTTAGATTTTTACACGTTAGGACTGGCTTCATCTCTATAAATGCTGATCTGGCAATCTCTATTCGCCTGTTAATTTCTGCAGTATGATCATTGGTTTCATTGATCGAAGTTCCCAAGTACTAATATTTTTCTACGTGTTCTATCACGTTACCATTGATTGTCAATAGGTGATGTATATTTTGTGGTCTTTTTGTAATTAGCATGTACTAGATCTTCTATACTCGTTGCTGTGATCACAGTGTCGTCTGCATATCGTAAGTTGTTAATTAATTTTTCGTTAGCGGTAACTCCCGCTTTTATATTATTAAGCGTGTTTTAAAAAATTTCTTTAGAATATAGGTTAAACAAAACTGGCGATTAAACACATCCCTGTCTAACTCCTCTACAGATCTTCATTTCTTCTGAGTGTTGCCCATTAATTTGAACTATGGCACTTTGGTTCCAATATATTTCTTGCACTATATTTATGATTTTACTGTCAATGCGCTTGTTCATAAGTATTGGTATTCGTTTTTCCTGTCTTACTTTATCGAAAGCTTTTTCGTAGTCAACAAACCATACGTGTAGATCAAAGTTTACATCCCGATATCGCTAAATCAATATATTTATGGCAAATAGTCGTTCTCGAGTACCCATTCTATTTCTGAAACCGAACTGCGTCTCGTTAATATTCTCCTCTAGCCTTTCGTATATTTTTTATGTATTACTTTCAGCAGTACTTCTAAACTACGGCTGAAAGTGTAACTCTGAAACTCTAGAGGCTCAGTGTTCGATAATCAGAGCACTATTGTGCTGCTTGTGTTTTAGGGATGGATATAAATGCTGACTTCAGCCACTCTTGTTCTATTATTCCCGTATCGTACACCGTATTGAATAATCTGCCAATACTTGCAGGTTATCCTCTTCGACTAGTTTTAACAGTTCTATTGGTATTTCATCTAATCCAGCTGCCTTGTTGTCTTTAGAGTTTTTGATAGCATATTTGATTTTATCTATCGTGATCTTCTGTCTCTCTAAAGGATTTAATTCTTGTATATTCTGCATTTTACCTCTTTCATCTTGGATAAGTTCTCTAACGTATTCCTCTCATCGTCTTAATTTTTCTGATAAATCTATTAGAAGTACTACTTTTTTATCTTTTATGTGTCCTTGCTGCCTATTTCGACCCATTGAAGTCACTTAGTTTATTTTTTATGCGTATTTCTTTTATTAAATTTTTCTTCTAGTTCTTATATCTCTTTACATTGTTTCATCAAATAAATTTTCTTAGCTGTTTTGATTTTTCCTTAATTATTCGTTGTATTTCTTTATACTTCTGTAGATCTTTTCCTTTATATTTCCTTCTTTCTGCCATTTGTAATAGTATTTCTTCTGTCATCCACTGTTTTTTAGCCTCTGGTTTATGTTGTATCAAACTTTCTTGAGCTGGTTCCTGTCATGTGTTTTTTATATTTTACCACTTTTTATTTACATCCATAATTTGTTTGTTGCCCGTTACTGTTTTGTGCAAATTACCATTCACATTATTTTTTAATTCGTTTTTGAAGTTATACTTATCTACGCGCGTTCGACGTTGGACATTTGTACGGGAGTGAATCGGCAAAATCGTTACGTATGTAAGATGTAGGTAAGAGAGAGACAGAAGATATATTTTCTCTCTATTTCGCTCTCGAGAATAAAAATGTTCCTTTTGTAAATATATGTAATATTTAATAATATTTTTTTTAATAATATTATTATCATGGTAAATTAAATATATGCGTAAGTAAGTTATGTATATTGTCATTTTTAAATACTTATAAATACTGCATTTTAATTTTTATTGTATTATTATATTGAATTATGTTGCAGTGTATTGTATTGTATTTTTATATTAGTAACAAAATAAACAATAAATTTTACTGCAGAGTAGATGTAAATTTTTTTGCATGCAAGTCCTTTTATACATATATAAAAATAAAAATATATATTTTCATTAAAATATTGATTCAATCCTTCATGTACTATACTTTTATTACAGGTCAAATGTTTATATACTGCAAACGATGCACAATATACCTAATTATTTTTCTCTTTCTGCTCTCTCTTAGCTATAGCATTAGGTACAGATGTAATGATTGTGTAGATTGACTCCCATACAAATTTTTAACGGCGAACGCTTATATAGAAGTATAACTTTTACCGGCAGTCCCACTGGACTGCCACACCCGTTTTTTTATTTCTTCATTTTTTAGCATTCTTTTAATAATTGTCAATTACCAACCTTTCGTACTTTTGTAGAATGTCACAATACCTGGAAGATGTTGTATACCAGAAGAGTTATCTATTCTTATTGGAAATTTTCTTTATTAAAAATAATTATATTATATTAATATTCTTATCACATATATGTAGAATTATAATCGAGTTACTCAAAGTTTAAACAAAAAGAAAAAAAGTAAAATCACAAATAAAATAAATATTTAAAATAATTTAAAATTAAGAATAAATTTTAAATAAAATCACTTACCAGGAACGTCTGTGGTACTTTTTAGTTTCTTATAAAATCTGGAATCGGATGGTAAATATGCAAATTCTGACGGATCTTCAGCTACTTTCACACCACTAAACCTATTACTAGTAAATTCTTTGTTCTCATTGTCATTTTCATGAACAGTATGGTGCATAGTCTGAGAACGTTCTTCATTTTTTTCTGAGTCTTCGTCGTTTCTTAGTAATCTCTCATTGTTTCTATAATTTGCACCAAAAATTGGATCATCCAGAATTCTTTCTTTTCGATCTTCAAATTTTTCATTGTTAAAATTTAAACCTAAATCATCGTCGAATGGATACAGTCTTCGATCATCTAGAAGAGGTAAATTGGGGGATCTATATCATAGTTTTCATTCTTGGTAAGTTTTTCCAGTAGATATTGCACTCTGGGATTGACAGATTTTGGTTTAAAGTGTGGGTGATTTGGACGGTGTTGGTGAATATGTGATCTTTGCCAATCGATAACTTCCCTATAGTTTCTTAATTTCTCTGTAAAAATAAAAAATAAATTTAGTGGCATGGTGGCACTGTTTCTAGTTGTAAATATAAATTTTGAATATTATTTGAACTCTTTAGGAGATAAAAAATGGAGAATTAGTAAAAAAAGATATGGTTACATAAATTAAGGTAAAAGCATAATATATATTGACTCATTTGGTCTTCATTTGGTCATTTTTATATACGTAGATAACGTAAAAGGTACATCTGTACCTACATATACTTTAAATAGTTTTATTTTTTTTAAGATTAGTTCTATGATAAAGTGCATTGCATCCCCAACAACTAAGTTAAAAATGACCTTCAAGAACAGAAGCCAAAGAAGAGACCAAACAATGCAGCTAAAAAATCTAACGCAGAATTAGAGCACAGAATTAAAAATGAAAAAGAAAATAAAGATGAAGACAATCCTGATAAAACAAAAACAGTATTATTCAAATGTCAATGACATTTAAGCAATTGGAATAACTTTTACACAGGATTACAGTGATGTCGATAATTTATAATCTTAATAGTAAGAAGTTTGTTTGTTTGTTGATTATTCTTATATATTGTGTGAAAATGATTAACCAAGATGTGGTCATATGGAACTTTCTAATATTGCAGTAAAAAGAACTATATTCTTATTTTTTTTTAATGAAATTATATTGCAGAGAAAGAAACGTCTTTGTATAAGTGTTCTTTCGTTGATGAAACATGGATCTTTCAAAATGGAATAATATGTCGTTCATAGCAAATGAACACAAAAGAAGTGTCAAAATTACAAAAACAGATGGTAAAAGATTAGTCACAGTCAATTCGATAATTATATATAATTATTATTAGCATTAAATTTATTAAGTTTATAAAACTTTTCATTTCTTTACAGATATATTATGATTAATGCTGGCAATGAGGTACCATGGAGAAATAAATAAAGATAACTTTCTATACTGGTGTAAAGAGCAGTAAAGAACCCTGTAGAGCCTTCGATAATTATTATGGACAATGCTTCATATTACAGTATGTTGCTAGATAAAACGCCAAATTCAATCTTAAATACAATAATGGTTAACTATGAAAACATACATTTTTCAATTAATATGTTTAAATGTCAACTCTTGGAAATAGTTATAAGGCTAAAGTTTTACATGCATGTTAATAAAATATAAAATGAACAAATCATATAAAATTTTTATGCATATAAACGAGAATCATTATTTTTTAGAAAAAAGCCATTTTATGAGTATATAATAGAGTATATAATTTAGCTGAGGAATATGGACACAAAGTGCTGTGTCTTCCTGCCTATCATTAAATTTTTGACCTCATTGAACTGATTTGGAGAACAAAGAGAACAAAAAATAATTCAAGGCAACCACAAGACAATGCAGATGTCAGAATGGCGATCTATTAACAACAAGGAAAGGTGTATTAAATAGATGGGTGGAATTCTTTAACTAGGCACTTAATATAAGGAAGACGAAGAAAACATGGAAGATGAAAGAGATAAGGTAAGGAAACAGACGAGAGGAAAGAGGAACCACCAACGATTCTTGAAGTTAAAGATGCAGTTAAAAAACTAGCCAGAAACAAATCACACGGAATAGATAATCTCCCAGCTTAACTATATAAATAAGATGACCATGATACCATAATGGCATTACAGCAGCTTATAAAAAAAATATGGATACAGAAATCCCTCCCAGTGATTGGAATATTGGAATACTTCGCACCATACACAAAAAAGGAGATATCTTTGAATGCTCTAACCACAGAGGTATTACGCTTCTAAATACAGCGTAATAAAATATTTTCTACAGTACTATTGTCATCTTATGGCAGCATATGCAGAACGGATAGTAGAAAAATACCAGACTAGTTTTAGAGGTGGTAAATCGCCAATTCAGCAGATTGCAACCCTGAAACCAAATTTTAGAAAAAACACTGGAATATGCATAGATAATCATCACATAGTTATAGACTACAAAGCAGCCTACTCTGTAAATATAAGAACAATGTTTAAAGCAATAAAAAAGCTAGAAATACCAAATCGGTTGGTAAATTTAACAAAACTAACTTCAGTACGACTTCATGGGGAACTATCTAAACCTTTTAGAACAAATAACGGACTGCACCAGGGAGACCCTCTCTCTTGTATACTGTTTAATTTGGCCATGGAAAAAGTTATACGTATGTCACAAATCACAACCAGTAGTTCGATATACGATAAATGAGAGCAAATTCTGGCCTATGCTGATGATATCAATATTGTTAATAGAACGGAAAACGCTGTACGAGAGAGGTATGTAGCATTAAAAGAATGCAACTCCAACAAAAGGAAATATATGAAAATAAGCTTCTTCTTCTTCTGCAACTGCCATCTCCGCGGCGGAGGTCGGCAATCATGAGCGATTCGGACTTTTAAGATGGCTGTTTATTACATCAAGTTCATTTATTTTGATGTACATCCGTACCACTCTCTCAGGTTGCACAGCCATGACATTCTATGCCTTCCTATGCTTCTCTTTCCTTAGATGTTTACCGCAAAATCAGTTGGAGCAATGTTTATTTCTCTCCACGTGTAATATGTCCGAGATATTTCAATTTTCTTGTTTTAGTTGTATTTAAAATTTCTATTTCTTTATTCATCCTTCTCAAAACCCCAAACTCGAAAAAATATAGCACCTCGCCAACCAAACTCTTAGTTTCAATTATAAATCTCTTGTACATAGCACTTTTCATTACGTTGAAATTTGCTCTAGCCTTTTCTTTTTTGATTTTGACCTCCTGAATGTATTCATTTGTGGAGTTAATTATTGTTCGCAGATATGCATATTTGTCGATATTCTTATAATCTTCTTTGAGTCTTATAATCTCTAGTCTAATATTCTTTAAGTTTTCGATATTCTTATAAATTTCGCTTGCTTGACGTTCATTGTAAGACCGTACTCTTTTCCATACTCAGATGTTCTAGTCACCAGTCTTTGAAGATCTTCAATATTTTCGGCTAAGATCACAGTGTCTTCCTCATATCTAATGTTGTTAATGGGAACTCCATTTACCTTTGTTCTAGCTATTTTACCATCAAGAGCGTTTTTATGTTACGCGTCTGTGTCTCACTTCATGTCTAATTTCAATTTCTTCTGACAGCTGTTCATTAACACGTACTTTTGCTCGCTAAAAATAAGCACGCAATCACAAATTCTAAGACCACTTGTTGTAGAAAACGACGTCATCGAAGCAGTGAACGAATTTGTATACATGGGCACGCTCCTTAATACTGAAAATAATACTACTGCAGAGATAAACCGCAGAATTTGCACGGCCAAAAGATGCTATTTTGGGCTCAATTTCTTCTTAACTCCACAATTATATCGAGAAATACAAAAATAAAACTCTACAAAACAATAATATGCCCAGTTCTAATATTTTGTTCAGAAACCTGCACTTTAACAAAAATAATAAAAACGTGTTAGGATGTTTCGAATGAAAAGTACTAAGGCGAATCTATGGAGCAGTGAATGACAATGGAGTATGGAGAAGAAGTTCAAAAATGACCCAGCTATAAAAACTCTTGATAGACCCATTATCATAGGTAGACGATAGACCCACTTTTACTTCTTAATATTTTAATTTATTGGCAACATTTAGATCATTTATTATATATATATATATATATATATATATATATATATATATATATATAAATATATATATATATATATATATATATAACCGTCGAAATACGTCTCTGCATTTCGACCGCCATCGTTTTCTGTCCATCCGTTCGTCTTCTGAAGGCCTTCCCCTTCTTCTTCTTTAAAGTGGTATGTAATTTAAAGCTTTCTTTGGCCATCTATCTTCATTCATTCGCTTCACGTGATCATACCACACTTATTGTCTCGTTTCAATAATTCTGTCTGCATGTAATGTACAGTATTTGTCCCCCTTCTAATATCTTCATTCCTAATATAATATTTTTGGATACACCACACGCTCTCCTTAGAAAATCCATTTCTACTACTTCTATTATTTTTCTATCTTTTCTCGTGATATGCCAAACTTTTGTTTCTTATCTAATGTCTTTAGACCATAGTAAAGAGTTTAGAATGTTAACCACTTTTTTTTCCCTATTGTGTTCTGTTTTCGAATTTTTGGTGCCTTCTTTAGATATTATAGATCCGAAATATTTATATTCATTACATGTTTTTGTGTTTCTAATTTCTAACTCTGGATCTTCTTCATCATCTAGTATTTTAAGATACTCTGTATTTGACATATATTTAAACATGTAGTCAATGTCTTTCTTATTATTCGCTACGACTACCTGATGATCTGCAAAAAATAAAGTTGTTAGACATTTACTACCGCCTATGTCTATTCTCATTCCGGATACTTGTTTCCTCCACTGCTCTAGCGATGATTGAATATATATTTTAAATAAGGTCTAAGATAGAAAACATCCTTGTTTAAGATCCTTTGTTATTGGAAATAATTCAGATATAAAGTTTTCTTCTTTAACGACACTTCTTGCATTTTGTATATATTTGCGATAGCATCCACATACTCTCTACTGAGACCTACTTTCGTCAATGTTCGAAACAGTTTTTTCAAAGGTACCGTATCGTATGCCTTCTCTAAATCTACAAACAATAGGTGGGTAGATAGATTCCTTGTATTCCGTTTTTCGATTATCTTCTGCAGAACGAATATACCATCAGTGTACGATCTTCCTGTACGAAATTCATTTTGTTCTTCTATGTCTTCGTATTCTGATTCTATTCTTTCTTTTATTATTCGACCGCACAACCTCCCTACTGAGCTGATAACAGTTCATCATCATTTAACCTGGATCTATCCACTGCTGGATATAGGTCTCCCTCAGTCTTTTTCATGTATTTCTGTTTTGTGCTGTTTGCATCCAATTTTTGTCGATCCGTTTTATGTCATCAGATCATCTTGTTGGTGGACGACCTCTACTTCGATGTGCTTCTTGTATTGGTCTTCACTGTATTATTCGCTGTGTCCATCTGTTATGCGAGGTTCTAGCTATGTGCCCCGCCCAGTTCCACTTAAGCATCATAATTCTTTCTATGGCATTTGTCACTCCTGTTCTCCATCTTATTTCCTTGTTCGTGATCCGATCCCTACGAGAAATACCTAACATCGATCGTTCCATGGCTCTTTGGGTAACAGTTATGTTACCCAAAGAGCTGTATTACTTATCAGTGATAACAGTTATTCCCCTATAATTAGAGCATTTGCGGTTATCCCCTTTCTTAAATATTGAGATGATGTATACAATATTTCAAGCATCAGGGATATTTTGTCCTTTTAAGCATTTATTAAATAGTTGAACCAATATTTCATGTAATATTTTTGGTTCATACTTTACCAACTTAATTGGGATGTCATCAGGTCCTGCTGCTTAACTGTTTTCCGATCTTTTGAGGGCATCGTTTAACTCTTCGGTTGTTATCTCAATTATTTGTGTGTGTTCGGATATTTCTTCCATTTCAATCTCTTGGAATTTACATCTTTTCTCTGACAGTAAGACCTCATAATGGCGTTTCCACTATTTTAGATTTATTAACTGTAAGTTAGATTTTTCCTTTTCTTCCCTCCAGAGATACTTTATTACCTTCCAAGCTTACCCAAGTTTTGTTCCACCCATATGCCTATCCACTTCTGCACATATTCGATCCCACATCTCATTTTTACTTTATACTACTTCTGTTTTTACATCTCGATTTAATTTTTGATATATCTTGCTATCTTCCTCTTTTCTCGTTGACATCCATTTCTGATAAGCAGTTTTCTTCTTGTTGACTAACGTTTGCATATTCTCCGACCACAATTCTTGATTTTTTGTTTCATGTTTATGTTTATAACCCAAGCTTCACTTGCAGCCTCATGAATGCATTTTTTAAGTTGCTGATATAATTCTTCCGTTGATATATTTTCTCGATCCACATTTTGTAATTTTGTGGCCAGTCGTAATTTGTAAAGACATTTCGTTGAATCTTCTTTTAAGCTTTCTAGGTTATATTTAGGGGATATTACTTCTGGTCTCCTTTCTATATTCTGTACATGAGTGTTGTTGTGTTTGCAATAGTTATTTATCACGTTGGCCATAAGTAAACGATGGTCGGATCCACATTCTGATCCACGGTATACCCTTACGTCAGTTGTTTTCAGCTGGAAAGCTTAACGTTGGATTACATAGTCGATTATGGAGCGCAGATTCCTAGTAGGTTATATCCATGTAAATTTGTGGATGTCTCTATGTTGAAAAAATACATTCATAATTTTGAGAGACATTGTTTCACAAATATCTCTAAAACGCATTTCGTTGTCATTGGTTATTTGTTCACCATATCTTCCTACAACCAGTGTCTTAAGACCAAGTCTTTATAACGCTATGAATGAGTTGGGAATTCCAAAAAAACTCATACGTTTGATAAAAGTGACAATGGCGAAGATGCTATCAGCAGTAAAAATTCAAAACGACTCGTCAACCCCATTTCAAATACATAGGGGGTTAAGGCAGGGAGATGCGCTGGCGTGTCAGCTTTTTAATGTCGCCTTAGAAAAAGTTGTACGAGACGCTAATTTAGATAGCAGGGGAACAATATTTAATAGATCAGTCCAAATTCTAGCATATGCAGACGACGTGGACATTATAACAAGAACTAGGGCGAGAACTGCGGAAATCCTAACCGAGCTAGTAGCAGCAGCAGAACGAATGGGGTTACATATAAATCAAAATAAAACCAAATTCATGGCGACTAACACAAACACAAGAGCTGGAAATGTTGACACAAATTTAATCATCAATGACCAAAACTTCGAAGCAGTCAATGAGTTCATATATCTAGGGACATCGGTTAACCCCAATAATAATACATCTGAGGAAATAAAAAGGCGAATAATAATTGCAAACAGGTGTTATTATGGTCTATCAAAGTACTTAGCTAACAAACGTCTGTCTCAAAAAACTCGTATAAGGCTGTATAGAACACTGATAGTCCCCGTTCTCACATACGGATCAGAGGCATGGACGCTAACGAAAACAGATGAATCCGCTCTATCCATTTTTGAAAGAAAGGTGCTACGCAAGATATTTGGAGCGGTCTGTGAGAACGGAATATGGAGGCGTAGATATAACTTCGAACTGCAGAATATCTACAAGCATACGTTTGGTGGTAAAGATATTACCACTATAATTAAGCGAAACCGCCTGCAGTGGGCAGGACATGTAGCCCGGGCCCCTGAATCGAACATGATAAAAAAGATTCTAACAGCGCAACCTGTGGGAATGAGACGACGGGGTAGACCAAAGCTGAGGTGGATGGATGGGGTAACACAAGATGCGGAGAAGATCGGATTCGGCAACTGGAAAATTCAAGCAAGGGACAGAACAGAATGGCGTAGAAAGCTTGAGAAGGTCGAGGCCCTCTAAGGGCTGTAGCACCAAGATGATGATGATGATGATGATCTTCCTACGACTCTGTTATTTTCTGATTAAACATTTATTAACAGTTAATAATGCATTTTATAAATATAGGTTATCTGTTAGGTAAATATTATTTTGTAATATGATGAGCTGTTAAATTGAACTAATTTTGACTGGCATTCGTTTTATTTAATCTATTATATATATTATAGATTATTATATACATAGATATTTTGATTTATGATTATAAAATCAGATTATATATTTTGTAATGTTTGTATAGATACACAAAATTATCTACAAAATAGAAAACTGATATAGGGTGCTCCATTTACAAAAAATGATAAAATTTTGTATTGGAAAATAGTTATCACGCTGTATATTGTATGGCTAGATGTCAAAGAAAATAAATTATTAAAAAAACACTACACTAGAAAATTTATTACACATCATTTTCATTTTTATTACCTTGGAGACCTAATCCACAGAGATCTTAAAAAAACTGGAACTCTATGATATAATTTTATTACCTGGGTTCGTATCGTAATCGGGTAGCTCCCTGATCTTTGTGTCTTCGTAATCATCTATTGGTACATTCTCATAAGGATATCTGAATTTTGTGTAATAGCTGGGTCGATCATAATCAGAAATGCTCGGAACATCTTTACTTGGTCGATCAAAGTCAAAGTTGAGCCCTGTAACAAAAATAAGAACCAATTATATATACTATTTTCTTCAATACTAAAAAGTTATCGAGTATTAAAAGTGTAGTATTCCATTTAATGAATAAGCTGTGCAAAAAAATATTTTCTTATTGCATATTGCATATAAAATTTATTTTGTATACGGACCATTGCTGTTATTAAGTATATACATCGTTTGCTTTGTCACTGAGATATATTTTGAAGTCATTTTGAAGCTCAGATTTTTATAACTAGCTTCTCTTTATTAAGTTGAAATACTGTTTAAAATCAACAAATATATTATGTACAGCAATATCGTGTTCCAAATTTATTTAAAATTTTTTGTGCATTAAAAAACTAATTTATTGTCCACCTTCCTTGCAGAAAGCCAATTTGATAATAAAGTAGCAGAAAGTTAACCGTTTTAGCCACTTATTTTAAAGGATTTTATCGCTGTTTTTTACATTTAAGTTTGTCCCCTTTTTCTATATTGTATATTGGTATATGGTTCGAAGGGAATATCACCAAATTCTTTTTCTTTTTACCTGTATAGCCGGTTTGACTTCTTCAACAATCAGGTTTTTTATTTCTTCATACCCTCCCTTGTTCTGTTGCAAATCCAAATAATAGTTATTTTTTCAGTTCCAAAAGAGCTTGGAAATGGGGTTTCTGAGCATATTGCAGCGAAGCTTCTATACTGGCGTTGTATTACTTTTTCTCTAGAGTAAAATTCTAAGGCGAATGTCACGGAAGTAGCTCCACGATATGACGTCACGGAAGTAAAGCTACGAAATAGCATATTTCGTGGAGCTGCTTCTGCTACAAAAGTGCCTGAATAAAGCGCTGTAAACAGTTGAAAGAGTCCATTCATGCGATGAGGAGAGTCCATTATACAGCATGTAAACTTTTTCAATTTTATGAAAATCTATAACAGGAATATTAACTTTTAAGCGATTTCGTTATTTTTAGATAATTTTTTTTTGTTTACCACGTGTTTATTAAAATTACACTTGTAATTAAAATAATAAATAAATAGTAAAATTACGGTATTTAATTTTGAAGTAATACATAAAATTTAACAATACAGAAAACAAAGTATGAAGCTTCGCGCTAGTCTACTGTAGGGAGGGGCTAGTTGACTAATTACCTCTAGTTTATTTAATGTGTAACAGATCTCGCCTGTTATACATTACTACCTAATTACTTTCAACGGTTTTCAACATTTTCGTATTTTTATCTATAAAATCGCTTAGATCGAAGTAACAGTTGTATCTTTGCCCTTACACTGCTCATATAAATTGCAGCCACTGGATAGCAGTGTTTACGATCCCCTAAAAAAATATTGTAATTTAGTTATGGATAACTGAATGGTGAACAATCCAGGTAAGACATTTTTCATATATGATGTTCCTGGCATTTTAAAATTGAGTCTGCCTCTATCTGCCACGCCAACCAATATAATCCTCTGAATTAGGGTATCTTCACAAAGAGTGACTTCTTGCCATCATAGGATTTGAATTCTAAAGAAGTATGACCGTTTTTAAAAGCAGGTCTTTTTTTGAAAGACATCAGCGTTCATGTCTTCATGGTAGTCACCTGTACGAGTTGATTCAAAAGTTAATAAACCACCTTCAACAAAACCGTCTGAACTGCCAATGTGTACTATTATCAGCCTATTCTTTTAAAAGTTTCCATAACGTTATTCGACTCATTTCTGGGTAATCCTTATCATCTCGAACTGAGACAAGAACTTTATCCAATGTTGGAAATTCTTGTCTAAAGAAGAATTCATGCACTTTCCGTCGAAGTCCTTCTTTAAAATGATATTCTATTTGAAATTTTGGTTTCCCTGGAGCATTACGTGGCATTTGAAAACTACCACATTTCTCTTCTTTAATAACTCTGTAAATCGTAGATTTCCCAACATCAAGTGTACTGCTAACTAACTCAACGGTCTCATCAACACTTTCACATAAACGTTTGTCTGTAAATGATTTAAAACAATTAAATATTAATGTTTTTTCATTAACTGTTAAAGGACCAATTTTTCGGCGTTTACACGGCACTTCCAAATTTTCCATAACACTAGTATACACAATAAACTGCACCTTGCAACTGAAGTAACTACTTTTAGTGAACTGTTAAGAATTTTGAATACGCCACTTGGACCTTCCTACAAAATGGAAAAACCCACTATCACATTTTCTGTGGAATAAGTTTAGAAGGTAATTATCTAGTCAATTACTGTCGTAGATTCTGGAATTAAAGAATTAAATGTTTGATTGTTGAAACCCTTACTTCGTGGAATGCACTCATTTCAGATAAAATAAAACGTTTTATTTTATCTAAAGAATTAAACTTTATTTTGCAAATAGGTAGGTACTTATTAAACTTTTATTGGTTATATATAACCAATAAAATAAACATCTTACATTTCTTGCAAATTCATTAGTACCTGTTAACCTCCATCACTTCGACACTGGCAACCTTATTTAGGGATTAGTAACCCTCACAACTATTGTATTCTATTCTGCTCCAACCTTTATACCTGGTGGTCATACTCAATTTAAAATTGTTTTCCTATATACTTCTGTAAACTTGTTGACAAATATCTGTTTTTCATTGAGTCACCCGTATCAACAGTTTAGGGATTTGCATACATAATTTATTGTTTTATTACTCTCTCATACATAAAAATACACTATAGTGACTTCCACTTTCTATTTTTTGAAAGAAAAAAGCGAAAAAAACTTTCAAATCTTATATTATTTGTCATAATAAAAATACAAGTTAATGTTATTGTTAAGGGCGCCTAAGTATATACTCAAAATCGTTCCAAAAGTAACTTTTGGAATTAATAAATCGTACCGAACTTTAAGTTTTGGAACGGATGCAGAAAAAAGTTTTTTTCAATCCCTGTTTTTTATTTTTCTAATCAATATTATCGAAATAATAATGTAATTTATTATGAAAAGACAGTTAATTTTTAATTTGTTGCTTGTCAAACTTGTTTTGTGAAATCGCAAATTTAAAAATATGAATCACGAAAGTATAAATTCGAATATTTCTATTGACGAAACCAAAGTTCAGATTTTTCTGTAATCTGTGCCTTCTATAAATTGCAAGGCAAAACAGACGGTGCTAAAAATATATAAGAGAGATATAAAGAATCTAAAAGTTGCATTCCACAATATATCTTTTCATCTAAGCAAAAATCCTTGGCAATTATGATTCTTGTAGCCATAAAGAGTAAATCGAAATAAAAGAAAAGACGTTTAAAATTTGATTTCACACATAGTGCCTTTGTATATTCGCGTACAGGATTTCTTCCTATTAGGAATCATCAGACCTTCTGGTACAGAGGCTCCTGGTACAAAAGCTTTCAAAGCGAAAACAAATATTTTCCGTCAAAAACTGTCTTTCTTTTAAAAATATAAATTTAGATTTTTAATTATCCGAAACAGACATTAAAATTTCAGAAGAAATTTTGGAAGCAGCAGAAAAAGTGACTTACGATATAGTGCCAGTAAAACCAAAAGCCCGTTACGAGAAGTTATACGAAGCATTTAAAAATTGTTGTCGAGAAAAAAAATTAAAAATGTAAATAAAAAAGTCCTCATGGCTTGATCCTGTTTTTCATTTTGCTCAAGAATCCCAAAAACTGACTCTCGAACATCATGGAGCCTATACTATATGCTAAAATCTAGTCTGATCCTAACAGATAACTAAAAGCATTTATTAACCCATTTATGCCCAACGGGTCGTTAACGACCCATCTAACAAAAAGATGTTCCAAGCAAATATGTCGAATTTGCCAGTCGCCGTTTCTTGACAAGTTTATTCCTGACTATGCAAGTAAGCAGTTTATTTAGTGCAAACTGTTTATTTTACTCGTAGTGGTTGTAGAGTGCACATCAAAATAGAACTCGAATAACGTTCGCAGCATGGCTTCATTGAAAAATTTGTAAGTACAATTAAATAAATCATTTTATTATTTAAAGTCATTTTATCTAGTTAAGCACAGGTTGTGCTAACATATTATAATAATACTAGTATGAAAATAATTTGATATATGCCATAAATATAATGTTACATTTTGATGGGTCGTTAACGACCCGTTGGGCACATGACATATCATACTGAGAAAATGTTTTTTTTAGTAAGAAACCACTATCTACTGCAGAAATTCTGGAGGAAATAGAAAGAATTGAAAATAATGAGTTTATACCGGATGACATATATATTTTGCCTCCAGATAATAATGGTTGGTTCAGACATAGAAAACGAAGTTCTTCAAGAAGTATTTGAGTTTAATGTACAATATCCAACAAAGAAAATAAAGAAGACGCCACGAAAATGGTCGAACATTATAAATTTACCAACATGACGTGCGGATTCCGATCTACCGAGATTACCAGTTTTAACACTCACTTCTGACAGTAATCCAGTTGAATTTTTTTAATTGTTTATGAGCAGAGAAATAATAGAGTATTTAGTTAAAGAAACAACAAATTATGCTGCCTCGAAAAATCATAATATTTCAATAGAAGTTGAAGAATTTTATGTATTCTTGGGAATTTTAATTTTAAGTGGTTACGTTCCATTACCAAGGCGAAGAATGTATTGGGAAAACTGTGATGATACACATAATATTTTAGTAACGAAATCTATGAGACGCAATAGATTTGAAGAGATATTTAGATTTTTTCACGCTGCTGACAACAACCACCTGGCAAAAAATGATAAATTGGCCAAGATTAGACCTTTCATCGAAAAATTAAATAAAAAGTTTTTAACGTTTGCACCCATTGAAAATCAAATTTCTATCGACGAATCTATGATTCCTTACTTTGGTCGTAATGGGTGCAAACAATTTATTCGCGGCAAACCAATAAGATTTGGCTATAAAGCATGGGTAATGGCTTTATCAAATGGATATTGCCTAAATTTTGACATATATCAAGGCCGAAAATTAGCTACTAGTGTTGATAAAAATTGTGGATTAGGAGAAAGTGTGGTCTTGAACTTTGCAGAGATTTTGCGAAATACATATAAAAATATAAAATTTTCCTTATATTTTGATAACTTTTTTACAAGCATGTCTTTGCTATCATCACTTGGAGAAATGGGATTTAGTGGCACTGGAACTGTACGCGAAAACAGAACAGAAAAGTGTCCTTAGAAGATAAAAAAATTATGATAAAAAGCCAAGAGGGTATTATTGTAGCTCTTTTGAAGGGAGCGCTAAAATTGCGGCTGTAAAATGGAAAGATAATAATGTTGTCACTATATTATCCAATGAGCATGGAACTGAGCCAATACAAAAAGCAAGCCGATATTCAGCAAAAGAAAAACTAAAAATTCAAATAGATCAACCATTTGTAATTTCGCAATATAATAAATATATGGGTGGAGTTGACTTGATGGACAACAACATTTCAAACTATAGAATAAAAATACGTGGAAAAAATGGTACTTTCCGATATGGCTATGGATGCTGGATGTTTGTGTTACTAATGCTTGGACACTAGCACGACAATTTGGATACAAAAATGACAACTTAGAATTTAGAAGACATATAGTACGTACATTATTATCTAATTATGGAAAGTCACCCCGTTCCACTGGACCACAAAATATTGCAATAATTCCTACACCATCCTCATCAACACAGCATCTAATTATTACTGGTGCTCAAAGAAGAAGATGTCGCATATGTTCAAACAAAACAACAAAAGCATGCGACAGATGTGAAATTCCACTCCACGATAAATGCTTCAAATATTATCATACAAATTATTTTAAGACTTAAGTAATATAATTAAACTATGCCTGCTTTATTGTTTTCATTTTAGGGAGTAAATATTTAATTTGTTGAAAGAAAATAAAATAAAATGTAATTGCATAAAAGTTACTATTAGTATTATTTTGTACCCCTATATGCCCAACGGGTCGTTAACGACCCAGCATGTTTTTCGAAAACCAGTTTTTGAAAATTTTTTTTAGTAATTTTTTAATGTATTTAAGGGTATTTTATTATATTTTTGAAAAAATCATCGAGATATTTTGACAAAAATAGTTGTGGGCATACATGGGTTAAAAAAGAAGTTTATTGGTCATAAACCGAAGAAATCCAAAATTTTGTCAAGGGAACCAATAAAAAAAATACAATTAATTATTAAGCTGGTTAACCTCAACGTAAATCGATAAATTTAGTATAAACAGGTCTTAGCATTCACTTATCTGTATTAATTTTATCAGTCCTCATAGTAACGTTACAAACATTTGGAACTGGTAAAATATATCGTGGCGTAACCTAAAATTTATTTTTATTTATAATCTACCGCTACACCAAAAACTTCGCTACATAATTTATACAATATCAGTAAAAATCGCGATTCGATAACTTTTGCCAAACAATGGATATCGGTATGTGTTCCGTCTCAATATAATTTAATTCATATTATTTTTCGATTTTATTTTATTTAGATTAATAGTTGTGGGTAAATCTTTCTTTCCAGAAATCTATTAAAATATTAAAATATTTATTAGTTTTACAAGTTCTGGGAATGTTACAATTTCTGGTTTACTATCGCAAGCTATCAAATATGAAACTGACATTAGACAAGGAGATTCGCTGAGCCCATTAATATTTAATCTGATAATGGATGAAATCATAAAGAAAGTTAAAAAAAGAAGAGGATATAGAATGGGAGAAAAGGAAATAAGGATAATATGCTACGCCGACGACGCCATAATAACAGCCGAAAATGAAGATGACCTACAAAGATTAATTAAAGAATTCGAAGATACGGCGCTCATATACAACATGGTGATCTCAACAGAGAAAACTAAAGCGATAGTGATATCAGCGGAACCGAGACGATGTAAACTAGTCGTAAATAACAAAATAATAGAACAAGTGATGGAAACTGAATACTTGGGAATAAAACTGTCAAGCTACGGAAAAGTGGAAGAAGAAGTACAAAAACAAGTGAACATGGCAAACAGAGCAGCAGGATGTCTCAACAACACAATCTGGAGAAACAAATACCTCACAACGGAAACGAAAACCAGGATATATAAATCAACAATAAGACCGATAATGACGTACACAGCGGAAACAAGAGCAGATACGGCGAAAACACAAAGACTGCTGGAAACAACAGAAATGAAAGTCTTACGAAAAATAACAAACCAAACTCTAAGAGACAGAGTAAGAAGTGAGGAAATACGAGCGAGATGTGGTATAGAGGAAATAAACGCGTGGACCAAAAGAAGAAAAGTGGAATGGAATCAACACATCGAAAGAATGACAGAAAATAGAATAGTACGAATAGCAAGAGACAAATCGCCAAATGGAAGAAGATCATTGGGACGACCGAGGAAAAGATGGTCAGACAACGTCAATTGAGGCTAAAAACCGAAGTAAAACAGGCATTAAGCCTATTTATAAAGTAGGAAGAAGAAGAAGACAATTTCTGCGGAAAATTTGTCTATTATAATCCCTACCTTTAGAAAGTTGTAATTTACCTGTAATTTACGTTTTTCCCCAAGGTAAAATTATATAGTTCTTAGTAACTCCTTCCTCTCTACTAGGGGTTTGTATTATGCATTTTGTAATGTATTTTTAGTAGTGTTGAACGAAACTAAGTTCTGTAAACATGTATAGTAAGCAATAAATGGTTCTATGAACATTGTCATCGAATATTATGTTAATTTAATAAAATAATGTTTTATAGAAAATACATCTCACGGTAAACTAATCGTGGGTCAAGACAGTATGTATATACATATTATATTGTATCACAAACTACTAGAAGTTAATAATAGTTAAGTTATATCCTACATAAACTAAAAATCGGACTTCATCGGTGTGAAAAAAACATAAAACAGTGTAGCAAAATTAACAATAAAAAAATAAACAAATATGTAATTACTAAAAATGCAATTAGTGATGCTTAAGGTGTTCAAAATGTTATTCATAATTTTTAATACAATAATTTAGATTAGTGATTACAACGGAAATTTCAATTTCTGCGACTGGAATACTTCGTGTATTTTATATCGCATGTTACGTGTTGTTTAACAATAAACTTTTACTTTTTTTACTTATTTATATTTTATACATACAATATTTATTTCATACAAATATAGTGCTGTAAAGAATTTAACAGTTATTCAGCAATTTCCGTAATGTTTTCTCTCAGTTTGTAATAAATATATGTTATTCATTTTGCAGATATCTAGGTATTGTTTTGATAAAAGCTGTCCGATAACTATTTTGAATATTGTAATAATTATGAAGCCAACTTTATTTTTACCTTAGATAACTTCGTGTTCATTGTTATTGTGGGAGTCACTTGAAAAGAAATAGACACGTTTTTCTTTACGCGTGGGTTTAGTTCCTCGTTTTTATTTGTAATTTTTAAATTGTTTATCTAGAAACACAAGTACCACTTTAGTCGTTTCTTTATAAATGCATATATGCTACTCATATTTACTTGATTAAGAGCATATTGCTACACATTTGAAAATATCACATAAATAAAATGGTTTTCTATACATATTTAGATAATAGTTTCTTGGAATTATTCATAGCAGGTACTAGGTAAGGTAACTACGAAATAATTTTATTACAAATATTTACTAAATCTACAAGTTTTATTGTTTGGGAAAATCCATCTGGGAATTATTTATCAGAAGAATAGGGCCAACATGCAAGTAGGTATTATACAGTAAATTCGTTTTTAAATTCTCTTTACTAGCTGGCAAAGCAACTTCTGATTCTGAATATTCTGCTTATAAAATAAAAATAATTTCTTTTTTAAAAATATGCCGAAAGTAGCGAAACAAAAATCAAGTCTATGGCGGAGTTGGGTTGGTGACAACAGTGAAATGAAGATTATAGACAATGAAAGTGTTTTCTGTACTATTTGCGATGAAGTATTAGTCCATTTATATTTTAACAATTCAAAAATTTAATGTAAACTGGCAGTAGTTTTAGTTTCGAGAAAAAAAATATAAGTTATCTTAAAAATTTGAAGTCCATATTATTGCATTAACTCCTATTTACTAAACCGTTTTAATTCACTTCAACTCTACGCAAGAAATATGTGAGGTCATCTTACAAATACGTTATTGAAAGTATTACAAGCCGGGTAAGAGATGAATATATGTGGATATCTGTCGACGAGACTACTGACGCCAAGGGTCGGCAAATCGCGAATTTAATTATTGGAGCTTTTTTTACCGAATCAAGTACCTTGTAAAAAAATTTTGCCTAAAGCCAAAAATTATCTTTAAATGCATTAAATTATTTGCATTGTTGATTCTGTCAAAGAAAGAATAGTAAACCTTTCAGGGACAAATGAAAAAAAAATTAAAGATAAATTTAGTGAAATTTTAAACAGGAATGAAGGCTTTTCTTTATTGCGATCAATAAAATGACAATCAATGGAAGCTTTAATGAAGTTATTAATATGGATCCCTCGCTATTGGCAAATTTTAGATTTGCACCTGTGATGTTGAAAGATCATTTTCCTCATATAAAAACATATTAACTGATAAAAAGCATAACATTACTCTTGAAAATATATAAAACATTTTATGATTATATACTGTAACAGCAAGAACGAGGACATTTTCTTGTAAATTTTTATTTATATTTTTTATTAAATGTAATAATAAATAAACACTCTCCAAGTTATACTATAATTTTATTTCCATCAAATCTCAAGTCATAACAATTAAAAAAATTTTTAAGTCCATATATAAATGCATATTACATATAATAAAGGCACATTTGGTTACATTTTAAGTGCATGTTGCATACATATTTTAACCATTTTTTAGAGTATATAATGCAGTATCTACTGATAACAACTGAAACGGTTACTTTATATTTGAAGAAATTTCTTGCTACTTCTCCAGTTTTTTTGATAATTTATTTTCTTAGTTTTGTTATAGTTCTCTGATAGTCCACAGTTAAAAGTGCGTCCTTTTTTTTATTATTTTGAAGAAAAAAGCTAGATTTCTAAAGGAATTCTTCAATTTTATAATTTTATATTGCTGGGAAATTGCTGTTTTAAAAAAGTCCAAGTTTGCAAAGATTAATCAAGTAGAATAGAACCAGAGGTACCCAGTAAGGGAGAGAAGGGGAACAACAATTCTCCGCTACCTTTATAACTCGGTAAATAATTTGCAGGTTTTTGGCAATGCCGTTTTTATAAGGAATTTTTTCAAAGCGAGATATTACCAAAAGTCATTCTTATTTCGCCATCCCGTAAATGGAAAAGTTAACATGAATCTGTATCTACGTGATTACATCTTTATACTCAAGATCAATTTTATGCTCTTTACTGTATACAATAAGTTCATATGTTTGAGGTTTTACGCCACCAAATAAATAAAATTTTTATTGGTATTTTTTTATTATAAATTCGCTATACTACAGTTATTGGGCTATTCGCCTTCCAATTTTGTCGGACTTAGCCGATTGACTTTTAAATTTGGTAAGTTGATAGGAAGTGCTTAAATATATAACGCCGATGTGTGCTTCCACCCCAGAAGTGGTTGCCATCCCTTCTCGGGGTGAAAATTCCATTGCTAAAAGTAATCACGGAAATTGATATATAATTCAATTTTAAACAAATTATGTTTTATTGAGTTTTTTCATTAAGTCGATACTCTTTGAGCTATTTGTTGTGTAACAACAATAACATAAGCCTAAGTGTAATTGCACACACACCGTTTTTGGACGGCCAGCATAAAATCGGCCGATATTTTACTGGTACTAGATTTTTGCAAACGCACCCGATTTTTACCGGTTAAACAATTAGTTGCTTTGTTGTCGTAACACGAGGTTGTTGAATTATAATAAATCCTAAATGAGTTGTTGTTATTACATATTTGTATCGCCGTATTAAGCGCCGTAGGATTAAACACAAGATTAAACGCAAGTGGTGGATTCATCCTATCAATCAAAACAGAGAAAACACAGGAACATTCTACACTCTTTTTACTACACTCCTTTTGATTTTTATCGGCAAACACTGAATGAAAGGTATTAACAAACAGTTCTTTTATGTCTTTGGATCATTCCCTCTAATTCCGTCTGAGAGGCGTAGTGCGTGTTTTCTTATTACTCAAGATTGGGGCCTTTAAACTTTAATGGTGCCTATCTAAATCTGGTAAGTGAATTAAAGTATTTTTTGGCAAATTTAGACTCGAAGCTTACTTAGAATCATCAGATAACACGAATAACCGAGAGAGAGCTAACTATATTTATCCTCGACAAACGCACTTATTTTAAGGGAGTCCAGGCAGATGTCATAAATCCATATTGGATTTGTGACATCTTAGTAACACCAACAATTATACATGCATCAATCGTATGGTGGCAAAAATTGCAGCAAAATAGCGGCATAGAAACAGGATATTATAGACCGAGAAAACCTAAGAAATGTACCGTTTGGATAAGGATATAGTAACACAATCTATGAAATAACGGATTCCGAATGGATGATAATTTCTAATAATTTGGTATCCAAATCTAGGCCTAAAGTACCAATCCAAATAAATATTTGCCCACGGGAGCGATGAGGCAGAGGAAACACTCGAGCCAGACTGCTGAGTTATACCTAATAAAAAGACAGCATTAAGGGTGCAGAAGGATCAGGAGAAGGAATATTCGATTTGGGTATTGAAAATTTAAACATTTTGATTCGTCTAGGATAATATACCTCTATTTTAGGCAGAGCTTTTTGCAATTTACAGCGTGCAAGAAAAATTAATACAGGGGCTTAAGAACTAAAGTAAATCAACTCTACGGCGAACTCTAGGCTACTGTAGGAATTTCGAGAAAAACTTAGCAGATTGGCTAAGCATAAAAGTGTCACACTGGTATGGGTTTAAGGTCACTGTATGATTCACGGGAATAGATGAGCCCATGTACGTACATTGCAGAGTATTAGTTACAATACTTTGATCCAGAGCTCTTCCTAATACTTCACTTCGGTAAAGTGCTGAAAAGTATCATCTTTACTGGACACAAGTTACTAGGTAAATATACCCGGTCAAAACAAAAAAGAATTAGTTCAGAGTAATACCACATCTCTTTCCTTAATATGCACTAGTTTACTTCTGCATATAATAAGGATGTTCCATGATGACTTTTGCCGCAGAATTTATAGTAGAGAACCTTAAAGTGCCAACCATATGTTTCATGAGTGTGGGTCATTCGAGCGCAGGAGACAAACAATTTTTGGAGGCTACTAAGTGACTTCAAAACATATGGTATTCATCTACTAGACCTGTACAAGCTAATACAGTGTTCCAGAATCCTAGAGTGGGTTTTATTAAGGAACGGAAGGTGTACAATAACCATGTAGCCAAATGGCTACAGTACCCGACCAGTTTACAACAGACCGTTTTCATGTAAACAAAAGATGTGCATAAAAGTATTTAAATATATTTTTACTTTTTTCGCCATATTTGACCATGTCTTTCAAATTTTGGAATATTGTGATTGCAATTTTGTGACTTTTTTGTGGTGTATGGTTTTTAAAAATATTATATTTCATATTTCTTTGCAGATAGGACAGGCAATAATTATAAAATTAATAACTACTTTGGCGTGATTAAGACTTAAATAACTAATATTTTTGCTATACAGACAGTATATAAATAAAACATGAATATTAAAATAAATTACTTAAATTCTCTTTTTACGTATGTATATATCCATATATTTTATAATTGAATGGCAAAAATTAAAAAATAACAATATTTAAAAACAACAATAATTGTATTTATTACCATTATGATTAATATTCAGATTTTAGCGATACGGCTTTCTCTTCCTCTAAGGGGTAAATTCACTCCTTTACGAGTTTCTTTGTAGTAACACCAGTAATAGTTCATCATGAACAATCTTTTCTACTGAGCCATACTATTCTTCATAATGATTTCTACCGAACGCCTAGCAGTCCTTTGTGCGATGTATGGTTTCTTGTGCTTGTCCTCTATATCGTCGTTTATCTTTGCCGATATATTTGGGATATTTGTGTTAAAATAACTTGATCCTGAATGTAACGTAGGAAAACATCTGCTTGGTGAAATATGCTTCGTTTGACGATATACTGTCGACATATCGCTCATCGACTTAAATAGTGCCATACTACAAAAAAAATTGAAAATGAGGTTTTTGTCGCAAATGACTTTAAAAATCGGTATCTTCGAACAGCATTAACGTTGTAACTGTAGTGTCACAAATAACCACCTGGAGCGCATTGTGTCGTTATGGCCTCGAGCATTTTCTGTTGAAACCCAGTCTGCTAAACTGCCACAAGCTAGTTTGTCCGTGACCACGACAAAAGTGAGGATGCACACGGAGAGTAAAATAGTGCCATAACCCTGCTGTCCGTCAATGGTAAGCTGTTTTCGTTCATAAATATTGCCTTATTATGTAATGATGCGTTATTGATATGGTGTTAGTATCAATAAAAATACACGAAATGGAACATTAATATTGCCTTAAGTTTGTTACGGCACTGTTGTGGTCCGAATTATTGCAAAAAATGGCAAGTTTTTTAAACAGTGTCATATTTTATGATATGGCACTGTTGTAGACTGATGTGACTGGATTCTATGTAGCAAGGTTGCCACAATAGTGTTAACAGTTGTGTTGTGACATTATTTATGATCAATTTTGGTAATTAATTTGATAATAACTGCCTCAACAGGGTGATGTGACTTTATCATTGTTTGTAAAAACCAGACTATTATTACTCATTCTACCTTGACATAGAATTATTTTATTGTTTATTTCAGATTGTGTATTTGGCTTTGACATCGACTTGGTGCTTGGAGTAGCCTAGCAGATCAATTCCTATTTTTTAAAGATGCATCAGCATAAGCCTATAACCATACCAATGAACTCAAGGGGTGCATTAATGCTTAAACTATCGAGAAAAGACGCAGCTGCTGCCTACGAAATAGTGAAACAGAAAAAAGACGAGCCACCACTTTCCCCTTCAAGTAAGTCTGCAAGTAGCTAGTTAATCTACCTAGCCTTTCTTCTAATTGTGAGCTTGCTACACGAGCAAATGCTACAGAAATCTTTTTAGACCTAAATGTATAACGTAATCATTAATTATTATGTTTTGCTTCTAAGGGTTGAAAGTGATCATCTCCGATGAAGCAGGACCTGAATACATCGAGTGTCTAAAAGACGTGGCTGTAACACAGCATGCTGAACCATTATTTCTTCTGCGATCGGGAGAGAGCCTAATTCAAGAGAACGATAAGTACCTAATGAACCGTAACGAGACTGATACCTTAAATAGTTCTTCTGTAACCTATGCCAATTTGGAGAATGTAGCGCCCTTTCCCTCAGAAAGTGTTATTCTTTCAAAGCGTGTGTGCCAACAACTTCCCATATTGAAGCAAATCATATTGATAAGTCTGAAAACAATGACTGTAACGAAACTACGGCTGTTATTCAATGGTATATTAAGCCTTTTTCATCTTTTCTATCCCAATCTGGGGAAAGCATAGTCCAAGATCCAACTCCTAATTATATTCCTGACAGTGAGATTGGTCAAAGAAGATTTACCACCGACCCTTCTGTCAAACTAATAATTGACTCTCCTATGAAATGTACAAAGACAAAACCATAAGTCTTGTCTAGACTGAGCAGAAAAGTTGTACAAAACAACAAAAAAAATGCAGCCTGCATGTCTAGAAAACTGCAAATTTAATTAATCATTTTGCATTAGCCATAACGATAGACACAATGTTTTTCAAAATTACTGGGATATCAGATGCTTGCAAGCACAATGAAACTATATTTCCAGTTCTATGGATCAAATTGTCTTAAAAGTCCGGTTCACGAACAAGGAAAAATCAAGGCATGCCCACAATTCCTTTCAGTTTCAAGTAGCAGGGGTAAAGATTAGAGTTTGTAGGCTTCTCTACATGAATACTCAGGTAAAAAAACAAACAATATGGGCTTTCTGCAGCCAGAAGGAAGGGGTAGACATGGCAAACATAAAATTTTTAGCCCGAAAGTTAAAGATTCTGTACGTGATTTCATAAAGAAGATACCAAGAATCGAGAGTCACTATACCAGGGCAAAGTCTACCGAGAATTTATAGATGGTGGCAAAAGCTTAGCTGACATTTACCGTGACTATTCTATGAATCAAAAAAAGAAGGGGAAGAAGCTGCCTTCTTGGTTGCTTTTTCTCGAATATTTCGGAGTAAATTTAACATTTCGTTTTTCATCTTAAAAAAAGACCAATGTAATGTGTGTGAAACTCTCCAAAATGACCCAAATGACCAAGAGATTTAAGAAGATTATGAAAACCATTATAAGGAAAAAGTGCTGAGTAGGATTGCCAAAGAGTTAGATAAGAACAAAGCGAAGGAAAATCCGCTTCACTATGTCTGCTGCTTTGACTTACAAAAGGTTATGCCATGTCCCATTGGCAATGTTTCTCTTTTTACTATAAGTCAAAACTTAATTGTTACAATTTCACTGTAACTAATATCATTAATTCAAACACAACTTGTTACTGTTGGCACCAAGGCGAGGGCATGCAAGGTGCTAACAAAATAGCATCTTGTATTTTTAATTATCTAACAAATTTAATTGCTATTTAACTGGGAATAAGCCATAATTAAAGATAAAAATACGTTTATTGACGTTTCAATTTCCACTTCGGAAATCGTTCACTGTTTGTATTTGAGAACGATTTCCGAAGTGGAAATTGAAACGTCAATAAACGTATTTTTATCTTTAATTGTGGCTTATTCCCAGTTAAATAGCAATTAATTTAAAATGCCACAAGAAAATAGCTTCAGAACAATATCTAACAAAGTTGTTAAAAGAGGTAGATAATGATAATTAAAAAGTAACTTTGTACTCTGATAATTGTTGTGACCAAAACCAGAACAGGTACATAATATCAATGTATGCTTATACAGTAAGAACTCTCAATATTAAGGCAATCAATTATAATTTTTTGATTGTTTATCACACAAAATTAGGGGGACGCTGCTCATACTGTCATTAAAACGCCAATTAAGAAGACCTTGAAAAGTGGACACATCTTAATACTACAACAATATGGCACAATTTAAGGACATCAACAAAACGAGGGAAAGAGTTCACTATTAATGAACTATCTCTTAAAGACTTTCTAGATGTCAAAAGTCTTCAGAAGCAGCTGGGATCAAATTTTAAGATCGATCAATCAGACCAAAAGCACAAAAAAAAATTTAAATTAAAATGATGAGGTTTGAGAAATCTCGACCTAATTCTTTTTACTTGAACACAAGCAACGAAGACGAAATGCAAAAAGTTACTTTCCGTCACACAGCCAATAAGGTCCCCTCGAAAATTCCCAATTTACTGTCAGCCTACAAAAAAAGAATGTCTATTGATGCTAATAAGATAAAATATATAAGATATATAAGGCACGTCCAATACCTTTGACCTATGAGCCAGTTTTCGAATCAATGTTTGAAACTTAAAGGAAATTGTAAAATAGTCGTTTCCTTAAGTCGTTATATTGCCCTTTGTTCCTTGTAGTTATTAAAAGAATAAATTTCACTATTAAAAAAAATATATTTTTTATTTTACATTACTTGATATCCTATACCAATTTTTAGGAGAAAACACATTGGACAATAGTGTCGTAACCCACAAAAATATATTTTTTTAGAAAATTCTTTAACGCTATTGTCCCTGTAATGTAAACATAGCAAGAAAATAAAGAATAGAAAAAAATACGGGCTAGTAGCATAAGGGAGAATAATAATCATTTTAGTAATTATTATATATTCCAAATTAAATAAAGAATAAATTCGATACAGTAACGTATACATTTTAAATTATACAAAGAAAAACAATTTGACCCAGTTAGTTGCATGACACGAGCCAATATCAGTTGCAACAATTGTTCAAAAAAGAAAATAGTCACGTTTTAATAAACATAGACCTACGCTGGAAAATATCACCAGCGCCGACCTGGTTTAAATCACGAGGACTCAGCAAAAACTCGACCTTGGTACTACAATCGGCATTTGAGAATACGAGCTCAATAAAAACAAAGAACGAAGGGGCCAGAGGAGTCAGTAGTAGCTGGGCAGCCGTGACTGCCCGAGGCAGTAATTGCCAGCGGGGTCAGTCAGTATCTTCGGGCAGGGCTGTCAAGACGAGAGGCGACACCAGGTGCGGATTACGCGCGATTGTTATATTTCGACGGGATATAGTTCCGTATAAGTGTCGGGTACTGGGAGTTCGAAAATCGCGACAGAGCGCGGTACCTCCACAACTGAATTCGATTTCCAGAGGAACTGAAGGGCGTATCATTAGCTAGAGCCTAAATACGCGAAAGGTAACAAAATTCTATATACTAACCCGAGTAAATTATAGTAGTACAGATTGTCACCCCTTTACTTTCTTGCTAAGATCTCTTCTCGTCTCCCTTCGCGCCGAACGAGTTATTATTGATTATATCTGACAGCTTGTTAACTTAATTGTAAACCACATAGTATATTCAATACATTTGTAGACTCTAAATTTGGTTTTTATGTTCCTTCCGGCCGATTCAGACAGAGACCAGAAGAGTACCAAATTTCTGCTTATACATTTATCCGGCTTCTAAAGTAAGCCCATAGACTCAAACTCTTTACAGGACCTGAGACCTAGAAGTCCTTAAATCCCTATCCCGAAATTCTCTACCTTCTCGTAAATCCACGAAGGCGAGCCAGCCAGTTCAGACTAGTGGGACCAGTAAGCCTTGCAGCCGCTCGCAGGGATAAGCATCCTTAAGGTTCATATCGAGGATGTTCCAGTGGTGACAGCGTTGTACAGTGGTGAAGATTTTCTCACCCTCTAGTTCCAGATTTTACAATAGGGTATACAAAAAACGAGAATCTACACCCCCGACTTGTACAGTGGTGACAGCGGAGCGCCCCATTACTTGTACATCCCATTGTCAATATAGCAATGTATAACAGCCTTGAATAAAACCGCAGACAAAAATTTGCTATGGTAAGTTGTGAGAGCGCGAAATTAACAATTAAAAGAAAATAGCAAACTTTATTGCGTTTTTCGGGGTTATGGCAGTATTTAAGCCGATGAGCGATATATTTTAGACATAGTCAGCAAGTTTAAAGAAATCATTGTAAATTGACAGTAACAGTACAAAAGTAAATTGAAACTTACCAACTCGTTTTTGATAAAGTTCTTCGCAGTTCAAATGAGATTTGGCCGTGTTCAGTTTTTTAAGCATCTTGAACCAAGTTAGGATATCACGTTGGACCAGAGTACGCAAACATCGGTCATACAGTATAGTATAAAATTAAGCGATTAATAAAAAATCATCCTAAATATTTCTATTATGTTTATTTATACTTATGACATAAAAAATATTTTAAATATAAGATATAATCGAATCTTGACAAAAAATAATACTTTATCAGCCAAGCATTCTGCTATACATTACTTTGTAAATAGATAAACAAAAATGTAATGTATATGTATATTGTAATGGAATACCAATACCATACAATTTTGATAACAATCGTAATATTCACGTAGTCCATGTGCAGTCATCAGTAGAAATGTTAGGTACACCAACCTTGTAAAACAGGATATATATATATATATATATATATATATATATATATATATATATATATATATATATATATATATATATATATGTATATGGATTTGTACCAGTCAAATATGTCAAATAGACAATTATGATTGATTGATATAAGGTTGAATGATCGAATAAATGAACTTTAATAAAATGAAAGGCAGGTATCGAGCACCGTTTTATTAATTAAATCTTGCCCAAGTACTTTCTCTTCCTAGAGCACCTTTAAGAGCCTTTCGTCAATGTTGGACTGTCCAACAAGTGCAGATTGTCCTAAAAATATAATTAAACATAAAATTGTACATAACACTACACTAAACAAGGACAAATAGTTTAAAATTATTTAAAAAAAAAAATAAAAAATTTGGTCCAAGCTACATTCTGGTCGGCAAAAGGAGAAAAAATGATATCATCCTCTTTCCTGTTACCGACCAAAATGTAGCTTCGATCAAATTTTTTTAAATAATTTTAAACTGTTTGTCCGTGTTTTGTATAGTGGTTTGTACAATTTTATGTTTAATTTTATGTTTATGACATTCTGCACTTGTTGGATAGCCCAAAATTGACGAAATTCCCGTGAAGATGTTCTACGAAGCGAAAGTACTTGGGCAAGATTTAATTAATAAAACGGTGCTCGATATCTGCCTTTTAATTTATCAAAGTTCAATTATGATTGATTTAAATAAAGAATCAATGGAGTACAACAAAAAACAGGTGTTTACATCAATCTCCACTAGCACAGGGAAATATATTGACCTGGTCTATTCTGATAATCAGAAAGTCAAAATCTTATAAAATCGTACATCAACATATTTATGGGAGACCGAAACGAAGTTGTATCTACTTTTGACACAAACAATCTGATAATCAAGATTAAAGTGCACTGTTTGCTCAAGTTTGCTAATATTAAAACGTAGTGGCTCCTAATACTTTTCAATTAACAGCAGATTACGAAGTGGTGTACAATTCATTATCATCTTTGGCTCACAATCCTCTATGGATCTTGGCCTGCTCTAAGATTCATCGCCATTCTGTTCGGTTTCTGGCAACATGTTGCCATCTTCTGATTTTTAATATCCGTAAGTCGGTTTCAACTTCATTTAACCACCTAATTTGCGGTCGGCCTTTGCTTCTTCTTCCTACAGGTGTATCTAGCCCATCTAAGTCGCTGTGTTTTAATGAACGTTATGACATCTGTTATCATCTGTTATCAGAGCTGATACAATTCAAAATTATATCTTCGGCGCCACTGTCCTTGGTCGTTTATAGCTCCAAATATTTTGCGGAGTATTTTACGCTCAAATGTTCCCAAAAGTTTTTCATCTTTCTGCGTTAGAGTCCATGTTTCTGCTCCATATGTGAGGACTGGCAGTAATGTTTTGTATATAATAATTTTAGTTCTTCTTTGAATGTTTCTTGAGTGGAAATGCTTTTGGAGTCCATAGTATGCCCTATTTGTAAGATTTATTCGTCTTTTGATTTCTTCGCTTCGCAAGGTATGTGAAGTTGTCAATACGTCCAAAGGTATGACTTCCAAAGACTGTTTCTTGTTCCTCATTTGCAATCGGATTCTTTGTAACCAACATGTACGTGGTTGTGTCTTCGTTAATGACTAAACCGACCTGTTTCTACGCCGTATTATGTCAATGTCATCAGCATATGCTAAGACTTGTATCGATCTATTGTTAATAGTACTGCCATCCCTAATTCGTATATCTCGGACTGCCTTTTCTAAGGCAATATTAAATAGGAGGCAAGCCAGAGCATCCCCTTGTCTGAGTCCATCCTTTATCTCAAAGGATCTAGAAATTTTTCCCTGTATTCTAATAGTGGCATCTAAGTTAGACATTGTCATTCTCGTTAGTCGGATAAGTTTCTCTGGTATACCAAACTCATGCATTAATTGGTAGAGCACTGTTCTCTTGACACTGTCGTATGTGGGCTTGAAGTCGACGAATAGGTGATGGGTTTCAATATTGAATTCTAATGTTTTCTCGAGAATCTGTCTTATTGAATGAATCTGGTCAACTGATGATTTTTTTGGAGTGAATCCTGCTTGACATTTACCATCTATGCCCACTGTGTAAACTTGCAGCGTTTCGTAGAAAATATTTGCTAGTATTTTGTAAGTAGTTGTTAACAGGATTATACCTCTATAGTTGGAGCTGGACTCCTTTTTTACACTCTGGAGCTGGTCACCTTTTTTATGTAACGGGCATATCACGCCTGAAACCATTCATAAGGCATGGTCTCATTATGCCAAACAACAAGTAAAAGCTTATGCAGTGTCTGTAGTAGGGCATCGCCAGCATTCTTGTAGAGCTCACTGCAAATTTGAACAATTCCTGGTAATTTATTATTTTTAAGCTTTTTAATGGCTCGGGCAACGTTTTCGATGGTAAATGGTCTTTCGTTTTTGTTGAAAGAATTCCAATCATTTCGATTTGCTAGGGTGTTATCTGCTTCTTCGATATGATGGCCATTAAATTTTGCATCGAAAAATTCAACCCATCTGTTTAGGATTGAGCCCGTATCATTTAGTATGTTTCCTTCTACATCCTTACAGCTCCTTATTCTTGGCTTAAACTCTTTGCCCATTTTGTTTAGATTTCTGTAGAACTTTCGAGTTTCATTTTGATTTCTTAGCCATTCTGTGCTTTCCAACTGATTTTGCTCAAATTGTCTTTTTTTCTTCTATGTAATCGTTTTTCTTTTCTTCTTAGGGTCCGGTATTCTTTCTTTGCCCTTCTTGTGCATCCAGCTTGATTTGTCTTTAGGTATGCCCTGTTTTTGTTATCTATTGTTTCTTGGCACTCCTTGTCAAACCATTCGTTTTCTTTAACTGGTTTGTTTTTCCCCAATATTTTTGTTGCTTTCTCAGTTATTATGTTTTTACATTTTATCCACAGTTCCTCTACATTTTCCCCGACCTCCAGGCTCTTCATTTCCTCGTCCACTTGTCTCCTATACTCTCTCGCAACGGTTTTAATGCGCAGATTATCAACATTAATTTTGTCTTGTTTCGTGTGTTTATCTTTCTTTAGGTTTGATATTATTCCTCTGATTTTTGCCATTACAAGAAAGTGGTCACTGTCATTGTTTGGGCCTCGGTAGCTTCTGACGTCTATGAGATCGAGAGAGTGAGAAAAATTGCTCTTTGCCAATTTTTTCAGTCAGGTCCCCAGCAATGATTTTCACGTCATAGCAAGGACATCGATCATACTCTTTGTCTAAGGTGTCTTAGAATTCATCTTTTTCATTATTCTCCTTTTCTTCCGTAGGTGCGTGTACACTAAGTAAGCTATAATTAAAGAATTTTCCTTTAAGACGTATATAACATATTCTCTTGTTTATGGGTTTAAAGTTAAGGACTAATTGCTTTGCTTTTTTACTGACTAGAAAACCACCGCCAAACTCGTGTCGGGTGCTACGCCCGCTATAGCATATATTGTAGTCTCTTTTCTCGATAATTTCTGAACCATCCATCTCATCTCTTGAATCGCTACTACATCGGCTTTCATTTTATCAAGTTCTTGTGTTAGCAGTCTAAGAGCACCTGGGGCATAAAGGGTTCGTACATTCCATGTGCATATCCATGGTGTACAATTAAGACATGTAAATATGCGAAATCATTAAAATATTTTTATAGTTTAGGGATTTGTATCGTAAGTAAGGTGTAAAATAATTAAAAGAGAATAATTAAATGGAATACAGACAATGGATAAATCAAGTTTATAGAAAATCTTACCAATATTACTGTTATATAGGTAGGTACACGCGCAATATTCATAAAAGTAGTTTTCGGTTGTCACAGCAGGATTTTTTTCGTGGTAACCACACGGGGTTGCTTTTCGTACGAGTTCTAATAAATTGTCTTTAGTGGATTAGCGGTGTTTGTGTATAACGCATTCACGGCATTTTTTCACTGTATCCACGGTACTATTTCTTCGTATCTCTTTATTAAGAGAGGGATACGGGAACCAATTTAAGAGAGGTGATAAGCAATGTATGTTCTATTGACAAACAAAAATCAAAGAGAGATGCGAAAAAAGCTTGTGTTGTTTATGAAATCCAACAGTCAAGAGAGAGATTTTTTATTTGTATTGTCCAAGAATGTCTGTACTTGAGTAGAATAAATTATTACTAAAGGTTGGGTTGAGTAATGATTTGAAATTGAGGTTTATAATTTAAGATTACAGTGAAAACCATACTGAGTTCGAGCGGGAAGAGTTACGCCACTGAGAAGGGTCATCAAATGATTACCATTAGAATAAGAATAAAACAATATTATATTACGGTCTTTCCTGTAAAAAACAATAACATTAATAAAATTTTAAGAAAAACTTAAAATCTAAAAAAAAAAAACTAAAATCTAAACCAGTTGTACATTGGCTGAAATTACTACTATTGGTAGTAATTTCAGCCAATTAGTATACTATTGGTTGAAAGGTAACCTAGCTACCTTCTTTATTAACCTTTATATACCACTCGCTGATATACATAAGTAGCATAGATATCCTGAAACGCATTAGCGAAACAATCTAATCGCGTATCCGATATAGAAAGGAAGTGTCAGACATCTGTGAATGTATTTTTAGATATTGATTGGAATGTATTTACCAAAGATTTTCAATCAAAGATTAATAGAGCATCCAGTATAATAAGGTAATGTTAGTCTAAGAGAATGGTACAGCAAAGCGACTACATCATTATTTAGAGCTAGTGTTACTAAAGTTATGACAGGGATTATGGTAGCCAATATGATATTCAACGATCGATAACTGTTATGGAATTAAAAGAAGTACTTCACTGTCCCAGTCTAAGGGCATTGACCATAGACATGGCAAAAAACGTTATTACAAGATATTTTAACATGTTTATGTATTCAGTTGATTTTTTAAGTTACATACTACTCATAAAAAATACATTTCACGTACCAAATTAAATAAATCCAGAATTAATATTTAGTAAAAAATTGGTGTTATCTACACGTCTTCTTGAAACTGTTCTTTGAACAATTGATATTTTTATATTTCAAAAATAAACTAAAATTAGTAATAGTAAAGACTTAAATTATAATACGGTATGAGGAAATGTTTGTGTCTTTTCAATTTTTTTTACGTTACCACAACTAGTGCATTAGCGCACCACTGGCTAAATATGTAGTTTTACTACAATCTCATAAAATAATTACTATTTATAACTGGGAATAAGCCACAATTAAAGATAAAAAATACGTTTATTGACGTTTCAATTTCCAATTCGGAAATCGTTCTCAAAATACAAACAGTTTGTATTTTGAGAACGATTTCCGAATTGGAAATTGAAACGTCAATAAACGTATTTTTTATCTTTAATTGTGGCTTATTCCCAGTTATAAATAGTAATTAATTTACAATGCCACAAAAAAATAGCTTCAGAACAATATTAATCTCATAAAAGACCAGTGTCAACTTTTCGTCCCCACTATCAGTGTTTGACTTTGATCTTAAAGCATCTAAAGGCATATCGTGTTTAACAGGGAGAAAAACCGATTTTGAGCTACCCCTACAGTTAAGTACAGTTAAGTGACCTAACCAAAGTAAAAAAAAAACAGAGGAAGTTCAATTACCCAGGATACTCAAAGTAATGATCAGTTCGTAAGTCCTTCAGGATAATTTCGTTAATTTTGGGCTATTCAACAATCGCAGAATGTCATAAACTTACAATTAAACATAAAATTGGACACAACATTACAGCTTAAGAGACTAAGACTAAGCTTATCAGACTTTATTGCATCCTTAACTTACTTTCCATAATATTACGCCTGTGCTGAATTTCATTTTGTTAATATCGTTATTACCATATTATGTATTTTATATATGTTACTTATTATTTATTTTATTTCAGTGTAACGCAATTTTATGCCATAATGGCTACGGCAATATATTTTTTTTTGTAAATTAGATGAAATATATTATTGGGTGAAGTTTATCATAAATTTAATGAAATTTATTATCAACAATGAGTTTTCCGCTTGTGGATTTTGAGTAATTATCGAGCTCAGCTGTTTTGTTTAATCGTAATATGCGGTAATTCTTTCAAATACGTCACATATTATTTTATCTATACATATGCTCCAAGTCTTATCTATCATATCTGTGTTTGGGTTTTTGTTTTGGTATGACTAAATGGACTTTCAACCTTTCTGACCTATTATAAAATATTAATTTTTTAAGCGAATTTTATTAAATTCTTGTTTTTAAGCTTGTAGTTTGAAAGAAAAAATTTACACCTTCAGGATTGCCAATATACTGAACAGAAGAAACAGAAGAAACGGTAATTTAGGGCACAATAAAAGCATTTTGCAAATTACAAGCCATACAAAGCGTTCATAATTGCACGTCCAAAGTCCACCTACTTCTTTATTATTTTATTAACCATAAAACTGAAATAAATTTTTGGATGCCTAACCAAGGTAACTAAATTATTCTGAAGAAAAGTTATTGGCGCAATAATGCAACGGACAATTTTGGAGCGACGTTTATACTAAGTGATATAGAAATCCAAACACTTATTAGAAATTATTTTATTTTAATAAAATTTGGTATACAGGCTGAACATCGTCGGGTTGGGTTTATGGCTCTAAGAGACCGCTCCTCCTCCCCAGCGCAGTACGTTTTGAGTACGTACAATTTTGGTACTGTACGTACATGATGTAAAATGTACGTTTTAAGTACGTACACTGGGGTACATACCAGTACGTACAGAGGAGTACGTACTCTTACGTCTTAAGAATCTACCATGAGAAAGAAGAGCTAGAGCATATTTATTCTGTTAGGTTATGTTATCCTAACCTAATTTATTTGGTTAGGAATTTTTCACTTCGAGTACAGTTTTGATGTGATAATTCATTGCAAGACAGTTTAATTTAGATTTTTTTTTACTTATTTTTGATGTTGGTAGTTAAAGTGTTGTTTCCTATTTTGGATTTTGATAAAAGGTGTATGGGTACCTTAACTGCAAATAAACTGGCAACTAATTATAGCTGGCTTAGAAGACGAAATAAACAGGCATTTTGCAAATTCAGCATTGCTGCACTTATACTGGGCAACATGTTTTGATTTTTAAGACTGTAATTAAATGCATTATGTAACGAAGATATGTACTGTACTACACTATGTTTAACTATAATTTATTGGGCTTAAAATATAAACCATTTAACGGTACTATATATAGGGACATCAGTCTTAAAACAGATTTTTTAAAAATGATTGTAAAAAACAACCCACTTCTAAATTTCTAAATATTGCTAATTAATGCTTTAGTTGATGATGGTTGTGATAAAATATTCTTTATCAAAAGTATACAGGT